>CM038678.1:708990091-709406634 GCA_021605205.1 Aegilops longissima | reverse complement strand
TGGAGCTGTTTATATCGGCTTTCTTTCCTAACTAACAGGAAAAGAGAGACATGCGAGTTCGACTCTCGTTCTATCCATGTTCAGCAGTCCCTTTCCATCTTGGTACTGTTGATGGTCATTTGCTCTAATCCGAAGCATAAACAAAGACAGGGGTAATCTTTCGAAAAAGAACTTTACTTTCTAAAAAGTAAAAAAAAAGTACCCGCGGAAATGTTCCTTTGAGAGTGATAGGTTTGATTTTTCCGTACCGTAATAGAAGAGCTCAGAAGAAAGACCTAATTATACAAAAACACGACCATTCAAGCTAAAGATCAGACTCCGACGATGAACTATGAAGGAAAACTAGGGAAGGATCACCGAACGAGCCACCTGTCACGTGTCATCGTATACCACCGGCCCCAACATGACTTCGACTTCACAACAACAGACAGTCGAGGCACTCCCACGGACACGCCAGAGAAGAAGGGCCGACTACCGTGACCAAGGTCACGCCTCCGACATTGCTCACCGCCGTCATCGTTGCCACAGAAGCCACAGTGCACGCCAGAGAAGAAGGGCCGACTACCGTGACCAAGGTCACGCCTCCGACATTGCTCACCGCCGTCATCGTTGCCACAGAAGCCACAGTGCACCTCCAGTCGTAGGAAGCACCAAAGGGATCAACGTCTTCAAGGCGGCGCCCTAAAGAGGGGAACGACGTTGAAGCCGACGCCACAACCCGACCCTGCAGCAGGATCTGGGCTTTCACCCGAAGGACTTGATCCGGGAGCAGTGGCTGTGAGATTCCCGACGATGCCTGCAAGGAGGATAGCGACGCCCACAAGCGTCATCGCCGCCGGCCGGCCAACACCGGCCAAGCTTTCACTCAGAGCAGCCACTCCGACGCAGTAGGCCGAGGTCGACTCGTACCTCCATTGGACCGTGCACCCCCCACACAGCGAGCACGCCACCGCTGTGCAGGGCCACCAGCAAGCCTCCCAGATGGCGGGCCTGCAGAGACCAGATCGGGTCCTGCGCCCCGCATCCAACCGCGGTCGGAGCCTCCGTGCTTCTACAAGCGACAAGCGGGCACCACCACCACCCGGCAATGCCCCTTCCGAGCCGGCAGTCGCGGGCAGCCTAGCAGATCCAGCCCCCACCAGCACTTGGTTGCCCCCTCGCGCCCCAGCACGGCCACGCCCGCCACAGCCCTCGCGTGCCGGCTCGCTCTCTCCAGCGTCGGACCCCACGCACCGGAGCCGTCACCGTGAAATCGAGTCCCCTGGCCCGAAGCCACCCTCCTGGGAGCCGCCAGATCCGCGGCCTCCCCGACACAACCATGCTGCACCGCCCTACGCGCGCCTCCCCGTGCTCGAACGTGGCCGCCCCAGCCCGTGTGCGCACCAGCGCGGGAGCAGCGCCCTGGATCCCGCTGAGATGAGCAGCCCGCGCTGCCGGAGCTTAGGCGGGAGGAGGAAGTGCCCCGCTGACGGTGTCCTGGACTAGGGGTACTCACCACGTCATCTTCCGACCAATGGGTCGGGCCGAGGACCCCCATGGAGGTTCACTAATGGGCTATTTCGGGCAAACCATGACATATACGAGGTGTAGGAGATATGCCCTAGAGGCAGTAATATCAGTTATTTTGTATCTCCAAAGTTTGTAATGAATGTTTAGCTTCCATGCTATAACTGCAATGATTCTCGAGTCTGCAATATCCACGAGGCTCGGAGGAAACCCATGTGCACGTGTGGTATACTAAACGGTAAAATGTATTCCTAGGCTTGCCTCTAAGACTGGCTCATGTATTGCATGATGATCATGTTTTCCTGATCATGGGCATGTCTATGCTGGCAATTATGAGGGCACGATGTTGGTAGAACATTTGTGTTGAATCGACCCATTTTGATGTTATGCTATGCGATACATTCGTCACAAGTTAATGGTTAATAACACATCGAAGTTAATGTTTGCATAATTCCTTAGACCATGAGAGTATCGAGTTCCTTCATACTTGCTTCGTGAACTTTGGGGTTTGTTAAACGTCATCCGTAACTGGGTGGCTATTATGGCGGCTTATGGGTTCACGGAAAAGTATGGCAAGTAACAAGATAGCTCAAGATTGGGATTTGCTCCTCCGACGATGGAGAGATATACTCGGGCCCTCTCGGTGTAACGTTATCCATCATCGTCTCGCCAGACACATTGTGATTTGATCACTGGGATGCCGGAACACGGAAACGAGAAAAGAGAACAAAACCGGTAACGAGGTAACTTGCATGGTGGACAAATTGTTGATCCACTGGAATGCAATAAATCTCACCTCGGATGTTTGTGACGTATCGCGAAACAAAATGAATAGCTCACTGCAATGGGAGGTTCACTCGAATAATCATTCGTGTGGGTATAGGGGTCAATATGGGTGTCCACGGCTCCGATGTTGATCATTGATCGTAAGGGGTTCCGGGTCATGTCTATACTTCACCGAACCTATAGGGTCACACGCTTAAGGGTCATCTATCTGCCGAATACTAGACAGGGAGTCTGAGAGAAAATCACCGAAAAAGTTTCGGACAGGCGGAATCGTACCGCAGAGAGAGGTCATCGGATAAGTTTCAATGATACCGAAAAGTTGTTTCGGGATATACTATTAAGTCAAATTGGTTTCGCCGCATGCGTAATAATTCTTGGAGGGTGCCAGAATCATTCTGGAAGCTTTTTTGAATTTTTCGAGATAAAAACCGGAAATGTTCCGGAGCTGCCGGAGCCACTTCAGATGCGTTTCGCAGATGAAAATCACTAAACCGGAATTGTTTCGGAACGTGTTGAAAATTATTTTAGTGGGTACTGAAAATGTTCTTAGCCCACACAAATATTTTCAGTTCGAACGAACGCTGAAAAATGTCGTCGTGAATAGTGAAAGTGCTTTTTGGGATATTTATGTAGAGCCACCTTTTTGGACTTGGTCAAAGTTCTAGAAGGAAGTGGCTTACAAGGGAAGGAACCCCATTTGGGGGCCCCCCCTAGGGGTGGCCGGCCATGGGTGGTGGAGCTCCTTGGAGCTCCACATGGCATCCCATTTTTACCTTAAAACCCTCATGTGTGACCTAATGCATGGGGTTTTTGGTAAAATTGTGGAGGCACACTATCCCTTGGATTTCCTATAAATAGAGGAGATGAGGGCTGCCATCTCTTTGTGACGCCCGGATATTTAAGCTACAATAAACCTTTGCTAATGATGCCACGTCACCTCGATTACTGTTGCTAATCTCGCGTTAGTTCGAAACCGGTTCGAATTCAAATTCAAAATCAAGCAAACAATAAAAGTTTTCAAATCTTAAAACTAAAATGTTCGGAGTGAGCCAAATAACGCATAGGTAATTATGGTGGAGAAACCACACTTTTCTAAAATGTTTAAATACTCTAAAATGAATAAAACAGTAGCAAATACAATTATTTAAATGCTTTAAAAATAATAAACATTTTCAAAACTAATTTGTTATAAGTATTAAACTATTGTGGTAGTGGCATAATTTGTAAAATCTATTTAGGTGCCACTTTGGTAATTTACTAAAACTAAAATAAAAGAGAAACTAAAAGTAAAACGGTAAAAGAAAAATTAAGAAAAACAAAATACAAAGAAAAGAGAACACCCCCCCCCCTCGAAGGGCCACGACCCAGATGGCCTCGGGGCCAATCGGGCCGGCCCAGCCGCACCTCTCCTGGCGATATGGCCCCCTCCCTCGTGACCTAACCCCCGAACGCCCCATTCCCCTTAGGCCTCGTTTGTTTCACATGGATCGGAAGGGTTTTCAGGGGAATAACCCCGCGAGGCCCAGAATCCTCCCAAAACCCCGTCGGCCTGTTTGGTACACGGGGTTACATGGGCCCAACCCTCTCGATTCCCCTCGATCCGCTTCTTCCCACGCGTTTCAAAACCCTCGAGGCCCCCCTTGAGGATTTGGCCGCCCAACTCCTCGCTAAGACCCCGCCGCCTCCTCCTCCCCAAGACGCCGCCGCCGACTCCTTCCCAAGACGCCGATCTCCTCTAGCATACTGGACTTCTCCCCGGTGGTAAGTCCTCGCCTCCCCTCCTTTCCCCTCGTCGTCTAGGGTTTGCCATCGGCCATGGCTGCTACCTCTTCCTCCCTGGCGACGCGGTCTCCTCCGGCGTGGTAGCCCTGGATGGCCACGGTGTACTAACACTTGGATTAGTGAGAGAGAGAAACCTTGTATTCTTCCTCGTTGAGTGCACAACGGTAGCAATGACTTTGCTCGGTCCTTGTGGTTCTGAAACTCGAGATCTTAATTCAGAGACCATCTTCTTGGATGCTACCTCCGATGCACCGTCCAACTCATGGCGTTTCGAATTGTTCAAGAGGCAAATTGATCATCAATGTTTCCTGCAGGTTGACACAACCAGCTTCAGTAATCCCATGGCTCCTATCATTGTTCACCATTTGGTCCTTTCTTGTTTCTTCTATCATTAATTGGCTGTTAGTTTGCTCTTTTGGGAAGGAAATGTCATCCTGCTTACATCGTGGACATCTCACCAGACCAATGAAATTAAAATATAAATGGTAGTATGCATTCTTTCTAATTGAGGCCACTCAGGATCACATGATGCCAACCACTTGCCAAGCTTAGCAGCTCACTAATTAAAGCTCTTCGTCAATCAAGAGGCAGAGTCAGGATCACACAAATCTTGAGAGATTTTCTGCTGAGTATTGAATATCTGAGTTGTTGTTGTTGTTGTTGTTGAACCGAATATTTAAAACAGAAAAAAGCTATCACAACTGTTTCTTTTTCATATAATTCCTTGTCACTATATCGTTTGGTTAGGATGTTGCTGTTGTACACCTCTGTGTGCTAGTTTATCTTGTCGGTTGTATAAAAAAAAGTGGTATGCAATTGAATCAAATATGCATATATACTGGTTTTTTTAACTAAGCAGAACGTATGCCAGTTTAGTATTGATCTTCCTAGTTTAATTGCCGAGGTTCATTCCTGCAATATGTGGCACTGATATTAGTTGGCTAATTGCCATGTTGCCCTATTCTACAACTTGTAGTTATCTACAAGCTGTAGCAATGCACTTGATATTTTGGTCTTGATTCTAATTTTCCATCTTCTGCATGCATTGGAACAAACCATCCTGCGATGTTTCTATTCAAATGTGTGTGCCATCAGATTAGAAATAATGATTCCCCGCAAAAAAAAGATTAGAAATAATGATGAAATTCTGCTACTTATAATACTTATGATGAAATGTGTGTGACTTTTATTTTCACAGCCTGCCGCTTGGATCCTTGTTGGGGTGGACGAGTTGCCTCCATCTTGGGAACCCGTTGCTGTCGTGTTGTTTTGTTATGTTTATCAGTGGCGTGCTCACAACAATAATTTGCTTTGTTCCTTCCATCTCCTCTCTGTTATTTTTTGACGGGAAACTTTCTTGTACTGCATGTACTTCTATCTACTCCTATAAATTACTGTTGGGGCCAACACAGTATGGTGCTAGAATAATGTGCTTGGATATCTAAAGACAGAGAGATATGTCATACTGGCAGGCCAGCCTATACATTGGTTTGTATGTCTTGACAAATTATTAGTTTGTAATCTAGAAAGCATCTTTCTTTAAAGAATTATTCCTGGAACAGTTTGTTAGCTATGATAAAGCAAATCTGAAATGCCTCCAAAGATTCAACAGTTCTCCCCTATTTTTGGGTTCAAGGGAAAAGAAGAAAAAGTTTAAAACAGTCTACAACCTCTGTTGGTCTTGATGTAGCTCTAACAAGGCCATCATATAATTCCTTGAAATATACCTGATTGTTGTTGTGCTCTTAATATCATTTACTTGAAATATACCTGATCATTTACTTGTACATAAGTACTCCCTCTGTCAACTGGCTCCTCTGTTTGGTCTTGGAATTGAAATTGAATGAGAAATATTTGCATTGAATTTAAATGATATATAATTTTGTCAATAGTAGCAACATTACCTTGTTTTCTTCAGTATCATCAGTTTTTTTTCGTGTCATTAAACCAGGTTGAGAAGTGGAACAAAGCAGAGGAAGAATGAGACGTTTGCAAGGTCCCTCGAAATCGTCTGTTTGAGAGTCAGTTGCTTTTGTGTCGGCGCTATTGTTGTCAGCATGCTTAAATGTATGCATGTCTTATGTATTCTCAGCATGCTTAAATGTACGCATGTCTTTCCTCGGACTTGTGAATGCCGAAAACATATGAGATATTTTTGGTTCCAAGTCATGCTGATGTGAGAGATTATGTTGCTGTTATGTGACATCGCAATTATGTGATGATATATTGGTTCCAAGTCAAGAAAATTATGTTTTTCATGTGAAGAACTGTTGCAAGATTAGATTTTTAACTGTTTTACACCATTTTAGTTCAATATGGAGATCCCTCCCTGTCAAACAGTGTTCTGTATGGAGGGGGATTTGAGGGATGTGTGGCTGGAGGGGGATTTGAGGTTTCAAGGGGATTGGGTGGAAGAGGGGGATTCACCAAATCCCCTGGAATCCTCTCCTCTCCAAACCTCCACAATCCCTTCGTGTCAAACAAGGCCTCACGATCCCCACCTCCCCCTCGTCTCCATCACCCGCCGCCACCACACAACACACACCCACACACGCACGCACGCATCGTGCCGGGGAGAGGAGCTCCCCGCGCCTGATCCCCTCGCGTGCATCGGTGCCCCGCCTCCCTCCGTCACCGGCGACCACCAGCAGTCCGCCGCCCCGGTCTGCCGCCGCCAACGACCCCATGTTGGCTGCAGCTTCATCGCCAACGCCGCCTGGAGGCCTCAGCGCCAGCTGCCGCCTTTCGGGCTTCGTCGTCCGTCGCCGCCTCCTCCCCGGCGCTCGTCCCCATCCTCCTCCTCAACTCGGCTCCTGCGAGCCTCGCCGCCCGATCCCTGCATGCGCACGTGGCGCCCGTCCTTCCCCTTGCCCCGCGATCACGCTGTCGTTCACGCCCGCCACGTCGTGGCTCTGTCACCGCGCCCCGCTCCTCCCGCGAGCGCGCTTCGCGCGCGCCGCCGTCGCGCCCGGCGCCCTGCTGCTGCTCGCCCGCGCGCCTCACGCAGCAGCCGTGCCCGCCGGCCGGCGGCAGCCACCACGCCGCCTCGCCTCGCCGCTCCCTGCGAGCAGCGCCCGCCACAGCGCCGTCGCCCCATCCGGGTGGGCTCGGGCGCGTGCCCGCATCCCGTTACGCCCGCTAGGCCCCCTGGGTCTATGGCGAGGGGGCCCCACCCCCTGAAACTGTTATTAAAAAAAAGAAAAAAGAACATATAACTATAATAATAATAATAAATAATTACTTAATTAATTAACTTAATTAATCATGTTTAGATTAACCTAACAACTAATTAACCTAATTAAATAGTGTTAAGTAACCTTAGACGATGACATGTGGGGCCCTTACATCGGTTTGACGATCAGCGGTCAGCGTTGACCGCTGACGCCATGCTGACGTCATGCTGACTCAATAAACGTTTTAAAATTAAATTAATTCTGTTAATTCTAAAAATGATTTAAAACTTTGAAATTAATATAAAATAATCCGTAACCCAGATGGAGAAACTTAGTACATGAAAATTGCTCAGAACGACGAGACGAATCCGGATACGCAGCCCGTTCGTCCGCCACACATCCCTAACCTATCGAACTTGCAATTTTCCCCCTCTAGTTCATCTGTCTAAAAACACGAAACACCGGGAATACTTTCCCGGATGTTCCCTCCTTCGCCGGTATCACCTACTACCGCGTTTGGGCACCCCTAGCAACGCTCATTGTCATGTCATGCATCGTCATGTTTATGTTTGCATTGTATTTACTATTTCTTCCCCCTCTTCTCTCCGGTAGACTACGATACCAACGCTGCTGCTGCCCCGTTCGACTACGGTGTTGACGACCCATCCTCGGCTGAGCTTCCAGGCAAGCCCCCCCCTTGATCACCAGATATCGCCTATTCTACTCTCTACTGCTTGCATTAGAGTAGTGTAGCATGTTACTGCTTTCCGTTATTCCTATCCTGATGCATAGCCTGTCCTTGCTACTACTGTTGTTACCTTTACCTGCAATCCTACATGCTTAGTATAGGATGCTAGTATTCCATTAGTGGCTCTACATTCTTGTCCGTCTGCTGTGCTATACTATCGGGCTGTGATCACTTGGGAGGTGATCACGGGTATATACTATATACTTTATACATGATACATGTGGTGACTAAAGTCGGGTCGGCTTGTGGAGCACCCGCGAGTGATTCACGGATTGGGGGCTGAAAGGACCTTTGTCCCAACGGCCCTCTGTGTGGATCTTTGTGGCGGGCGTCGGGGCAGGTTGAGACTACAGGGTGAGAGGTGGGCTGGCCCTGGTCGGTGTCCGCGGTTACATCATTAACACGCTTAACGAGATCTTGGTATTTGATCCGAGTCGGCCATTTGGTCTATCGCACTAACCAACTCGTGGGAAAGATATGGGCACTTTCGGCGTCGTGGTATCGGCCGACGCCTTCGTGACGTCGGCGGCGAAGCGGCGCGGATTGGAGCGTAAGCCTGCTCTTGTATTAAGGGGCTGGTTACGCTTCCGGCAGCAGACATAACGTCTTGAGGTGTGCTAAGGCGATTGGCATAGACCCTGTGCGCTTAGGTTTAGACCGGCGTCTTGACCTCTCTGTTGGCCTAGGTGGGGCTGCGGCGTGTTGATCTTCCGCGGTCGGGCATGACCGTAAAAGTGTGTCCGGCCAAATGGGATCAAGCGTGTTGGGTTATGTGGTGCACCCTGCAGGAAGTTAATCTATTGAATAGCCGTGATCTTGATAACAGGGCGACTTGGAGTTGTACCTTGACCTTTTGACAATTAGAACCGGATACTTAATAAAACACACCCTTCCAAGTGCCAGATATAACCCGGTGATTGCTCTCTAACAGGGCAACGAGGAGGGGATCGCCGGGTAGGATTATGCTATGCGATGCTACTTGGAGGACTTCAGTCTACTCTCTTCTACATGCTGCAAGATGGAGGTGGCGAAGCGTAGTCTTGACGGGATTAGCTATCCCCTTATTACGGCATTCGCATTCAGTCCACCGATATGGCCTTTACACATATACCCATGCATATGTAGTGTAGCTCCTTGCTTGCAGTACTTTGGATGAGTACTCACGGTTGCTTTTCTCCCCTTTTCCTCTTCCTTTCTACCTGGTTGTCGCAACCATATGTCGAGCCCAGAGCGACGCATACCGTCGGCGGCGACTCCTACTACACGGAGGTGCCTACTACTACGTGCAGCCCGCCGCGCGACGACGGGAGTAGTTTAGGAGGATCCCAGGCAGGAGGCCTGCGCCTCTTTCGATATGTATCCTAGTTTGTGCTAGCCTTCTTAAGGAAAACTTGTTTAACTTATGTCTGTACTCAGATATTGTTGCTTCCGCTGACTCGTCTATGATCGAGCAATTGTATTCGAGCCCTCTGGCTTGTATTATGATGCTTGTATGACTTATTTATGTTTTAGAGTTGTGTTGTGATATCTTCCCATGAGTCCCTGATCTTGATCGTACACGTTTGCGTGCATGATTAGTGTACGATTGAATCGGGGGCGTCACAAGTTGGTAACAGAGCCGACTGCCTGTGGGAATCCCCCTTCCACACTCCTTGGCCAAAGTTGAGTCTAGTCGATGAAAACTGTTTTACTAACATGGCTGTGCGGCCCATGGGCCCACGTCGCCATTGGGTGGTATTAGGATATTTTATTTCTCATCTATACTCTGGGACTCTAATCTCTCTTCTATTCGGGTTAAAATGAATTTACAAAATCTAACTTTAGGATCTCGATACTACTTCCTCCCAGAGAGCCCCTTATTATAGATGATCGCCGCCTGCACCAGAAGATTTCGAAGATACTCTCTGATATTCTCTTGAGACCTTGTGCCTGTTGCTTTTGCAATTCCCTACCACCAAAAAATCCCTATGGATAAATACATACACCCGTCGTTCTTACTTTTATTCCTAGTTGATCTTGTTCTTACAAGATTCCCTGAAACATTCCAATATCCCGAGAATTCATTATGCCTACTGCCTTGCAGCTCCATCTCCGCTTTAATACATCTACGGATAATTCCTCATCGAGGATTTGTTCATTCCTAGTTGATCATGTGATCCACAAGATACTTTGAAATACTATCCGGTCTTTCGATAATCCATTGTCAACTATTGCTCTGCAAATACTTGTTTGCTTGCATTATGGTTATTTTCCATATGTCTAGCAATATTCACGAGCATCCTTTGTCACCGTTAATTTGAGTCTTTGATCCAATATGTTTGCGAATGCTCGCAATCATCAATTGGACCCATAATTCATCCTTCCGGCTCAGATGTCATTTTAAACATGAGTTGGTTATCGACCATCAAATTGCCGTCGATTGTACCCCTAAGTCTATTCAACTTATCCATTCTTAGCCAGACCGTTGGCTTCTGATCCCTTGATTTGGAAATGATAATTCCTTTGCATGTGATCTTTGAATTAGTCAGCTGTATCTATAATCCGATGCCCTTTCATTCCTTCTTCCTCTGATAGAGTACCGATACTCATAACAACTCCGTTGTGGACCACAAACCCTTGTTGGATTATTATCAAGCGGTGTCCTTCATATTCAATAACCTTGTGAGCCTTTCCATGGGTATATAATGCCTTTGGTAATTTGTATCATCTGCTTTGATAACCATACTCTACTTTCGAGCTGGTATTATTTACTCTGAAGTTTGTGGTATATGTTCCTAAGATGCCCTGATGGGTTGAACCAATGCCTTCCCTAATCTGTGTGAACCCGAAAGATTTCACGGGTCATACTTATCTGGTATTGCACCAGGTAAAACTTTCAACAACTAATGTCATTTTCGAAATACGAGAGGTGAATGAAGGTTATGCATTGAGGAAGTGGGAGTCGACCTTGAACATTTGTGTTCATGCCCGACACGATGTAGATCCTATCATGGAAGCTTCTTGTAATAATAACTATTTCCTTGATATGATATCATTTGGTATCTGTGAATTGATCCTTTGCAATTGTGGTTCCGACCATGTTTTCTCCTTGATTCCATTTCTCGAACAAGTTAAAGCACTTGTCTTTTGCAGATCAATACACCTCTGCAACCTCTATTATGATCTACCTTCGAGTATTACCTCGTGGTATCTCGATAATATCACAAAACCATCTTACTTCTTATGAGTTCTTCTTCAAGTATTATTTCTCACTGATTCCAATTTTCCCCTGGTTCTGAGTTGTTAGACACTCAAGGACACCGATAGTGAATCGAGTCTGTACTCCGATTCAATAACTAAGTAATTTTCATTGCTTACGAGTTTAATAATCCTTCAAGTCATTCCTAGCCCGGTTGGATATATCATTGTCGTGCTAAATTTTAACTGTGCTACCTGGTCCTTCTTCTCGGAGCACAATTTTCGAAGGTGACATAATATTACGTCGATCTTCCTCGTCATATCATTTCTCCTTGAACAACAAACTTGATTTCGAGTTTGTGTCGTACCCATGGTTCCAATAACCTTTCTCTTCCTCATTCCTTTGACTTGATGTCACCGCCGATCGATTACATCTTCATGAGTTCTCTCGACAAATGTGTCGTGACCATCATCAGCATTTTGAGCTCTTCCAGGATATCAATCGAATTCCTGATGGGGATTACCATCGTTGCCCTCAGCAAATTGTGTTGTCATAAACTACTTCATTGCCTTCCCTCCAACACAAACTTGTTCATGTTATGGAACTCCTTCCTATCCAACTTATGTTATGTTCTACCTTGGAGTGTTACCTTCCTTTATGTCAAGAATGTTGTGAGAATTTCACCACCTCTTAAGAATTCTTGATATAGTGATACTTCTCACAAGCACCATTCCTTCTTGGACCCCATATGGACTAACCGGGAATGACAATAAGTGAACGATGCTGCATGGATTCTGTAATTCAAGCAACCCTATTGCTTTGAAGTTAATGGCCGACAGTTCATCCTCAGACTATTGGTTATTGAATCAGCATTCTAACATTGATCATGCTACATAAGCCCAAATTTCGGGTGCACCTTTCAACCAATGTTTAAATATGTATGTTTTCCTCGAGCATACATCATTATATCATTCGATCTCAGAAATTTTATCTCCTTGTTCACATAATTGTGGAATCCATCTTATTGGTAATCTCGATGAATTGTCGCTGAGACCATCAGCCACCTCCTCATCCTCTCCTTGGTTTAATGATGAACTCTTGTTTTTAGAACTCGCTCCCGTAGTTCATTTCCCGAGAATCTTACATTGTCATCTCGCCAATTTGTGTGGCACCTTTTCTTCTCAGGCATCCTAAGTCGGAGGTATCATGACACCAATCGGATCTGAACCTCGGTCAGATATGATGGTTGGAACATAATTCCAAGAGTTATAACACTGGTCTTTTATGACCCGGTAAGGTGATGTCATGCCTAGCACATCTAACCGAAGGCCCTATTGTTATAGTTTTCTTTTTAGCAAGGTTATCCATTCTTCAATGAGGAAATTGTAAGACTTATTCTATGAGTTTTCCTGATGGATCAGTTGTGTATACTAAGTCTGACCTTTGCTTGAAGACCATGTCAATGCTATCTCGAAGCATGTCTATGGTACTATGATTTTCAAGAAGAACATTGTAAGCGCAATGCTAAATGTTTCTTGATCAACTATCCAAACATCCTTGTATGGGTACATATCATGATTCTTCTTACCCCTTTTATCTAAATGGTCATGTCTTTGATCTCGTGACACGTATATCATGCTCTGCTTGTCCTTGGGGAGGATATACCCTTGAAATATGTGTTTAAACACATTTTCCTTTCCATTGTTCTGTTTGATCTGATAATCATATTTTCCTTTCATTGTTTGGTTTAACCTTTCTTGTGATCTATATGATTTAAGCAACTATATTCCCCTGCTTATGTAAACACCTCGGTGTGCAATTCTGTTAGTAAGACCCTGTTGCTTTTGTTGATGGCATGCCGGTAACCACCGATGGACGAGAACTTTGCCTATTGGTCCGCCTCGCTCAACGAGCAGGAAAATGGTTCTCTTCGTCCCTCGCCCTTGGTACCGATGTTGTTGCCGACATAACTGATAGTCTCTTCTCTGGCATGCCTTGCTATCATGATCGCACAAGATGACAACGCCCTCCCTACTTTTAACCCACATGGTGGGCCCACAACCCATAGTTCCACAGGATCGAAACCTGACTCTCCTATACACCCCCTGTTCCCAAAGTTATTCCTCCCGCGTGGACTCATATGTAATTCATGAGCCACCTTTCGATGAGATCGCCAATTCTGGCACCGGACACAATAATTATTCCGTTGCTTGAAACCCCTTTCACCTTCTGACTAGGCATTGAACGATTGCCTGGCTGCTTGAAACTTCTTATTGTACCTTCCAACTTTACTCTCGATGTGTTTTATTTGTTCAACTCGAGAGGTACTCATATGCTCATTCATGGGTTAATCCCAGATTATTACCCTTATAGCATTCTGTCGTTGCCGATCTGTCCCGTTACCTATTCGTAAATACGATGAAGATCCCGAAGAAAGGATGCCGACTTCATCATGATGACCTGAAGCAGAGAAATGAAGACATCAATGTATTGGACCGATCTCTTCGAGAAGAGCAAGCCATAATGAGAAGACCCGCTAGATTTGTTGCCAAACCTTCCCCCTTCCACTACCTCTTAAATTTCGGGACGAGATTTCTTGTAGTGGAGGAGAATTGTGACGCCCGGATATTTAAGCTACAGTAAACCTCTGCTAATGATGCCACGTCACCTCGATTACTGTTGCTAATCTCGCGTTAGTTCGAAACCGGTTCGAATTCAAATTCAAAATCAAGTAAACAATAAAAGTTTTCAAATCTTAAAACTAAAATGTTCGGAGTGAGCCAAATAACGCATAGGTAATTATGGTGGAGAAACCACACTTTTATAAAATGTTTAAATACTCTAAAATGAATAAAATAGTAGCAAATACAATTATTTAAATGCTTTAAAAATAATAAACATTTTCAAAACTAATTTGTTATAAGTATTAAACTATTGTGGCAGTGGCATAATTGGTAAAAAATATTTAGGTGCCACTTTGGTAATTTACTAAAACTAAAATAAAAGAGAAACTAAAAGTAAAACGGTAAAAGAAAAATTAAGAAAAACAAAATACAAAGAAAAGAGAACACCCCCGCCCTCGCTGGGCCATGGCCCAGATGGCCTCGGGGCCAATCGGGCCGGCCCAACCGCACCTCTCCTGGCCTATATGGCCCCCTCCCTCGTGACCTAACCCCCGAACGCCCCATTCCCCTCACGATCCCCACCTCCCCTCGTCTCCCTCACCCACCACACACACACACACACACACACACACACACACACACACACACACACACACACACACACACACACACACACACACACACACACACACACACACACACACACACACACACACACACACACACACACACACACACACACACACGCATCATGCCGGGGAGAGGAGCTCCTCGCGCCCGATCCTCGCGTGCATCGGTGCCCGGCTCCTCCGTCACCGGGCGACCACCAAGAGCCGCCGCCCGTCCCTGCCGCTAACGGCCCCATGTTGGCTGCAGCTTCATCGCCGACGCCGCTGAGGCCTATAGCGCCTTGCTGCCCGCTCGGGCTCGTCGTCGTCGCCGCCTCCTCCCCACCGGCGCTCGTCCCCATCCTCCTCCTCAACTCGGCTCCTGCGAGCCTCGCCGCTGATCCCTGCATGCGCGCATGAGCCCCGTCCTTCCCCTTGCCCGCGATCACCGCCAGACGTTCACGCCCCACCCGTCATGGCTCATGTCACGCGCCCGCTCCTCCCATGAGGCCTTCGCCCAGACTTTCGCCGTCGCGCCCGGCGCGCCTCGCTGCGCCGCCGCGCGCCTCCACGCAGCGGCCGTGCCCGCCGCCGGCAGCCACCACGGCCGCACGGCCTCGCCTCGCCCGCCCGCTCCCTGCGGGCAAGCGCCCGCACAGGCGCCCGTCGCCCCCATCTCGGGTGGGCTCGGGCGCGTGCCCGCAACCCGTTACGCCCGCTAGGCCCCCTGGGTCTATGGCGAGAGGGCCCCACCCCCTGAAACCGTTATTAAAAAAAAGAAAAAAAAGAAAATATAACTATAATAATAATAATAATAATTAATTAATTACTTAATTAATCAACTTAATTAATCACATTTAGATTAACCTAACAACTAATTAACCTAATTAAATAGTGTTAAGTAACCTTAGACAATGACATGTGGGGCCCTTCTTTCAGTTTGACCAGTCAACGGTCAGCGTTGATCGCTGACGCCATGCTGATGTCATGCTGACTCAATAAACATTTTAAAATTAAATTAATTCTGTTAATTCTAAAAATGATTTAAAACTTTGAAAATTAATATAAAATAATCCGTAACTCGGATGGAAAAACTTTGTACATGAAAATTGCTCAGAACGACGAGACGAATCCGGATACGCAGCCCGTTCGTCCGCCACACATCCCTAACCTATCGAACTCGCAATTTCCCCCCTCCAGTTCATCTGTCTAAAAACGCGAAACACCGGGAATACTTTCCCGGATGTTTCCCCCCCCTTCGCCGGTATCACCTACTACCGCGTTTGGGCACCCCTAACAACGCTCATTGTCATGTCATGCATCGTCATGTTTATGTTTGCATTGTATTTACTGTTTCTTCCCCCTCTTCTCTCGGTAGACTACGATACCGACGCTGCTGCTGCCCCGTTCGACTACGGTGTTGACGACCCCTCCTCGGTGAGCTTCGAGCAAGCCCCCCCTTGATCACCGGATATCGCCTATTCTAATCTCTCTGCTTGCATTAGAGTAGTGTAGCATGTTCTTGCTTTCCGTTATTCCTATCACGATGCATAGCTTGTCCTTGCTACTCTGTTGTTACCTTTACCTGCAATCCTACATGCTTAGTATAGGATGCTAGTATTCCATTAGTGGCCCTACATTCTTGTCCGTCTGCTGTGCTATACTATCGGGCTGTGATCAGTTGGGAGGTGATCACGGTATATACTATATACTTTATACATGATAAATGTGGTGACTAAAGTCGGTCACTTGTGGAGCACCATGAGTGATTCACTTGATTGGGGCTGAAAGGACCTTTGTCCCAACGGCCCTCTGTGTGGATCTTTGTGGCGGAGCGTCAGGGCAGGTTGAGACTACCTAGGTGAGAGGTGGGCCTGGCCCTGGTCAGTGTTCGCGGTTACATCATTAACACGCTTAACGAGATCTTGGTATTTGATCCGAGTCGGCCATTTGGTCTACGCACTAACCAACACGTGGGAAAGATATGGGCACTTTCGGCGTCGTGGTATCAGCCGACGCTTCGCGGACGTCGGACGTCGGCGGCGCGGCCGGATTGGGCGTAAGCCTGCTCTTGTATTAAGGGGCTAGTTACGCTTCGGCGCAGACGCATAACGTCTTGAGGTGTGCTAAGGCGATTGGCATAGACCCTGTGCGCTTAGGTTTAGACCGGCGTCTGACCTCTCTGTTGGCCTAGGTGGGGCTGCGGCGTGTTGATCTTCGCGGTCGGGCATGACCCGAAAAGTGTGTCCACCAAATGGGATCAAGCGTGTTGGGTTATGTGGTGCACCCTGCGGGAAGTTAATCTATTGAATAGTCGTGATATTCGTAACAGGACGACTTGGAGTTGTACCTTGACCTTATGACAACTAGAACCGGATACTTAATAAAACACACCCTTCCAAGTGCGGATATAACCCGTGATCGCTCTCTAACAGGGCAATGAGGAGGGATCGCGGGTAGGATTATGCTATGCGATGCTACTTGGAGGACTTGATCTACTCTCTTCTACATGCTACAAGATGGAGGTGGCGAGCGTAGTCTTGACGGATTAGCTATCCCCTTATTACGGCATTCTGCAGTTCAGTCCATCGATATGGCCCTTTACACATATACCCATGCATATGTAGTATAGCTCCTTGCTTGCAGTACTTTGGATGAGTACTCACGGTTGCTTTTCTCCCCCTTTTCCCCCTTCCTTTCTACCTGGTTGTCGCAACCAGATGTCGAGCCAGAGGCAGGCGCCACCGTCGGCGGCGACTCCTACTACACGGAGGTGCCTACTACTATGTGCAGCCCGCCCGCGGCGACCGGGAGTAGTTTAGGAGGATCGAGGCGGGAGGCCTGCGCCTCTTCGATTTGTATCCCGGTTTGTGCTAGCCTTCTTAAGGCAAACTTGTTTAACTTATATCGTACTCAGATATTGTTGCTTCCGCTGACTCGTCTATGATTGAGCACTTGTATTCGAGCCCTCGAGGCCTCTGGCGTGTATTATGATGCTTGTATGACTTATTTATGTTTTAGAGTTGTGTTGTGATATCTTCCCGTGAGTCCCTGGTCTTGATCGTACACATTTGCGTGCATGATTAGTGTATGATTGAATCGGGGGTGTCACACTCTTCATCCCTTGCTCTCATACACATGCCATGCATTATCTGGCTTCTTCTCTCCCTCCCACGAAAAGAGTTTCATAGAGCCGTAAGGCTGTCTGGGTTCCGGCAGGAACTAGTTCTGGACGGCGAAGCCCTGCTGGATAACTGACACCGTATGTGTGCAACCCTGTAGAGATATTGTAGTTTTCGATCTTTTGCCCGAGGGGCTGTTCGAGTGTCCTCCCGAAGGGCTTTTCGAGTCTCCGTCCGAGTTTTGAGGGTCCTCCCGAAGTGCTGTTGATGTCTACTACACAACCTTCTTCTTGAGACGTTGTTGGGCCTGCAAGTGCACAGGTTTGTAGGATAGTAGCAAATTTCCCTCAAGTGGATGACCTAAGGTTTATCAATCCATGGGAGGCGTAGGATGAAGATGGTCTCTCTCAAACAACCCTGCAACCAAATAACAAAGAGCCTATTGTGTCCCCAACACACCCAATACAATGGTAAATTGTATAGGTGCACTAGTTCGGCGAAGAGATGGTGATACAAGTGCAATATGGATGGTAGATAAAGGTATTTGTAATCTGAAAATATAAAAACAGCAAGGTAACTAATGATAAAAGTGAGCGTAAACGGTATTGCAATGATAGGAAACACGGCATAGGGTTCATACTTTCACTAGTGCAAGTTCTCTCAACAATAATAACATAGATAGATCATATAACAATCCCTCAACATGCAACAAAGAGTCACTCCAAAGCCACTAATAGCGGAGAACAAACGAAGATATTATGGTAGGGTACAAAACCACCTCAAAGTTATTCTTTCGGATCAATCTATTCAAGAGTTCATACTAGAATAACACCTTAAGACACAAATCAACCAAAACCCTAATGTCACCTAGATACTCCATTGTCACCTCAAGTATCCGTGGGCATGATTATACGATATGCGTCACACAATCTCAAATTCATCCAACCAACACAAAGTACTTCAAAGAGTGCCCCAAAGTTTCTACCGGAGAGTCAAGAAAACGTGTGCCAACCCCTATGCATAGGTTCATGGGCGGAACCCGCAAGTTGGTCACCAAAACATACATCTAGTGGCACGTGATATCCCATTGTCACCACAGATAAACACGGCAAGACATACATCAAGTGTTCTCAACCAAAAGACTCAATCCGATAAGATAACTTCAAGAGGGAAACTCAATTCATCACAAGAGAGTAGAGGGGGAGAAATATCATAAGATCCAACTATAATAGCAAAGCTCGCGATACATCAAGATCGTGCCATAGAGAGAACAGGAGAGAGAGAGAGATCAAACACATAGCTACTGGTACATACCCTCAGCCCCGAGGGTGAACTACTCCCTCCTCGTCATGGATAGCGTCGGGATGATGAAGATGGCCACCAGTGAGGGATCCCCCCCGGGAGTGCAAGCGGACTCGCGAGAGGTTTTGGTGGCTCTGAGAGACTTGCGGGGCGGAACTCGATCTATCTTGATATTCGATGTTTTAGGGTATGTAGGCTATATAGGCGAAAGAAGTCGGTCGGGGGTGCTCGAGGGGCCCACGAGACAGAAGCGCGCCAGTTAGGGAGGGGGGCGCCTATCTCCTGGCCTCCTCGAGGATCTTGATGTGAACTCCAAGTCTCTAGGATGATATTCTTCCAAAAATCACGCTGCCGAAGGTTTCATTCCGTTTGGACTCCGTTTGATATTCCTTTTCCTCGAAATACTGAAACAGGCAATAAAACAACAGTATGGGCTGGGCCTCCGGTTAATAGGTTAGTCCCAAAAGTAATATAAAAGTGTATAATAAAGCCCGTAATCATTCAAAACACATAATAATATAGCATGAATGCTTCATAAATTATAGATACGTTGGAGACGTATCAGCATCCCCAAGCTTAATTCCTACTCGTCCTCGAGTAGGTAAATGATAAAAGAAAGAATTTATGAAGTGTGAATGCTAGAAGGTGCACAAGTTTGATCAATGATAATTTCAATCACCTTTTCTAGCATGATAATATGTCATAATAGTAGTTCATCTCATAAAACTTCTCACGATAAAGCAACAAGCAATTCACATGTCAAAGCATAGACCATAAACTTTCTTGAAAACTAGCAAACTTCATTCTCAGTCATCAAACAATTGCAACATCTTATTTTCAGGAATAGCAAACTCCACATACTCAACTATCATATAGTCTTCTACAGTTGCTAACACTCACGCAATACTAATGGTTATGGAGTTTCAATCGGACACTGAGAAAAGATAGGGGCTTATAGTGTTGCCTCCCAACATATTCACCTTTGGGTGATGTCAACAATAATAGTTCATGCTAACTTACATCTAATTGGATATATATATCAGGATCACCCCAACACAAAGTGCTTGCCAAAGGATAAAATGAAAAAGGGAAAGGTGAAGATCACCTTGACTCTTGCATAAAAGTAAAAGACATAAAGTAAAAGATAGGCCCTTCGCAGAGGGTAGCAGAGGTTGTCATGCGCTTTTAGGGTTGGATGCACAAAATCTTAATGCGAATGAACGTCACTTTATATTGCCACTTGTATATGGACCTTTATTATGCAGTCCGTCGCTTTTATTGCTTCCATAACAAGATCGTATAAAGCTATTTTCTTCACACCAAAAGATCATACATATTTAGAGAGCAATTTTTATTGCTTGCACCGATGACAACTTACTTGAAGGATCTTACTCAATCCATAGGTAGGTATGGTGGACTCTCATGGCAAAACTGGGTTTAAGGATATTTGGAAGCACAAGTAGTATCTCTACTTGGTGCAAGGAATTTTGGCTAGCATGAGGGGTAAAGGCAAGCTCAACATGTTTGAATGATCCATGACAATATACTTTAACTACGATGTCGGAAAACATAAACCATTACGTTGTCTTCCTTGTCCAACATCAACTCTTTAGCATGTCATACTTAATGAGTGCTCCCAATTATAAAAGATGTCTAGGGTAATGTATTTATATGTGGAATCTCTCTTCCTTCAATATTCTTTCATGAATTGTTCAAATGACCAATACAATGCTTGCTAACCTTCAATAAATTTACAACCTCTACTTCTTAGATGTGAAGTCATTACTCCCCATGGGATAAGAAAATGAAAACATATATAATTTCAGATTTATGATAATCAACTCATTCAACAATTTATTCATAGGATATAAGTGAAGCACACAAGTAAATGAAAAACTACTCCAAAAAGACATAAGTGAAGATCAATGAGTAGCTAAATAATTATGTAACTATGCGAAGACTCTCTCTCATTAAAGAATTTCAGATCTTGGTATTGTATTCAAACAGCAAGCAAAACAAAATAAAATGACATTGCAAGGATAGCACAACTCATGTGAAGAAGCAAAAACTTAGGCTCAACCGATACTAACCGATAGTTGTTGAAGAAGAAAGGTGGGATGCCTACCGGGGCATCCCCAAGCTTAGATGCTTGAGACTTATTGAAATATTATCTTGGGGTGCCTTGGGCATCCCCGAGCTTGAACTTTTGTGTCTCCTTAATTCCTCTCATATCATGGTTTCTCTTTTTATCAAAAGCTTCATCCACACCAAACTCAACAAGAACTCGTGAGATAGGTTAGTATAAACCAATGCAAAAAATTATCATTTTCTACTGTAACAAATCCTTACAATTATTATTCAACATTGCATACTAAATGCCTCTGCATATTTAATACTCCTATCCTCAAATAGAATCATTAAACAAGCGAACATATGCAAACATAACAGCAATCTGTCAAAACAGTACAATTTGTAAAGAATGCAGGATTCATCATACTTACCTAACTCCAAAAATTATGAAATAAAATTCCCACTGTAGAAGATTTATCATATCTCAATATGCAAAACGTTTCAACATTATACCATTCTCTGACTTTTCTAGGTAATTTTTGCAATAGCGGTAAACTTTCTGTTTTCAAACAGCAACATGTATACTAGCAAAATAAGCATGACAAAGGCTATCCTTGACATTTTTATTGAAAATAAAGATGCAAAACATTATTATAAATAACAGCAAGAAAAACTAACAAAAGAAAATAACATGAAGCTCCAAGCAAAACACATATCATGTGGTGAATAAAAATATAGCTCCAAGTAAAGTTACCGATAGACGAAGACGAAAGAGGGGATGCCATCCGGGGCATCCCCAAGCTTAGGCTCTTGGTTGTCCTTGAATATTACCTTGGGGTGCCTTGGGCATACCCAAGCTTAGGCTCTTGCCACTCCTTATTCCATATTTCATCGAATCTTTACCCAAACTTGAAAACTCCACAACACAAAACTCAACAGAAAACTCGTAAGCTCCGTTAGTATAAGAAAATAAAACCACCACTTAGGTACTGTAGTGAACTCATTCTAAATTCATATTGGTGTAATATCTACTGTATTCCAACTTATCTATGGTTCATACCCTCCGATACTACTCATAGATTCATCAAAATAAGCAAACAACACATAGAAAACAGAATCTGTCAAAAACAGAACAGTCTGTAGTAATCTGTATCAAACGTATACTTCTGGAAGCCCAAAAATCCTACCAAATTAGGAAGTCCTAAGCAATTTGTGTACCAATCCATAGCAAAAATAATCAGATCAGAATCACGTTTCTGTTAATTAACAAAACTAATTTACTTGGTGCAAAAAGTTTCTGATTCTCAGCAGGATCAACACAACTATCACCGTAAGCTATCCTAAAGGTCTTACTTGGCACTTTATTGAAACAAAAGCTATAGAACATGATTACTACAGTAGCATAATCATGTGGACACACAAAAACAGTAAGGATAAATATTGGGTTGTCTCCCAACAAGCGCTTTTCTTTAATGCCTTTCTAGCTAGGCATAATGATGGCAATGATGCTCACATAAAAGATAAGAATTGAAACGTAACGGGAGCATCATGAAGCATATGACTAGCACATTTAAGTATAACCCACTCCCTATGCATTGGGATTTTGTGAGCAAACAACTTATGGGAACAACAATCAACTAGCATAGGATGGCAAAACAAGCATAGCTTCAAAAATTAAAGCACATATAGAGGAAACTTGATATAATTGCAATTCCTACAAACATATATTCCCCCCTCATAATAATTTTCAGTAGCATCATGAATGAAGTCAACAATATAACCAGCACCAAAAGCATTCTTTTCATGATCTACAAGCATAGAAAATTTACTACTCTCTTCATAAGCAAAATTCTTCTCATTCGGAATAGTGGGAGTATCATAAGAGACTTGAACACTAAAAATTATTTCCACATTAAAAGAGTAATGTTCAGAAAAAGGGTAATCATAATCATGACAAGATTTATAAATATAATCATCACTACTTTTTATAGCATAAGTTTCATCACAATAATCATCATAAGTAGCAACTTTGTTCTCATCATAATTGATTGAAACCTCTCCCAAGATAGTGGAATCACTAAATAAAGTTGACACTCTTCCAAATCCACTTTCGTATTCATCACAATAAAATTCAACATCCTCCAAAATAGTGGGATCACTACTTCCTAAAGTTGACACTCTTCCAAACCCACTTTCATCAATATAATCATCATAGGTAAGAGGCATGCTATCATCATAACAACTTTGCATATCAAAACTTGGGATGCTAAAAATATAATCTTCATTAAACATAGCATCCCCAAGCTTGGGACAAACATTAATTTCAGCAAATACATTCTCAAATATTTCAACCTCATCAAACATAGCTTCCCCAAGCTTGGGCCCTTTCATATCATAAGCATAATCACTCTCATCATTAAAAATATGGATAGCACCAATAGTATAGCAATTATCATCATCACAATGAGTATTAGGAGCAACATCATTTGGGAGGGATACCTTTCTACCTTTGTTGCTCCTTCTTTTCTTTTTCTTCTTCATATTATGTGTGGGTTCAACCTTCCTCTTTGAGCTCCTTATTGACGAGATTGGTTGAATAGAAGCCTCCTCCTCGTTACCTGATTAATCATAAGAAATAATAGGAGGATATTGGAAAGTCTCTTCCCTTTCATTAGTATTCTCATCATCTTCTATTTGCTTCCTTTTCTTTAGGTAATTGGCAATATAAGGATTTTCAATGCAATTCACCGTACAAAACATATAAATATCCTCTAGATCAAAATCAAGAAATCTATCAAGATTAAATTTTGGAATACCCTCAGTTATATGTTCCATTTCTTCATACCCCAAAAGAAGACTAAGCTCTTTATGATGCTCAAGGGAAATCAATTCATCACAATTTTTGGACATGATTTGATCATGAAACAATTTTCATTGGAGATTTAAATGACCACGTTCATTGCAAAGTTCACAAGGGGCGCGAAAAATATTGAATCTTTTAGCACACTCATCAAGACTTTCTTGCAAACCTTTAGTTTTTAAATACTTATGCCTCTTGCAATATCTATTTTCTCTATTTGGTGTGTCCATGCAAACCCATTCCACTCCACAAAAATCAACATGCTTATAAGAGACATTTTCATCATAACTAGTGCAATCATCATTATACTATGGATATTCAAAGAGTTCATACTAAAAACATTGCAATCATGCTCATCATTCAAAGATTTAGTACTAAGCATTTTAATGCATTCTTCTTCTAGCACTTGAGCACAATTTTCCTTTCCATCATACTCACGAAAGATATTAAAAAGATGAAGCGTATGAGACAAACTCAAATCCATTTTTTTTGTAGTTTTCTCTTATAAACTAAACTAGTGATAAAACAAGAAACAAAATATTCGATTGCAAGATCTAAAGATATACCTTCAAGCACTCACCTCCCCGGCAACGGCGCCAGAAAAGAGCTTGATGTCTGCTACACAACATTCTTCTTGTAGACGTTGTTGGGCCTGGAAGTGCACAGGTTTGAAGGACAATAGCAAATTTCCCTCAAGTGGATGACCTAAGGTTTATCAATCCGTGGGAGGCGTAGGATGAAGATGGTCTCTCTCAAACAACCTTGCAACCAAATAACAAAGAGTCTCTTGTGTCCCCAACACACCCAATACAATGGTAAATTGTATAGGTGCACTAGTTCGGCGAAGAGATGGTGATACAAGTGCAATATGGATGGTAGATAAAGATATTTGTAATCTGAAAATATAAAAACAGCAAGGTAACTAATGATAAAAGTGAGCGTAAACGGTATTGCAATGATAGGAAACAAGGCATAGGGTTCATACTTTCACTAGTGCAAGTTCTTTCAACAATAATAACATAGATAGATCATATAACAATCCCTCAACATGCAACAAAGAGTCACTCCAAAGCCACTAATAGCGGAGAGCAAACGAAGAGATTATGGTAGGGTACGAAACCACCTCAAAGTTATTCTTTCGGATCAATCTATTCAAGAGTTCGTACTAGAATAACACCTTAAGACACAAATCAACCAAAACCCTAATGTCACCTAGATACTCCATTGTCACCTCAAGTATTCGTGGGCATGATTATACGATATGCGTCACACAATCTCAAATTCATCCAACCAACACAAAGTACTTCAAGGAGTGCCCCAAAGTTTCTAACGGAGAGTCAAGAAAACGTGTGCCAACCCCTATGCATAGGTTCATGGGCGGAACCCGCAAGTTGGTCACCAAAACATACATCAAGTGGCACGTGATATCCCATTGTCACCATAGATAAACACGGCAAGACATAAATCAAGTGTTCTCAAACAAAAGACTCAGTCCGATAAGATAACTTCAAGAGGGAAACTCAGTTCATCACAAGAGAGTAGAGGGGGAGAAATATCATAAGATCCAACTATAATAGCAAAGCTCGCGATACATCAAGATCGTGCCATAGAGAGAACACGAGAGAGAGAGAGAGAGAGAGAGAGAGAGAGAGAGAGAGAGAGAGAGAGAGAGATCAAACACATAGCTACTGGTACATACCCTCAGCCCCGAGGGTGAACTACTCCCTCCTCGTCATGGATAGCGCCGGGATGATGAAGATGGCCACCTGTGCGGGATCCCCCCTCCGGCAAGGTGCAGAAAAAGACTCCCGAGGTGTTTTTGGTGGCTACAGAGGCTTGCGGCGGCGGAACTCCCGATCTATCTTGATATTCGATGTTTTTAGGGTACGTAGGCTTATATAGGCGAAAGAAGTCGGTCGGGGGGTGCTTGAGGGGCCCACGAGATAGGGGGCGCGCCCAGTGGGGGGGGGGGCGCCCCCTATCTCCTGGCCTCCTCGAGGATCTTCTGATGTTAACTCCAAGTCTCTAGGATGATATTCTTCCAAAAAATCACGCTGCCGAAGGTTTCATTCCGTTTGGACTCCGTTTGATATTCCTTTTCCTCGAAATACTGAAACAGGCAATAAAACAACAATATGGGCTGGGCCTCCGGTTAATAGGTTAGTCCCAAAAGTAATATAAAAGTGTACAATAATGCCCGTAATCATTCAAAACACATAATAATATAGCATGAATGCTTCATAAATTATAGATACGTTGGAGACGTATCAGCTGTCCGCGACATCGTCCGGGGGACTGTCCGCCCGCCTCCCGAAGGGCTGTCCAGAGAGGGAGTACATCCTCGCGATTGGGAGGTTGTAAATCCTAGCTGCGGGGATCTGCACCGACGATCTACACCGACTCTTCTTCCACTGCGCTTCGAGTCGGTACGGATCAGATCAAACCTTGTATGCAGTCTCCATAGTGGTCCTGGGCGTGCTCACTATACCGAAAATTTTCATTTTCCATTGCGTTCCCCTACAGTGGCATCAAGAGCCGTGCTATGGTAGATGTAGGTTACGATCTAGAATACATGGAGATGTATGGGTATTGCATAATATAATTTTGGAGTAGATGAGATCTATTGCTGAAAATTATTTATGCGGGTGACAGATGAAATCTGTTACCCGACGTTCTTGTTGCTTCCCTAGAATTTGCGTTTGCTCAATCTCGAGACAACATGGTGGAATTTGACAAAGTTCTGGCAATCCGTGATCCTGATTGATCGTGGAAGTGCTATCAGTTCTTTGGGTTCTGCCATAGTCAAAAGAAAGATGAAATTCGCAGATGAAAGGGCATTGCAGATATGTTCTGCACGGGGGTCATGCGTATGACGAAGTTTAGTATGGGGCTCGAGATTTAATTGTCTCGTGTTTCATACACCCCGAGATGTTAATCTAGCAACTTGAATAATCATACTTGATGATAAAACGTTGGTAGATGCGGTTTAAGTCAAAACCTTAGAAGCCACGTAAAATAAAATTTTGCATAAACCGATTAGAGGCGTCTAACTTGGTTTTGCAGGATGTGCATGTGATGTGGTATAACAATGCTCATATTCAATTTGATTATGTATGAGATGACTATATGATGTAATTAACATGACCTGCGTGTCATGATTCGGCATGATGGCTGGAGCCATATGATTGCACTTTAATGACCTGCGTGTCAACCTTAAGCAATGCATTTATTTTATCCGCTATGGAGATAGCAGTATTATTTGGTGCATCGACAAGGTGGTGGAAATCTTCGCAAAGGTGAACACCAACGCGAATGCCGGGGATGAATAAATACTTGACTTCATCAGGAATGACGAAGATTCTTGTGTTTACAAGAAGTTTAGTGGGAGCGCAAAAGAATTTCTAATCTTGTATGTGGATGACATATTGTTGGTTGGAAATGACGTCAATTTTCTTAGCGAAATAAAAGACTCGTTGAAAAGGAGGTTTTCAATGAAAGATTAGGTGAAGCGGCATATGTATTGGGCATCAGAATCTATAGAGATAGATCAAAACGCCTGATAGCGCTTAGCCAAAGCACGTACATTGACAAGCTGGTGAAAAGGTTCAACATGGAGAACTCCAAGAAAAGCCTACTCCCCATGTCACCTGGCACAGTGCTTTGCAAGAATCAGAGTCCTCGGACTCTCGATGAGCGAGTGCAAATGAATGATGTTCCATATGCCTCGGCAGTTGGTTCTATTATGTATGCCATGCTATGTACAAGACTAGACGTTTCCTATGCGCTAAGTGTTAGCAGCCGGTACCAAAGTGATCCAGGGTTGGAACACTGGGCCGCAGTCAAGGGTATTCTTAAGTACCTCAGAAGGACCAAGGATTTGCTCCTTGTGTACGGAGGTGATGAAGAGCTCATTATAAGTGGTTACACTGATGCAGGCTTCATGACTGACCCAGATGACTTCAAATCTCAAGTCTATGTTTTCATATTGAACGGCGGCGCAGTTGATTGGAAAAGTTCCAAACAAAATTCCGTGGCGGATTCTACGACGGAGGCGGAATATCACTACAAAAAAATACACTTCTGTGATGATACGTGTTTGTCACAATAGGTCGCGTTTTTTGTCATGCATGTACATCCATGACAAATTTATGATAGAATCAAGATAGTCATACCGTCTTTGTCGAGAAGTGTTCCATGACATTACCAAAATTATCATCACGGAAGTGTCCACTTCCATGATGATAAATCACGCGTCACAGAAGTGCTTTCGTCAAGGGTGACCGACACGTGGCATCCACCGTAACGGAACGCCGTTAAGCTATCTGGTCGGATTTTGGATCCGATAACCCGTTAACAGCCACGACCAATACCGATTTTCCACGTGTAAAATTCTCATTGGCCTTTAGCTGGGCCGGCCCATTATGGTTTGCAGAATCTTGTGGGCCTTTAGCTGGACCGGCCCAAAAGTGGCCCACAAAGTTAAAATGGGCCGGCCCAACCGAAGGTCCATAAGATTTAGCGGACCATAATGAGACGGCCCAGCTAAAGGCCCACAAAATTTAGCGGACCATGATGGGCCGGCCCAGCTAAAGGCCCACAAGATTTTGCGGACCACAATGGGCCGGCTCAGCTAAAGGCCCACAAGATTCTGTAGACCATCATGGGCCGGCCCAGCTAAAGGCCCAACATTCTCTGTCAAACCGGCCCGTCAACGGCCTGGTCTAAACTTGTCATCAATGCGGCCCATGGTCACTTCTGGCCCGTTAACAGTCCGCTAAGTAATTGGGCCGAATTACGGCCCGGTGTATTTCCGGCCTGTTAAAGGTCCGGCTTCATTTGGGCCCATTTACAGGCCATCAAAACTTTCGGCCCATAAACGACCGTGAAGGATTTGGGTCATATTCGGCCATGTTTGTCATTTGGCCTGTTAGAGGCCCACTAAAGATTTGGGCCACTTTCGACCTGTTGTCATTTTCGGCCTGTTAACACCGGACGTAAACCATGGGCCATATGTGGCCCAACATCATATCGGGCCCATTAACGACCCATATAAAAATGACGATAATCTAGCCCGACCGAAGTTCCGGCCTGTTAAAGGCCCGTGTATTAGGTCGGCGCATTTACGGCCCGTCCGAATTTCGGCCTGTCAAATATCCGCATCGTAAATGGGCCACCATTTCGGCCTGCTAAGTCCAGTGGGTTATTTGGCACAATCAGGGCCCAATCTCACTTTCGGTCTATTAAAGGCCCATGTTTTTTATGGGCTCAAGATATTTACACCTGTAAACGACCTATTTTGACTGAGGCGCAAATTATGTTTAGGCCTGTTAAAGGCCCACTATGGGCACAGGCCTACCAGAAAAATTTGAAAGCTTATGCTAATTTAAGCCCAAATATTTTTAGTGGGCTACATGCCAATTTCCGCCCGTAATCGTTTTAGCCCAATTGGAATGGGTCCGGCGAATGTTGGCATGTTGGGCTCCTCTGAAGCTTTGGCGAATACATTACTAAGATAAACCTACACTATACAAAAATAGCGTCGTAATTACTCGCAACATGTGGCAGCATCATAAATGTTGTATCACAACAAAATAAATTCCAATCATACAACAAAAGGCCTGTTGGCATAAAGTTTACTGATCCTTCGGATAAAAGCACCATCGGATGTATAGAAGCACAGATCATTTGACCTGAGTGCTAATGTTTCAGCTGTAGAATCTGATGGAGCAGACGATCTCCACCTTTTTTCCGCCATTGCTCTTCAACAACGAAGCGAATGTCTGATAGTCTGGTTTCAAAACCATTCATATCTTGACGACATTTCTCAACCACTATTCTTGTTTCTGAAACAACGTCCATTAGGGATTGGACTTGTGTGCGGAGCATAGATATATCACTCATCTAGCAGGAAGATTTTGTTCAATGGCGATTTGGGCGAGGTTACCTTGACAACCAACCTGTAATTACGCAGAAGGTGCTTTTTGCCTTTGTTAGTGGAGAGATCTTGGACGACCGCAACAAGAGGTGACATTATGCGTGTAGTAGCCTCGTCACCTTCAGGTGGTTGTGGCTGTTCAATCATTTGTTCCATAGCTTCCTGAAAGTTTGAACTTGTAGATTAGTGTACCGGATAAGTTACTAATGAGAGAAAAACAAACAAAGTAGGTTAAAGGTTTATACATAACTTATTTTGGTGAACTACTGTAATACATTAGCATGTATTGTAGTGCCAACTACATAATAAAATCACTTTCGGAACATATGTCCATGTAGCATGCCTACTGTATTGTCTATTTCCTCACATTCGTTGACATCTAAGGATAAAGAGACATGGTTTAAAGTAGGATGAACATAATATGACATCATTCATATCATGGGCAAACAGATATAAAACAAATAGGCTATTTTATCATTGTGTGCGCACGTGAACATAACAACTAGATTACAGATCAAGACCAAAAGAATATCCTTTATCTCTTTTAAACCATGTAAGGTGAAATGATATGTTAAGACAATTGTGTATAAAAGTGAACAAAGTAACTAACATTGGCTGCAAACCAAGTAGTTAAATGAACACATCACAGTACCAATCAGTTCAAGGCAGGAGGAGTAAGGACTTACAACAGCGGCTTGAACTGGTGTGCTCATGCCCTTCATCTTGCTGGTGTGGCAATCCTTGAAGATTTGCACTACATTCGGTTCAGGTTCTTTTTGGTCTGCACGGGCTTTCCTCTATATTTGGAACAAGTCAATATAGATACGATAATATGACACAAAAAAAGAAGGAAGTAGCAACTATTTACAAAAGCCTCGCAGTGTGCAATATAGCTACGAGATCCTGTTGTCTGTTGGAATTTCACTTTAGAACGGTTGGTTTTGTTCTTCAAATAGTTAGCCTAGAAGAAGATACACTTGTAAGGCACATACATAAATACAAGTTCAATATGTGGTCTGATCAAATACATATAGCCTACGATACTTTGGATCGGACCGGTGTTTAACGAGGGCTGTCGGTCTTCATCGTAATATATTCCTTTGGAGATGTTTGGGCGATTTCATTGTTAGCCTTGCCTTCAAAGTGAGATTTTCTAAGGTGGTACCGATACTGTCGCAGAGCAGACTAAAAAACATGAGTGCATGCTTGTTTAGTTGCATCATCTTTCGGATCCAACTTGAACCTCATCTGTTGAAAAAAGAATGTGAGTCTTATTAGGAGGAAGCTAGAAAGTATGGGACAGAGCAAGACAATATTACTAATTGCGATGAATAACATTACTTACGGATAAATGGTCAAGGAAGGTGTTAAACTGGGTATTGTCTTTCTCATTCTTGTACTGGATCCACGTTGGGAGGATACGCGCATGACACCTAACGGCAACGGCTGCCTCTGATACTAATTTGGCTGACTCTATAGCATCACGTGGCCTTTTTAAACCTGCCTCAAAATGGATCTCCATTCTTCCAACTTTAGATTTTGTTAATCTGTCAAGCATTATCCCCGATGTCTGTTTCGCGCTTGCTTGTGGTGCTAGTTCAACAACGAATATGGAAAGTGTTAGTGTACATCAAGCGTGAGAGTACATATAAAGGAGCATGCAAGCGCAACTTGACTCGGTCAGTACCGTCTTGGTGTTGATGCTCATGAGGTTCATCTAATCTTGCCAAGTCCTGTTGTGTCGCTAGTGCTTCGGAAGTAGTGTTAGGTGTGAAGGCAGCTTGGGAACCGGCGATTCGAGCAAACGAACGAGTAACTGGTTGAGATCTTGGTACAGTTGAAGCGGATGCTGCAGCTGGTGGAGCGGTGATACTGTGTTTGTAGATTTAGCCGGTGGACTTGGACCTTCTACTGCACTATAAGTACCAGCAGAATCTCAACGACAGAACCTTTTCCGTTTCACCCGATGAGTAACAGCACCCCCTACTATATTATTTTCCTTGCTCTTTTTTGAATTTGCCATGTCAAGCTGTACCCACAACACAAAAGAATAAAATCACTCTTCGAACTCATTGATGCATGATCTTGACAAGCAATACTTTGATGTAAGACAACCGTATGAGGATGGAATATGTAAGAAAAACAGACGGCATGACATATTCACAGCTACGATGTGCAAACTAAAGGAAGGATTTTCAAGAAAATAGAAGTAATGCAAGCTAGACACCATATGAAAGATGCAACCAATATTACTCGCCAAGTTAAAAGTGTCTTGTCATAAGTGGCAATTCGAAAAATTAGAAGCGTTACAACGTAGAAATCAATGCAAGATGCAACCACTATCAAACTGCCATGTTAAAAGCGTCCAATCATGAGTTCTTGATGCGAGATACACAACAGCAGTACTTTGATGTAAGAACATGGTATGATAGATAGATGCAGTGTATTCTAGACACAGAAAGCCATGTCATATGCACATGTATAACGTATAAACTCAGAGGTGCAATTTAATCAAAATAGAAGAAATACAGGCTAGACAACATATGCAACATGAAACCAATTATCACACTGTCAACTTAGAGCAAGCACCTGCGATGGTGGAGTGCGGGAGATGAACTCATCATGTAGACTTGGGACTTCAACTTCATTAGCAGTAGCAGTGGCAAATCTAGAGAGTCTCTGTTTGCGTCGGTGCGGAGTACCACCAACATCCCCTAACTTACTCTTTTCCTTCCTATTTTATGATATTGCCTTATGAAGTCAAAACCACAAGAAGATGAATAAAATTAGCTCTGCATAACTGGTTGATGCATGATACAGACGAACACTACTTTGATGTAAGGCAAGCGCAGGATAGGAGGATGGAATATATACAAAAAAGACAGCGTTTCATATTCACACATACGATAGGAGGATGGAATATGTATGAAAAAACAGTAAGCGGAAGGCATTTCAACAAAATTAGAAGAAATGAAAGCTAGGCACCATATGAACATGCAACCAATATCACTCTATCAGGTAAAAAGTGTCTCGTCGTAAGTGCCATTTCAAGAAATTAGAAGCAGTACAAGCTAGAAGACAATGCAAGATGCAACCTACATCACAGTCCCAAGTTAAATGTGTCTTATGGGTAAGTGATCGTTGCAGGTATAAGTTGTAAGCTACGCAGATGCAATTCTACATAATCAGAAGCAATACAAACTAGACATCATACGGAAAAAGCAACCACGTATAACAGTTCCAAGTAAGAGCAAGCACCTGTGATGGTGGAGTAGGGGAGATGTGCTCATCATGTACACGTATGTTCTAGAAACAGGAACACGTGTCATATTCACAGGCATTATGTGTAAAGTAAGCAGATGCAATTCAAGTTAGAAGCAATACAAGCTAGACATCATACGCAACATGCAACCACATATAATAGTGTCAAGTTAGAGCAAGCACTGTGATGGTGGAGTAGGGAGATGTGCTCATCATCTACACAGCCACGTTGACTGTCCAGCCTTGTGTTGTCTTGCGAATCTTGTTGGGAGGATGGCGGAGTAGAATCTGTAGAGACCCCTGTTTGAGTTGCTCGAAGGACCACCATCATCCTTCGCCGGACTAATTTCCTTCAGCTGTAATGATTTTGCATTGTGAAGTCAAACCGATAAGAAAAAGGAATAAAATTCGCTCTTGAACTCATTCATGCATGATCTTGTGAACACTACTTGGATGAAAGGCAAACACATGATGCGAGGATGGAATATGTATGAAAACAGGATGGTGTGACATATTCACACCTATGATGTGGTAACTAAGCGAAGGCATTTCAACAAATTAGAAGCTTTGCAAGCTAGACACCATATGAAAGATGCAACCAATATCACTCGCCAAGTTCAAACTGTATGGCGTTTCAACAAATTAGAAGCGTATATGCTAGAAATCATATGCAAGACACAACCAATATCACAGTGGCGACTTAAAGGTGCCTTATCATAAGTGACTGATGCGGGATATGCAAGAATAGTAGTCTGATGTAGAAACAGGAACACATGTCATATTCACAGGCATTATGTGTAAAATAAGCAGATGCAATTCAACAAAGTTAGAAGCAATACAAGCTAGACATCATACGCAACATGCAACCACATATAATAGTGCCAAGTTAGAGCAAGCACCTGTGATGGTGGAGTAGGGGAGATGTGCTCATCATCTACACAGCTACGTTGACTGTCTAGCCTTGCGTTGTCTTGCGAATCTTGTTGGGAGGATGGTGGAGTAGAATTTGTAGAGAACCTCCGTTTCAGTTTCTCGGAAGGACCACCATCATCTGATGCCTTGCCAATTTCCTTCAGCTTTATTGATTTTGCATTGTGAGGTCATACCGACAAGAAAAGGAATATCATTCGCTCTTCGTAACTCATTCATGCATGATCTTGTGAACACTACTCGATGAAAGGCAAAGTCATGATACGAGGATGGAATATGTACGAAAAAATGGACGACTTGACATATTCACACCTATGATGTGGTAACTAAGCACAAGGCACTTCAACAAATTAGAAACACTGCAAGACACCATATGGAAGGTGCAATCAATATCACTCGCCAAGTTAAAACTGTCTCGTCATAGGTGGCGTTCATCAAACTAGAAGCAATACATGCTAGAAATCATATTCAAGACGCAAACCAATATCACACTGCCAACTAAAGGTGTCCCATCATAAGTGACTGATGCAGGATACACAAGAAGAGTAGTTTCATGTAAGAACATGGTGTGATAGATGATATAGTATGTACCAAAAATAGGAAAGCGTGTCATATTCACATGTATCATGTAAGCTAAGCAGATGCAGTTTACACTAATTAGGAGAAATACTGAGCTAGACACCATATGCAACATGCAACCAGATATCACACCACCAAGTTAGAGCAAGCACCTTGGATGGTGGAGTAGGGAGCGGAGACTTGGACCATGTAATGCACTATCGGTACAAGGAGAATCGTGCACAGATGCTCCGTTTACGTTGTCAGCAGAGGACCACCATCATCGCCTTCCTTACTCTTTTCCTTCCTCTTTCTTGATTTTGCCTTGTCAAGTCAAACCCACAAGAAAAAGGAATAAAATTTGCTCTTCGAACTTATTGATGCATGATACCGATTGAACACTACTTTCATGTAAGGCAGCCGCATGATAGGAGGATGGAATATGTATGAAAAATAGGACGGCGTGACATATTGACATGTATGATGTATAAAGTGTAAACTAAGCACAAGGTGCTTGAACTTGTTAGAATCGATGCAAGCTAGAAACCATATGAAAGATGAAACCAATATCACTCGCCAAATTAAAAGGGTGCCCTAACAAATGTATTTGACCAAATTAGAAGCAATACATGACAACATGCTAGAAATAATATGCAATATGCAGCGAATAAAGGTGACTCATCGTAAGTGATTGATGCAGGATACGTAAGAGAGGTAGTTTCATGTAAGAACAAGGTTAACACATAGATGTAGTGTGTACCAAAAATAGGAAGGCATGTCATATTCACAGGTATAGTGTGTAAACTAAGCAGATGCAATTTACCCTAATTAGAAGCATCACAAGCTAGACACCGTATGTAACATGCAACCACAATTGACAGCGCGAAGTTAAAGCAAGCACCTGGGATGGCAAAGGCGAAATTTTTGCTGTCTGTGTTCTTTGCCGTCCGCTGCTGATGGCAAAGGCCCCTTTGCCGTCAACCACCAAAAGTAGACGACAAAGTAGCTCTTTACCGAACCTTTCTTTGCCGTCCACTTTTGCCGTCCGTGGTGGACGGCAAAGACCTTTGCCGTCCGCCATTCATGCCTTTGCCGTGCAGTGGCACGGCAAAGTAGCTGATTCTGTAGTGTCACATGCGAAGTTGGAGCAAGCACTGTGATGGTGGTGTAGGGAAGTGCTGTCTTGTGGTGCAGAGCAACGCTCAATATCTTCATTTAGGCTTGCTGTTTCTTGAGAATCATGTGGAGAGGATGAAATTGCATTCTTTATAAGAGTATTGCGTCTCATATTAACCCACGGCGTGTTGTCTCATCATAAGCGATAGACGCAGGATACACAAGAACAGTAGTTTGATGTAAGAACATGGTGTGATAGGCGATGTAGTATGTACCAAAAACAGGAAGGCGTGTCATATTCACATGTATAATGTGTAAGCTAAGGAGATGCAATTTAACAAATTAGGAGCATTGATGAGGGATACACAAGAAAAGTAGTTTGATGTAAGAACATGGTTAATAGAAAGACGTAGTATGTACCAAAAACAGGAAGGCATGTCATATTCACGGGTATAATGTGTTAACTAAGCGGATGCAATTTACCCTAATTAGAAGCATTACAAGGTAGACACCATATGCAACATGCAACCACATATCACACTCGCCAAGTAAGAGCAAGCACCTGCGATGGTGGTGTGGGGAATTATGTGATCAACTAGAGAGCTACATTGACTATCTTCATTTAGCCTTGCTGTTTCTTGAGAATCATGTGGGAGGATGACCTTGCACTCTTTAAGCGAGTAGGGCGCCTCACAAGAACTCCACCCGGTGACTGTCTCATCATAAGTGATTGACGAGGGATACAAAAGAGCATTAGTTTGATGTACGAACATGGTTAATAGACATATGTAGTATGTATCAAAAACAGGAAGGCATGTCATTATCAAAGGTATAATGTGTAAAGTAAGCAGATGCAATTTAACCAAATTGGAAGCAATACAAGCTAGACACCATATGCAACATGCAACCACATTTGACAACGAAGTTAAAGCAAGCACTGGATGGTTGTGTGTGGCAATTGAGATCATCAACTCAGAGCTACGTTTATCGTCTCCAACTCACGACCTTTGCACCCATTAGAGCGCTGAAACGCTTAGTGCTTATCTTGAATTACACCGAGCGACTTTGTCTTTTCTTTTCTGCATTCATCAACACTGCGTAGTCTGAAATACCCATGCATAAAAAACAATAGTGTGAGTATGGGTGAAGTGTGCACAATTAGTATAGTGTAAAGGTAGCAGATAGCAGGTCGGTGAGAAATAAATGACGGGAGACATATGATAGATCTACAACATGCATGGCACACTCAATTACTACAAGATTCTATGAAAATAACAGTCGATTGAAAGCAAATAGGCCAGTCCATTTTTTCTGCATCGTCCGATGTACAAAGAACAGGCAGATCGCCTTCATCTACCTCCAGCCAGTCAGTGTTTACGATCTTCCTCGAAACGCCAGCGACCACCGACCTAGTATTCCTCCCCTACCTGCGCCTCCCTCGACCTCACCGACCACCGCGCTTGGCACCGCCCCCGCCATCCATTCAAGCCCGCCGACCTCCAGATCGGGCGCAAGCAGCCTGCGCCCACACCCCTATGATAGACACCGATGCACCGCTTCCCGGGAACATGCGGACTAGGTGCTCCAGCGTACTAAGCGGGTGCTGCTTCTTTTAATTGCGGTTCGAATGACCTGAATTGAAATCCAAGGCGACTCTTGACCTCTAGCAAAGGTGAAATAGTAAAGGGAGGAAACCTTGTGCATTTAGTATCACGAAGAAGATGCAGAAGAAGCGCTCAACTAGTTTCTTTCGTGGGATGAATACGGTGTGAGCGGAGACGTAAGATTTGCGAATAAGGGAAGAGGAGTACCTCTTTCTGCTGGCGATCTTGTGTCCTCCTTCTGCTTTTTCCAACGATCTTGTTGTTTGCCGGAAACCGAAGTTGTGGAGGATGGTGCAGCCTTGGACGAACCCATGGCCAAGTTGTTGAGTTTGGTGCGGTGGCCGTCTGTCGGCGGCGGGGAAGCAGATCCGAGGCGGCGAACGACGGCGTAGCGGGAACAGCTCCAGTGCGGTGGACGGTTGCGATAGTGGAGCTGCCAGCAGTGAGGCGCAGGACGGCGTGGTCGGAGTGGTTCTGGTACGGCGCACGTCGGCGTCGGCATGGTCGGAGTGGTTCTGGTACGGGCACGTCGGCGTCGGCGACATGGAGGCAGCTCTGCCTCGGCTTCAGCTGCTAAGTCCTTGAGGGCGTTGCGGTTGCGGTTGCGTTGGACGACGACGTCGGGGTACCGGCTCCGGCGTGATGGAGGAGGGCGGCGGTGGATTGGCCGCTATGGGGTAGAGGACGGAAGGAGGCTGGGGTTTCGCAGCTGGTGGAGAGGGCGTTTTCGTGCACACAGAGTATGAATGGGGAAACGGAGGGAGGCGGGGAACTATGGGGGAACAATGTTTCGGTTTGAGACGCGCTTGTTTGAAATTTGGGGAAAGTTACAAACTTTGCCCCCATCTAAAATTTCGAACATATTGCGGGTTGGGGGTAGGACAGTCATGTCAAGTGTCCCAAATGTGGGCGGGATAGATTTCGGCCGAGCGCATGGGTGTTTAGGCGCCCACGGCGATGAATGCTTCTCGAGGCGGTTGAGGCTGGCGTCTTGGTGAAGTTACAAACCTACCCGGTTTAGACCTTTGGACATCGGGCCGATAGGCTACACGGGCAGAGTCAGACAGTAATTTCCTACCACCAAAACATTAGTCTCATGGCGGTTTCGGGTGACAAGAGGCCTATTTGGCGCTTCGTTCAATATTTGGGAGCGAAGCATTAACGTTTTGGTTCTCTTGAATTGAACTTTCAGGATTTGTCAAACTTCACAAATCTTTACTCTTGAAAATCCTAAAGCTACGATTATTTTGGAATGGAGGGGTACATTTTAATATACATTGTACACAGTATATATTAAAAATATGCAACTTACCTCAGTTCATGCATGGTTCAGGTATAATCTCCTTGGTTGCAAAAAAGTTAGATATGCGTATGAATATATATAGCATGTTCAAACTCACAACAAAGATTGATGCCCCTTTACATCTGATTTACAAATGCCATTATCTCGGTTCAAATAGATGAATGCACTTCCTATGAATTCAATCTTGAAACCCCTTTATGTTGAATTAGACATGTATTTTATTTCGTAGCTAGCAATTTGGAATGTATCCATGCAAGTGACAAATGTATAAAGTGCTTCACACTAACAACATGGAGTGCACTAATTAATGTTTATATATGAATTGCAAAAGCATCCATTGCCTGTATTTCAAACCGCTCTCACTCTATGGATCGATAATATGAAATAAACACATGCACATGCTAGAATTCAATAGAGTATGGGTGTCGATAGACCGATTTTCGTCCATACGCAATTTTGCAAAATTCATGATCTCATCCAAAATAATAATGCCATTTATATTTTAATTTAATGCGTAGAACCACCTTTTACACGTAGATGCACTATGCCTCGCCCGTTCTCACAAACGCGTTATATATTTCTCTATCTAACATAAGTGCACACACTTTATATGCATCGGCATTTCTCTTTCACACATGCTCACAATCTCTCTCAGGGTGTCGGGTGTCTCACGCACATGCTCTCTCTGTTTCTCTCTCTCTCTTTCTGACTACTATGTACCACTCTTTTCACTAATCTCAGTTGGAAAACACTATTTCTCTCACATGCATATATACACATGCACGGTCTCTACTAGCCCTCTATACGCACATATATGTGCCTACGTGTCTCCCGCACGCACATTATCTTTAGGCCTCTCTCACACACATTGCCCCCGACACACCTCTCTAATAGTAGTTGGCAGATATGATTTCATCATATCATTCGGTAGGATATCCCTGGCTGTTAGGCTGGATGGTAATACGAGGCAAAGTTTTACCCTAGTTCGGATCGGACCCTTGCAGTTGAAGAAAGAGCCTACTCCTGGTACTGTATATTAGTGATAGGGGTGTGTACAAAGTACACGTGAATACCAGGCATTGTGCGTGTGTGTATACTATCGACGAACTAGCCCCCAAGCTTGTATAACATACTAAGGGCCTAGGGTTACAAATCATATATAGTCAGCTTATCACCAGTGGGGATAGAGTCCTCCGCGACTCTGGTAGCTCCGTGTTGTACGCCGAGTCCTCCACATGGGTCTCCGTAACGTGTCCAACCTATATGTGGCGCAGGATGGAACCGACCCATGAGTCTTCATGTTGACCCACCACAACTAGAAATGATGTGCCCACCACACCACACACGCAATCGGCCACTAAGAAAATAAGCATATACAATAGTACAACGGTATCTAGCTCACGATACGTCTCCATATTTTGTTGATGACACTGACGGACTTTGCATTTGATGCGTGCTCCGTATTTTGTTGACGACACTTACGGTCATTGTATTTGAAGCGAAAGCACGATATGGTCACTGGACTTCAGAATAAGCTCATCACGGTCACCACATACATTTTGTCGTGCTAACCAACATGTGGTTGGATGGTTAGAGGACAGTGGTTTCTCGAGCCCACCAAGGTTAAAGTCCCGGTGCTCGCATTTATCTTGTGTTAATTTCAGTATTTTCCGGCGATGTACGTTCAATGAGAGGAGACGTTCCACTCGACTACGAGGCACCTATGGTGACTTCATCAAATCTCAAGATCATGTAGATGAAAAAGTCAGTCGACTGACGTGTAGCCTCACCCCGCACGTACACATGCACGCACGCAAGACACGCACGCATGTAGGCGTGCAACACTGACACGTACACATAACGTACACACACACACGCATGCTGGCGTGCAACACTGACACGTACACATGCACTCACGAACACACGCACGTACGCACCCATGCATGCAACACTGAAACGCACCCTTGCACACACGCAACACTCGCACGCCTGCATGCACACAGCACACGACGCAACACACACGCTCAACCTATACGTGCATGCACCCTTTGTTAAGGACATGGATTGTTACGGGTATTAATCAATCTTATCTGTGATAAGCAGAACATTGATGTTTGCATCGGTCTTTATGAATCACAACGTATCGAACGGGCTATCAACATAGTAGGCTTAACTACATGAAAAAGATGACGTCACACTCAATGAACAATCATCGGTTTGCCCGCTTCTGACCGCCCTGGCCCACCAAAGGTTCCTCTGCTGTGAGCTGCCTGCGTTGGGTCACTGACATGCAGGCCATGCACCCAAAGAGCCCACACGTCAGTGGAAGAACGGCGCGGTGTCCTAGGTTAGAGTCGAGGGCGCCACTCGCGGCACGCCCGGCTGAACACGCCTCCGTGCCGCATTCAAACGCCTCCATGAAACCCGCCCGTGTGGAAGCCGAGAAACCCACTCCGGACACACGTCCGTTCATGACCGGGCTGGCGTTAAACACAACGCCGGCCGAGCTCCTCCGTCCGCCGTCTATTTAATCTCCTATTTAAACGAGGCCAAACGCCGGCCATGAATCGCACACCTCCGCCGCTCCCCTATCTCCTCCACCATTTTGTCCACTCTTACAATGGCTTACGGAGAGTAGTTATTCCGCATCCAAGCCGGCTGGGTAGCCCACCGGATACGAGCTATGCAGCTCGCTGATCCACCTCCCTCCCCTCGCCGACGGAGCCAGTTGCTGCCCCAAGCCGGCGCGCGGTTCAGCAACTCGCCGCTCCAGGCCAGCTTGACGAGGAGCGCCGCATGGGCGTCGTTGCTGCCGTCCATGCCGCCGCCTCGTACCGCGTCTCCCGTTTCTGTGGCCGAGACTCCCATGCCGGTGGCCGCGCCATGCAAGCAGCGACAGAAGCCGGGTGCGCGGAGAGCGATGAGTCGGTGGCCAGCGCCTCCGCGTCCGCCGCCATCATCGAGGAGAAGTAGAACATGGGAGGCTGCCGCCGCTTGGGTCCCATGAAGGCCACCGCGGAGGCGATGCCGGCGTACACAGCAGGTGTCTTGCCGGATCCTTTTGTTGCGAGGACCTTCGTCGACCCCGCATGGGCTCCATGGAAGAGGGGAATGTTAGGATGAACTCGAGCCGGTGCCGGCCATGGCGAAGTAGTGGCCGGTGATGAACTCGAACCGGTGCCGGCCACCATCATCTTCGGCACCAGCCAATGATATCAGTTGGGCAGTGGGGAAGCGAGCCGTCCTTTGCGCTGAAGCATATACCTCCGGGGCTCCCCGCAGTTCGGTGATCGTGCTGCCGGACATGAGGAACACAAATCGATCGGCGGGCGACCATTTAGGCCAGGTATTATATACCTGTGCTACCTGTGCTGTCCAGAACTAGCACCGTGTAGTTCATTTGAATGTAATGAAATCCGTCATGTTTGTGTGAAAATCCGGTATTTTATATGATTTCCGTCGTTGTTTATATGAAATATCAGTTTGTCTACGTGTTTGCGTGAATTTCGTCCGGTTGGTTGAGTTGCTGTCATAATGTGTGCGACTACGGTTGGATGGCGTAATTTGCGGGTCGCCGGTCAGTCTGCGGGCGGCTCGGGCGGCGTTGTGGGACAAAAAAACACAGCTCGTGCGAGCTCGTCTCCAACGTGCGCGCTGGAGGATGCATGACAACATGAGCACCCGAGCCATTCCTCGTTCATCGGTGGCAAAGGCACCGGTGGACAAAAGGGTCACCAATATTTTGGCTACCCCGGGCAAGATCCAAACAGCCCCTCCCAACAGATTCAAATCCCTCGTTCGCCGTGGAATTTTGCCATGTGTTGTTTTCATGGACTAGCAAGATGCCCGTGCATTGCACGGAACATCAAGATGCATTTTTTTACAAACTCCCGCATGCATGCAAGGGATAATTAATGTCCTCCTTTGCTAGTACCACGAGGCAAACACCATTAATATTGCATCGATTAGTGTTAGTGGCCTTGTATATCTGCAAATTGTAATTTTGATAGTGGCCCCTTGTATATAAAAATGGAGGGAGAAATATGAGAGATAAGGTGAGGAGGAGTGGGGCGTGGTGCCGTGGTGGTGACTGGTGGTCGGACTGGGCGGAGGCATGGGGATGGACGGCACATTATGTCTAGGTTTGTATCTCTCACACACACCCACGTAGGTGGGGGACGTGCACGAAGAGAAGAGGTGCACGCACGGCGCACGTAATCCCGTCTCTTTCCCAACCACACCCGCGCGGGTACACGGTGGAGCTCATTTCTGTATGAAAAAGGCATCCCACGTGGTAATTTGGCACGTGTACTGGTTGTCCACTTGGTGGAGGGAGTATTGTTTACCACGGGTGAACAAACAAATTGCGACTTGACGCGTTATGTTAAATTAAAAAAAGAGGCAAACCATGTGGGGCCTACCTTAGAGGCAAGGCTCTATACACTGGAGTACTTTTGATGTGTCCCGTCAACTCGTAGGACGAGGAGAAACTTGCTTAGTACGCCGTCTCCCCCGCCCACAGGCGCGGTGGCTCACAGGATGAGGTGAAGCTTACTACTACTGACGCCTTCGCCGCTCCCTCGCCCCACGCAGCATGTGGCTCGCCAAAGACGAGGAGAAAATTTTACTACTCCCTCCGTTTACTCCTCGTCCCTACGACGTACTTTGGTTAGTACTCCCTCTATTTACTTATACAAGGCCACTATAAAAAATACATTTTGCATCTATACAAGGCCACAAATAGTAAACGAGACAAAAGTTACTACTCCCTCCTTTCCAGTTTATGGCTCAATTTCAAAATCTCTCCAACCAAGGTAGACAGTGAGTGGTCGAATTAATTTTGTAGTTTGCACAGTACGCTCGTTTTTCTTAAGAAGTTATGTCTACCGAGGCATTAATTAGAACGAATGCATGAATGACTACTAAATTTCCATGAACTTGTACATGCATTGGTTAGTTTCCTCTTGACACTGCTTGCGTCGGGTGATCTAACACACCTCGAAATCCAACATGTAATGGTACTACTACTAGTATAGTAGAATTGATACTTATCAAACAGAAAAACGAATGTTTGTTAGATGAGCCCTATAAACCCTAGTGGATACGTACTCCGTAAAAATAGATTTTTCCAAAACTAAGTCGCTCCCTTTCATGAATTCTGTAGTATACTCCTCCGTCGACGCTCCCTTTCATGAATTCTGTACTTCCTGTCGCCGACATGTGGGACATATAGCAACCGGGTCGACGTGTCAAGCACCAAATAATAGTGCAGAACAGCAGGGGGGACGCACCCCACTCGTACCGGCCCAGTAGTAGTAATGAGCAATGAGACGTCAAATCACAATGCTGCACCTTCCCAGACGGACGAAGCAACCATTATTTCACACTTCGGTTCGACATCATCTCAAACGACGTACTAGTATTGCTTCTGCCTCAAGAGGGACACGCGCATCGCCTTGGTACATCATGACACGTGGGACCGCATGACAGGCCATGCTCCCCCGCCGACCGCTCGGTAAAATCACCTGATTTTTACTATACTTCATCCGTATCGGTTTACTACATGGCATGCACGTCGTTCTAGGTTGAGAATTTAACTGGCTATATATATATATATATATATATATATATATGTGTGTGTGTGTGTGTGTGTGTGTGTGTGTGTGTGTGTGTGTGTGTGTGATGAACAGTACACTAGCCTTTTAAAAAATGTATACTTTTGTACAGTAGTACTCCACTATCGATGGATTGCGCCATGGAGCAAAAATTGAAATTTTAAAAAGGTGGTACATATAGAGAGCGCTCGTCGCCAAATTATGCATATAGTACTATTAAAAAAGCTAGTACGTGCTTAATTGGGGTGCTAAATTCTATTAAAGAAATACTAGTACTAGTATGTACATACTGAAGAGTTAAAGTAACGAGAAGAAACATAACATAGTTCTGCTGGGGGCTCAGCACAACACACCCCTCAAATTAAACTAAGAACACCTGAAATTAAACTATGCAACTAATCCGGTAGACACTGCATTAGAAGTTTAGAACCACCATGAGCAACGACACTTCCACCTTACTCGGAGTCCTCGTCCACGTCCTCGACTTCGTCCTTGTCCCTCTTCCTCTTGGCCGATACTTCTTTGCTTGAACCGCCAACTTGGCTGTTGCTCTTCATCCAACCCATGTAGATATTGAAACAAAGGTAGACATCCATTGCAGCGTACTGGATGTGGTCTATATCTAGTACATTCCGCTGCCATGCATGACGATGAAACGTGTATGGAGGTTTCTCCAGTTTACCATACGAAGGATGAACCATGGCTCCTGCCAGGGTCAGCATTGAAGGCTGACGAGAGGGCACCCAGCCGATTCTTTTGGAGGTCGAGGGGTTGCCTACAACGAGGCCTATCCGACGCAGGACTTCTTTGTCGTTCTTAAAGTCTATAGTAACGAATTTGACTGTTTTGTCCTCGAGGAAGTTCTTAAAATCCTGGCACTCAACGTCGGCATGGCATATGTGGTAGACCAAGCAAATGTTATGTACGCAAACCTGGATCACGGCGGGCTTCTTCCTCTCTTCGTCCTTTAGATCCTTCTCTCGTCCCACGACTGTGGTGTACTCAACATCTAGCCCAGCGACCCACTCATCATGTGAGTTTTGAACATGCGTCTGCGCGAAAGGCATCCTTTCACCGTCATGAAGTACGGGTGTAGATGACGTCAAACTCATCGCCGGTGATGGTTCTAACCTTGTACTCACCGCCGATCGGGGAGATTTGGGACGCCATGGATTTGGGAGGAGGGTTAGGATTAGTGAAACTACCGTAATGTGAATGGACGGGATGACTAGGAGCGAACCGTCATAGTATTAAAGGATGTGCGGGGACGAGTAGGAGCGAACTGCCAGCGTGCGAACGGCAGGGTAGTGGCTTTCCATTCTCCCATGATACGGGCTTCCGAGAGCCCTTGGATCTGAGATCGAATGGTTGCATGGCGTGATTCTAGACCTATGGGTGAATATCCTATCACGGAGGGTTATTCGCAAATTTTCAGCAACTTAGCATGCGACCGCTTGATCTCAGATCCAAGGGCTGCCAAGAGTCCCGTATCATGGTCGCGCCTACCACGACCGCCAAGCGTCGCTCGCGGTCGCGCCCTTGGAGATTTAACACGATGCGTTAGGCTATCTGATGTTGGCATGTCATACATAGTCATCACTTAGTCACTCATACTACAACAAGGTTGGCTATAAGGTTGGCTATAAGTGTATTTTTTTTACTCCTCTCTATCTCTTTCTTCAGATTACTCCTCCGTCCCATAATATAAGAACATTTTTGACACTAGTGTAGTGTCAAAAACGTTCTTATATAATGGGACACAGGGAGTACTAGTATTTATTGCATTTGCCAAGGAGTGACCTCTTCCAATGAAATGGTGTTGCTAAGTTTGCTTCATTTAATTAGCTATAGACTCAAAATTGTCTTTTCACCTAGGTACACGCGCTTAGCACCATTTCTTCCTTGGGTCACCAAACTAGTCTCTCTTCTTGATTAACTTGCCACATCAGACTTTATGCCTATCTGGCAAGCTTAAGCACCTGTAGGAGCAAGCAAGTACAATAGTGCGCTTTACATGGCATTTTTGCATATGTGGAGGAAAGAGAGGCAAGGAAAAAGTGGAGAAGTGGGCTCTCATGCAAGAGCCAGCCTCTACTACTACATGGTGGAGCATTGGGAGAGGCACCTTATGGAGCTGGTCAGGAATCGGGAGACTCACGCCGGTCGTAGCGCCGAAGTTAAAATGATAATGGCAAGTCAAATCACGGGGCCCCACCTGTCCAGCAGTAACTCGCTATCAAATCACACAGCCCTACTTTTGTAGCAGCCTACTCCCTCGTCTTCTCGCGTCTCTGTCGAACCGACTAGGCGGAACTGCCCCGCCTACCGCGCAGGAAAAGCCCCGCCCTCGACTTTTAAATACAACTACTCCCTCCGTCTAGGTGAGTAAGTCATCTTACGAAAACCAAATAATCCCAAAATACTAAGGCGCGGTGCATTAACTTCTACCTCGTTTCTTGTTTCTTCACATATCAACCAATAAGAATCCAATGATATACTTTTTGTGACATAGTAACTCATATTTAGTTAGTCAAATGGATGACCTAGAACTACGTGCAGGCCCTATAAACCGAGACGCCTACAAATAAAAAACCGAGACGGAGAGGGTAGTTCAGCACGTATCTTTTTAGATCAATATAGTCGGGATTCACCAAGGAGCAAAACCAAGTGGTAGGCTGCTCCTGTCGTGTTGGCGTAGCAACTCAAGCAGGGTCAGTCCGCACATGAAATGCGACACACTTAGCAGGACCACTTTGGCAGACATGTGGCTCATCCACCGTCTCGTTCCATGTGCGATGCACCAAATTATAGTTCAGAGCAGCGGTTGGAATTGGAGGCACCCCGGTTGTAGCGCCACGGTAGTAGAAAATGAGCGATGAGGGGTCAAATCACAAAGCCCCACCTTTCCCACATTAAGCTGGACGGATGAAGCAACCATCATTTCACTCTAGCGCGCAAGAGCATAAAGAAAAGAGAAAACAATGATGCGTGCGGCAGCTACCTAGGGCACCCTAGGGTAGGGGTCTCCACTACAGATCCTTTTTGAAAGCGCCTCCACTACAAATCGGCTTCTCCCTCGTTCTCTTGAAGAAAACCGATGATGAGTGCGGCAGTAGGGTTTGTAGGAGTACTACGGCGTGCGGGGCCATGTCGTAGTAAACGGGTTCGAGTCGACGCTTTAAATATGTGTGGGCCGCTTGGTTTTACGGGAATGAGGTAACATTTTGGGTTCGGGGACCAGTGGAGATATAGCACATACAAAAAATTGTGGACGCAGGTTCGACCGAAAGGCAATGATGCATGGGCCCTGCATTTTGATATACCCGAGGCCGCGTGAAATTTGCTACTCTACTCAAAACTAGTAAGGTACACATGTATTGAACGCATGAGATTTCGAAACCAAATTATGAATAAATACACACTATAGCATGTAAAGCTTTGAGTCATATATGCATGATGTAGATGTTCGTTTAGTTCTTATAGTTCATCTCATTCAAAATCAATTAGTTTTATAAAAATGTTAAGATTCATGGGGTTGTGCATTGTAAATCATAAAGTAAAAAACAAATAATGGCAATTCATTTAGAAAAAATAATCAATTATGATGTAAGATTCTAGAACAAAGGAGAAGTGCTTGTGTTTTGAGGTTTGTGCATTATGCTTAAGTTCAACCATGGAGTCTTCTAAATTGTACATGTGGCAGATCTGGTGGAATGTTGATGATATCCAACGGCCAGTAGTGCTCGGATTTTCCCATCTCTGCACTGTCGGGTTAGCTTCATCCAGCGACCATCTTTCAAAGTTATTGGCACACTATATAGTTCTTGTGCCATAGTTGCATGTTTTGGAAAAAAGCTACTAGTGGGTTGTACTATCTATTTAGGAATAGAAGATGTATACATGGAAGTTGTAGGAAAGAGATGACATGGAGGATCTCAATTCCTATGAGTAGGGATTGGAAAAGAGATGTCATTTGGTTCACATCATAGGAACTTTTCTATTGAATCTAGAGATGACATGTATCTCAAGTCCTATGAGGAGGGATTAGTAAAGAGATGTAATTTGGTTCATATCATAGGAACTTTTCTATTGAATATACACTAATGTTTATTTTCCTTTGAAATTGAGGGAGTATAGGAATCCATTCATATGAACCAAGTGGCTCTAAAGCTATAGAAATGATATCATGTTTATTTCCTTTGAAATGTAGAGTATATGAATCTATTCCTATGAACCAATTGGCTCTAAAGGAAAAAAAATCCTATAAAAATCATATCATATAGAGTTCCTATGATATTCCTCGACACTAAAGGATGGTTGAAATTGCTGCGGGTGATACGATGGTCTTTCTTTGTAGACTCCTCACCCATCTTTATAGTTACCTCTCGAAGATGAATGAAATGATATATACAGGGTATTCTACATGTGCAATTTGGTACACGAAAACTCGATAAAAGTTTGCGAGGTTCTAATTTTCAATAAAGCTATATGCACTGCATTTCGGAACGGATGGAGCATACGGCAGTTGCTAACACTCACGTAGAAGATTTGTGTGTAGGAGGAGTGGCTGTTCTGTTAAATGACATGACAAAACTGACAGTGTCGGATGCCGATCTAACGGTTCTTACGGCGTTAAATCGGGAAAAGGCTTGTGGCGAACGTTTGTCGGATAATGATTTACGGACACATGCATTGCATTGATACGTGCCCCTCCTCTCTCTCGCGCACACGCACCCTCACGAGTCACAACTCTCCCGAGTCCTCTCGCAGACTCGCACGTGGCACCCATCGTCTACCTGCAGGTAGACGTCACGCACATATGTGCTCTTCACACCCTATCCTCAGAACTTCTAAAAAACAAAAGACGGCGCACACATTTTATTTTAGCTCACACGTCACACACTTATATTATTACTCTTGCGGCGAACGTTCTTTGGGCATAGTATATATTGTACTCTCACGAAGAGAAGCGGTGCACGCACGCACTAGTTCTCTCACACCCACTCGCGGGTACACGTAGGAGCGCATTTTTTTGAAGTCGGTACAACAAAATCACTCCACTTTATATAAAAGCAGGAGCCTTAGCGCTTGCTTTACTAGGGTTCCTCTCGTTCACTCTCTCATGCTCTTCGGATCTAAGCAAGACATAGGTGGCCACACTCTCTCTCTCTCTCAGCTCACGGCTGGTCACAAATCCGGCCGGACAACCTCGACCGGGGCAGGGGGTGTAGGTGCATCGTTCACGCTGTCGTCGGCGGCGAGGGAGGAGACCAATGGCTGCCAGCAAGATCCCGATCGGGCGGTCGTGCTGTTCTTCGAGAGAGCGCCGGCTCGGGAGGGCCTCCGACCCCTTCTTCCTCCCTGCGGTATTGTGGCCAAGATGCAGCCTCCCGACACCGTCTTTGCCCGACGACCCTCAGGTATATATTCCTTCGAAACCTGCCTTGCTCTACTGCCCCAGCTCTTCCCCCTTCGTGTGGATCCTTTCCTACTTCTGTCCGCTGTTCCAAAGCCACCTAGACTTCTACTATTATTAGAAGTAAAGCTAGTTCATACAGTCAACTCAAAGCGTTGGTTCAAACAAGGAAGAGAGTGGGAAAGCTGTAGCATGAATCTAGGACTTGGTTCTAAGAGGAAACGGGGAAAGTAGTAATATCTGTCTTCGTTTAAATAACCGTATTTCATATTTGCGCAAACAGGGATGTCATCTCCATATCGTTTGGGATGTCTGTCTCTCGATCGTTTCTATCCGCGCAATCGAAGCACACACCTCAGTTTTAGTACAACTGCATAAAATGAGATGGCTATCCCTCGTTGTCGCCGCCTAACCTCCCGTCTTCAAGGTATCCCTACATTGGTAGTAACTAAGGTAGAATGACCAACGCAATCTAAACGAAGCTGATTCGTACGTTTTACTTCCCGATTGCAGTGCAGGGACGAGCTTAAATTTAGTGGAATGCACAAGTATTTCACCTGGTCAATACACTGAAGGAAATATGCCCTAGAGGCAATAATAAAGTTATTATTTATTTCCTTATATCATGATAAATGTTTATTATTCATGCTAGAATTATATTAACCGGAAACATAATACATGTGTGAATACATAGACAAACAGTGTCACTAGTATGCCTCTACTTGACTAGCTCGTTAATCAAAGATGGTTATGTTTCCTAACCATAGACATGAGTTGTCATTTGATTAACGGGATCACATCATTAGGAGAATGATCTGATTGACATGACCCATTCCGTTAGCCTAGCACTTGATCGCTTAGTATGTTGCTATTGCTTTCTTCATGACTTATACATGTTCCTGTAACTATGAGATTATGCAACTCCGTTTACCGGAGGAACACTTTGGTGCTACCAAACGTCACAACGAATCGGGTGATTATAAAGGAGTACTACAGGTGTCTCCAAAGGTACATGTTGGGTTGGCGATTTGAGATTAGGTTTTGTCACTCCGATTGTCGGAGAGGTATCTCTAGGCCCTCTCGGTAATGCACATCACTATAAGCCTTGCAAGCAATGTAGCTAATGAGTTAGTTACGGAATGATGCATTACGAACGAGTAAAGAGACTTGCCGTAACGAGATTGAACTAGGTATTGATACCGACGATCAAATCTCGGGCAAGTAACATACCGATGACAAAGGAACAAAGTATGTTGTTATGCGGTTTGACCGATAAAGATCTTAGTAGAATATGTAGGAACCAATATGGGCATCCAGGTTCCGCTATTGGTTATTGACCGAGAATAGTTCTAGGTCATGTCTACATAGTTCTCGAACCCGTAGGGTCCGCACGCTTAAGGTTTCGATGGCGGTTATATTATGAGTTTATGAGTTTTGATGTACCGAAGGAGTTCGAGTCCCGGATGAGATCTGGGACATGACGAGGAGTCTCGAAATGGTCGAGACGTAAAGATCGATATATTGGACGACTATATTTGGAGTTCGGAAAGGTTCCGAATGATTCGGTATTTTTCGAGTACCGAGAGTTACGGAATTCGCCGGGGAGAAGTATTGGGCCTTATTGGGCCCTAAGGGAAAGAGAGAGGGCTGCCTAGGGCAGCGCGCGCCCAAGGCCTAGTCCGAATGGACTAGGGGAGGGCCGCACCCCTTCCTCCCTTCCCTTCCTACTCTCCTACTCCTACTAGGAAAGGAGGAGTCCTACTCCGGTGGGAGTAGGACTCCCCTGGTGCGCGCCCCTCCTAGGCGGCCACCTCCTCCCTTGCTCCTTTATATACGGGGCAGGGGCACCCCATGACACACAAGTTGATCTACGGATCGTTCCTTAGCCGTGCAGCGGTGCCCCTCCACCATATTCCACTTCGTCATATCGTCATGAGCTTAGGCGAAGCCCTGCGCCGGTGAAGTCATATCGTCACGGAGCTTAGGCGAAGCTCTGCGTCGATGGAGCATCATCATCGTCACCACGCCGTCGTGCTGACGGAACTCATTCCCGACGCTTTGCTGGATCGGAGCCCGGGATCGCCATCGAGCTGAACGTGTGCTGAACACGGAGGTGCCGTAACGTTGGGTACTTGGATCGGTCGGATCGTGAAGACGAACGACTACATCAACCGCGTTGTTATAACGCTTCGCTTTCGGTCTACAAGGGTACGTGGACAGACACTCTCCCCTCTCGTTGCTATGCCATCACCATGGTCTTGCGTGTGCGTAGGAATTTTTTGAAATTACTACGTTCCCCAACAGATGGTATCGAGCCTGGTTTTATGCGTTGATGTCATGTGCACGAGTAGAACACAAGTGAGTTGTGGGCGATATAAGTCATCTGCTTACCAGCATGTCATACTTTGGTTGGCGGTATTGTGAGATGAAGCGCCCGGACCGACATTACGCAGACGCTTACGCGAGACTGGTTTCACCGCCGAGCACTAGTTGCTTAAAGGTGACCGGCGGGTGTCTGTTTCTCTCACTTTAGTTGAACCGAGTGTGGCTACGCCCGGTCCTTGCGAAGGTTAAAACAGCACCAACTTGACAAACTATCGTTGTGGTTTTGATGCGAGGTAAGAACGGTTCTTGCTCAGCCCGTAGCAGCCACGTAAAACTTGCAACAACAAAGTAGAGGACGCCTAACTTGTTTTTGCAGGGCATGTTGTGATGTGATGTGGTCAAGACGTGATGCTATATTTTATTGTATGAGATGATCATGTTTTGTAACCGAGTTATCGGCAATCTGGCAGGAGCCATATGGTTGTCGCTTATTGTATGAAATGCAACGCCATGTAATTGCTTTACTTTATCACTAAGCAGTAGCGATAGTCGAGAAGCAATAGTTGGCGAGACGACAACGATGCTACGATGGAGATCAAGGTGTCGCGCCGGTGACGATGGTGATCATGGCGGTGCTTGGCGATGGAGATCACAAGCACAAGATGATGATGACCATATCATATCACTTATATTGATTGCATGTGATGTTTATCCTTTATGCATCTTATCTTGCTTTGATTGACGGTAGCATTATAAGATGATCTCTCACTAAAATTATCAAGAAGTGTTCTCCTCGAGTATGCACCGCTGCCAAAGTTCGTAGTACCCGAGACACCACGTGATGATCGGGTGTGATAAGTTCTACGTCCATCTACAACGGGTGCAAAACAGTTGCACACGCGAATACTCAGGTTAAACTTGACGAGCCTAGCATATAACAGATATGGCCTCGAACACGGAGACCGAAAGGTCGGCGTGAATCATATAGTAGATATGATCAACATAGTGATGTTCACCATTGAAACTACTCCATCTCACGTGATGATCGGACATGGTTTAGTTGATTTGGATCACGTAATCACTTAGATGACTAGAGAGATGTCTATCTAAGTGGGAGTTCTTAAGTAATATGATTAATTGAACTTTAATTTATCATGAACTTAGTCCCGTAGTATTTTGCAAATTATGTTGTAGATCAATAACTCGCGTTGTTGCTTCCCTATGTTTGTTGCTTTCATATGTTTATTTTGATATGTTCCTAGAGAAAATTATGTTGAAAATGTTAGTAGCAATGATGCGGATTGGATCCGTGATCTGAGGTTTATCCTCATTGCTGCACTGAAAAATTATGTCCTTAATGCACCGCTAGGTGACAAACCTATTGCAGGAGCAGATGCGACGTTATGAGCGTTTGGCTAGCTCAATATGATGACTACTTGATAGTTTAGTGCACCATGCTTAAAGGCTTAGAATCGGGACTTCAAAGACGTTTTGAACGTCATGGACCATATGAGATGTTCCAGGAATTGAAGTTAATATTTCAAGCAAATACCGAGTTGAGAGATATGAAGTCTCCAACAAGTTCTATAGCTAAAAGATGGAGGAGAATCGCTCAACTAGTGAGCATGTGCTCAGATTGTGCAGGTACTTCAATCGCTTGAATCAAGTGGGAGTTAATCTTCGAGATAAGATAGTGATTGACAGAATTCTCTAGTCACCATCACCAAGTTAGTAGAACTTCGTGATGAACTATAATATGCAAGGGATGACAAAAGTAATTCCCAAGCTCTTCGTGATGCTGAAATCGACGAAGGTAGAAATCAAGAAAAGAGCATCAAGTGTTGATGATTGACAAGACCACTAGTCTCAAGGAAAAGGGCAAAGGAAGAAGGGAACTTCAAAAGAGCGGCAAGCAAGTTGCTACTCGGTGAAGAAGCCCAAGTCTGGACCTAAGCACGAGACTAAGTGCTTTTGCTACAATGGAATTGGTCCTTTGAAGCGGAACTACCCCAAGTATTTGATGGATAAGAAGGATGGCAAAGTGAACAAAGGTATATTTGATATACAGATTATTGATGTATATTTTACTAGTGTTCATAGTAACCCTCGGTATTTGATACTTGTTCGGTTGCTAAGAGTAGTAACTCAAACAGGAGTTGCGAATGAACAGAAACTAGTTGAAGGGAAGTGACGATGAGTGTTGGAAGTAGTTCCAAGATTGATATGATCATCATCACACACCCTATACTTTCGGGATTAGTGTTAAACCTAAATAAATGTTATTTGGTGTTTGCGTTGAGCATGAATATGATTTGATCATGTTTATTGCAAAACGGTTATTCATTTAAAGTCAAAGAATAATTGTTGTTCTGTTTAAATGAATAAAACCTTCGATGGTCATACACCCAATGAAAATAGTTTTCAAAACGGTTATTCATTTAAAGTCAAAGAATAATTGTTGTTCTGTTTAAATGAATAAAACCTTCAATGGTCATACACCAAATAAAAATAGTTTGTTGGATCTCGATCGTAGTAATACACATATTCATAATATTGATGCCAAAAGATGCAAAGTTAATAATGATAGTGCAACTTATTTGTGGCACTCGCCGTTTAGGTCATATTGGTGTAAAGCGATGAAGAAACTCCATGCTGATGGGATTTTGGAATCACTTGATGCTTGCGAACCATGCCTTATGGGCAAGATGACTAAAGACTCTGTTCTCGGAACAATGGAGCGAGCAAATGACTTATTGGAAATAATACATACTGATGTATGCGGTCCGATGAGTGTTAGAGCTCACGGCAAGTATCGTTATTTTCGACCTTCACAAGATGATTTGAGCAGATATGAGTATATCTACTTAATGAAACACAAGTCTGAAACATTTGAAAAGTTCAAATAATTTCAGAGTGAAGTGGAGAATCATCGTAATAAGAAAATAAAGTTTCTACGATCTGATCGTGGAGGAGAATATTTGAGTTCTGAGTTTGGCCTTCATATAAAACAATGTGGAATAGTTTCACACTCACGCCACATGGAACACCATAACGTAATGGTGTGTCCGAACGTCATAACCGTACTTTATTTTGATATGGTGCGATCAATGATGTCTCTTACCGATTTACCAATATCGTTTTGGGGTTATGCATTAGAGACAGCTGCATTCACGTTTAATAGGGCACCATCTAAATCCGTTGAGATGACACCGTATGAACTATGGTTTAACGATAAACCTAAGCTGTCGTTTCTTAAAGTTTGGAGTTGTGATGCTTATGTGAAAAGTTTTCAACCGATAAGCTCGAACCCAAATCGGAGAATGCGTCTTCATAGAATACCCAAAGGTAACTATTGGGTACACCTTCTATCACAGATCCGAAGGCAAGTTATTCGTTGTTAAGATGGATCCTTTCTAGAGAAGAAGTTTCTCTCAAAAGAAGTGAGTGGGAGGAAAGTAGAACTTGATGAGGTAATTGTACCTTCTCCTTATTGGAAAGTAGTTCATCACAGAAATCAGTTCGGTGATTCCTACACCAATTAGTAAGGAAGTTAATGATGATGATCATGAAACTTCAGATCAAGTTGCTACCAAACCTCGTAGGTCTTCCAGAGTAAAATCCGCACAGAGTGGTACGGTAATCATGTTCTAGAAGTCATGTTACTAGACCATGATGAACCTACGAACTATGAGGAAGCGATGATGAGCCCAGATTCGCGAAATGGCTTGAGGCCATAAAATCTGAGATAGGATCCATGTATGAGAACAAAGTATGGACTTTGATTGACTTGCTCGATGATCAGCAAGCCATGTAGATAAATGGATCTTCAAGAGGAAGACGGACACGATAGTAGTGTTACTATCTACAAAGCTCGACTTGTCACAAAAGGTTTTCGACAAGTTCAAGGTGTTGACTACAATGAGATTTTCTCAACTGTAGCGATGCTTAAGTCTGTCCGAATCATGTTAGCAATTGCCACATTTTATGAAATCTGGCAAATGGATGTCAAAACTACATTCTTTAATGGATTTATTAAAGAAGAGTTGTATATGATGCAACCAGAAGGTTTTGTCAATCCTAAAGGTGCTAACAAAATGTGCAAGCTCCAATGATCCATCAATGGTGGTGCAAGCATCTCGAGTTGGAATATACGCTTTGATGTGTTGATCAAAGCATATGGTTTTATCAGACTTTTGGAAATGCCTGTATTTACAAGAAAGTGAGTGGGAGCACTACAGCATTTCGATAAGTATATGTGAATGACATATTGTTGATCGGAAATAATGTAGAATTATTACGCAAAGCATAAAGGAGTATTTGAAAGGAGTTTTTCAAAGAAGGACCTCGGTGAAGCTGCTTACATATTGAGCATCAAGATCTATAGAGATAGATCAAGACGCTTGATAAGTTTTTCAATGAATACATACCTTGACAAGATTTTGAAGTAGTTCAAAATGGAACAGTCAAAGAAAGAGTTCTTGCCTGTGTTACAAGGTGTGAGATTGAGTAAGACTCAAAACCCGACCACGGCAGAAGATAGAAAGAGAATGAAAGTCATTCCCTATGCATCAGCCATAGGTTCTATAAAGTATGTCATGCTGTGTACCAGATCTATTGCATACCCTACCACTAAGATTGGCAAGGGAGTGCAATAGTGATCTAGGAGTAGATCAATGGACAGCGGTCAAAATTATCCTTAGTAGAATAAGGATATGTTTCTCGATTATGGAAGTGAAAAAGGTTCGTCGTAAAGGGTTACGTCGATGCAAGTTTTAACACTAATCTAGATGACTCTGAGTCTCAATCTGGATACATATTGAAAGTGGGAGCAATTAGCTAGAGTAGCTCCGTGCGAGCATTGTAGACATAGAAATTTGCAAAATACTTACGGCTCTGAATGTGACAGACCGTTGACTAAAATTATCTCACAAGCAAAACATGATCACACCTTAGTACTCTTTGGGTGTTAATCACATAGCGATGTGAACTAGATTACTGACTCTAGTAAACCCTTTGGGTGTTGGTCACATGTCGATGTGAACTATGGGTGTTAACCACATATAGATGTGAACTATTGATGTTAAATCACATGGCGATGTGAACTAGATTATTGACTCTAGTGCAAGTGGGAGATGAAGGAAATATGCCCTAGAGGCAATAATAAAGTTATTATTTATTTCCTTATATCATGATAAATGTTTATTATTCATGCTAGAATTGTATTAACCGGAAACATAATACATGTGTGAATACATAGACAAACAGAGTGTCACTAGTATGCCTCTACTTGACTAGCTCGTTAATCAAAGATGGTTATGTTTCCTAACCATAGACATGAGTTGTCATTTGATTAACGGGATCACATCATTAGGAGAATGATCTGATTGACATGACCCATTCCGTTAGCCTAGCACTTGATCGTTTAGTATGTTGCTATTGCTTTCTTCATGACTTATACATGTTCCTGTAACTATGAGATTATGCAACTCCGTTTACGGAGGAACACTTTGGTGCTACCAAACGTCACAACGAATCGGGTGATTATAAAGGAGTACTACAGGTGTCTCCAAAGGTACATGTTGGGTTGGCGTATTTCGAGATTAGGTTTTGTCACTCCGATTGTCGGAGAGGTATCTCTGGGCCCTCTCGGTAATGCACATCACTATAAGCCTTGCAAACAATGTAGCTAATGAGTTAGTTGTGGAATGATGCATTACGAACGAGTAAAGAGACTTGCCGTAACGAGATTGAACTAGGTATTGGATACCGACGATCAAATCTCGGGCAAGTAACATACCGATGACAAAGGGAACAAAGTATGTTGTTATGCGGTTTGACCGATAAAGATCTTCGTAGAATATGTAGGAGCCAATATGGGCATCCAGGTTCCGCTATTGGTTATTGACCGAGAATAGTTCTAGGTCATGTCTACATAGTTCTCGAACCCGTAGGGTCCGCACGCTTAAGGTTTCGATGACAGTTATATTATGAGTTTATGAGTTTTGATGTACCGAAGGAGTTCGAGTCCCGGATGAGATCGGGGACATGACGAGGAGTCTCGAAATGGTCGAGACGTAAAGATCGATATATTGGACGACTATATTCGGAGTTCGGAAAGGTTCGAATGATTCGGTATTTTTCGAGTACCGGAGTTACGGAATTCGCCGGGAGAAGTATATATTGGGCCTTATTGGGCCCTAAGGGAGAAGAGAGAGGGCTGCCTAGGGCAGGCGCGCGCCCCAAGGCCTAGTCCGAATTGGACTAGGGGAGGCCGCACCCTTCCTCCCTTCCCTTCCTACTCTCCTACTCCTACTAGGAAGGAGGAGTCCTACTCCCGGTGGGAGTAGGACTTCCCCTGGTGCGCCCCTCCTAGGCCGCCACCTCCTCCCTTGCTCCTTTATATACGGGGCAGGGGGCACCCCATGACACACAAGTTGATCTACGGATCGTTCCTTAGCCGTGTGCGGTGCCCCCTCCACCATATTCCACCCGGTCATATCGTCATGAGCTTAGGCGAAGCCCCGCGCCGGTGAAGTCATATCGTCACGGAGCTTAGGCGAAGCTCTGCGTCGGTGGAGCATCATCATCGTCACCACGCCGTCGTGCTGACGGAACTCATTCCCGACGCTTTGCTGGATCGGAGCCCGGGGATCGTCATCGAGCTGAACGTGTGCTGAACACGGAGGTGCCGTACGTTTGGTACTTGGATCGGTCGGATCGTGAAGACGTACGACTACATCAACCGCGTTGTTATAACGCTTCCGCTTTCGGTCTACAAGGGTACGTGGACAGACACCCTCCCCTCTCGTTGCTATGCCATCACCATGGTCTTGCGTGTGCGTAGGAAATTTTTTGAAATTACTACGTTCCCCAACATACACTGCATGGTTCAGTTCAGCATTCCAGCTGAGACCACAATTATAATTGGTTATTCGGAATGAGAGAACCTAAGTAGCTAGACGGATTTTGGCAACAAAAAACCAGAGTGAACTCCAGGAAATTTAAGTTGAGACCGATGGAGGCCCTTTGCTCAAGATTATCTATGGAGAAGCCTTGCTTGTTTTTTCCTGATTTGTAAACCTTCTCACAACTTTTACTTTTGTTTGTGAACTAGTATATGTTTGTTATGTTCTATGAATCATTGAGATGTATAAAACTGCTTAATTTATGCTTTTCAAGATTTTTATGATAAACGAGTTTAATGTGAGTGTTCCACATGAGCGCTGGACTAGCGTTGAGCGTTTGGAATTTATTACATTGTGGCCTCAATTAACTGCATGAACCACTTGTAACAAGATACATAGTTGCTTATATGATTCACGGGCACACAAAAGTAGCAGCAGAATATCCATAGACGGATTCAAACTAGAGTACTATCCCGGTCTATTCGATAATAGTAGACACAATCCAAACTACTATTAAACACTAGCTGGGGCAACTATTTCATGCCTCGATCTAATTTGGGCTGGACACAAGGCGGACCTTGCCATGAACATCATCGAGGGCGTCCGATTGCAGCTCAATCCGTGAACCTTCATGAAGACAACCTTGTGGCCTTGCCACTGATAAACTTGTTTGTGGAGGCATGCCACGTCATCTTCCTGCGTAAGCTTGACAAGAACAGTATGCCTCAAAAACGAAGGAGTAGCTTTGAACTTCTTGTGCTTTAATACACCCTGGACAACACGCCTGACAACAGTGAGGCTGGAATACACCTCTTCATTGGTATAACCGCAAATGGCTTCCAGGATCCTACAGCCTAAGAACTCTGTTTTCCCTGTGCGTATATTCAGGTCGTCCGCCTCATAGCGAGTGACATGCACAACCACACAATCCTTGTCTGCATCAGGGCTCTAATTGATACAGAAACAAATTTTGAATTACTTTTCATTATAAGAAACACAAGTTATTTAAACCACTATGTATAGCATGGCATCGAAGCTAATAAAATTTTGCATTATTAATCACCACATACTTCCTTTTCTAAAAAATCACCACATACTTAGATGAAAACCACAATCGAGATCGGCAAAGAAGGAAATCACCTTGGGCAGCTCAAAGGGGGGGACACATCCTCGAAGGGGAAAACTGCTCTGCAGTGCCACGGGGCTGTAACCTCAAAGCGGGCGTTGACCATCTCAAGAGTGGCCGTGGCGATCCGGGTCGGCTCGGTGGTTGCCTCCATCTTCTTGGAGCTCTCTGTCTCGTGGGGATCAGCCTCCCGCGTCTGCTCCAATATCGGCAGATCTTTGCCTGGTTCTCCTTGGTCCATCATGAAACTGACGAATACTAGGAGACCACTGAAAGGAAAACACAATCGCAATGACAATGAAACAAAAAAGAGAGTGAGGATCGGTTACTGCTTTGCAAAAGTTCTTTTTTTCTCTGAACGAAAATATACCAACATCACGGATCCGCTTACCTTCCCTTCGTTGGGAGAGAAGAACAGTGGCAGATGCGAGTGTTGCCTTTCTTGAAGATGGTGAGGGAGAAGGGGATTCAGCAAAGAGTGAAATGATGGTTGCTTCGTCCGTCAAACTTAGACTGCGGGGAGGTGGGGTTTTGTGATATGACGGCTCTTTACTACCGCGCTACGACCGGGGTGACTCTCCGCCTGCATACTGCCTTCTAATTTGGTGGATGGCATTTGGGCCCGCGCGCTGCATGGCCCGCATGTCGGTGAACAAAAGTATAATGGCATTCAGTAGAGGGAGACGTTTCAATGACCTAGGAGGAGCCAGAAGCGGTAGAGTGTCTCCATTGTACTAGTAGTAATTGTTTTACGGGTAGCTGTAGAGTGTCTCCATTGTACTAGTAGTAATTGTTTCTCTGGGCCCAAGAAAAAACAGTCAATCCACACTAGTAAATAGTAAAATCAATTCAAAAGGCGCTACCCACACCCAGCACACACACACCCCCAAAAAAACCTGGGTGCTCTTCTTCCTCCTCGCTCCCACGCACCTCACGTCAGCTCGCTCCACTCGTACCCCCAAATTCCTCACCTCACTCCTCTGAAAACCCCAGCTCCCCTTCTTCCTCACTCCCACAGAAAACCCCAGCTCCCTTCTTCTTTGCTCAAGACTACAACTAGGCTCGTCATTTGTTACTCTGCTCAAATCCGTGAGCTGACGCGACGCCTCGAGGAAAATGGAGTCGGCTGACCCCAGCGCTAAGAAGATGAGGCTCCGCCAGAGTGGTGACTGTTGTAGATCCCGCACCCGGCAGCGCAGGGAGAAGCGGCGACCCCGCCCCCACCGGATCCCAGGAACCCGTAGAATCTCCGGTGGACCGCATCAGCAATCTCCCGGACGCCATCCTTGGGGAGATCATCTCGCTTCTCCCCACCAAGGATTGCTGCCGCACCCAAGTCCTCTCAATTGGTGGCGCCTTCTATGGCGCGCCGTGCCCCTTAATCTCGACTGTCGGCAGCTATCTCTATTCAATGATTTTGAAATCCCCAGAGCCATCATCTCCTCCCACCAGGGCTCCATTCAAAGCCTCTGCATCCCGTCATGCTACCTGAGCAAGCATACCATGCCCTGCATGGTGGACGCCTGGCTGAAATCCCCTAAATTCACAGAACTACAGCTGCTTGAGTTCTACTATTCCCCTGGAAATCACATACCACATACCAAACGCCATGAACTTGTGCCCTCAAAGACCGATGTCCATCTCGCGGTTTTCCTCCTCTCTCCACACCGCCACCTTTATGTTGTGCTACCTACTGCACAATCTGGTACTAAACCTTCGACTCCCATTTCTCAAGAAACTTTCACTTGTGCGGGTTCAGATATCGGAGGCCTCATTGCACAAGCATCATCCACTCCAGCTTGCCCTGCCTTTGGAGTGCTTGGTGCTGTTTTCACAGATTAGAATCGGTTGTCTCCAAATAAAGTCGCCTAACCTTGTAAGAATTGGAATTTCTTTTGACGGAAGGTAGCTCATCATCCAAGATGTCCCTTCACTTCAAAGGTTGATCCTTGATTCTAGTTATTCACTGTTGCAAATAACCGTCCTCTTTGCGCCTAAACTGGAGACCTTGGGTGTAATACATGATCTCTGTGCTCATTTCAATATGGTGTTTGGCTCCACAGTTCTTCAGGTACTTTATATTATCATCTACACTTGTAACCATAAGCTGCATTTTAAATTTCTGCGCATAATTTATATATCATCTTGGAGTACACATTTTGTACTAATATTATGTTCTATGCTCAATGAAGAGTTTCTCCATGGATGGCCTATCAATGGTGCTGGATTCATCAAGATCTTATATATCCAAATGAATAGTTTTGATCTGAACAAGATTATTGGCTTGCTGCAATGCTTTCCATGTCTGGAGAAGTTGTATATAAAGGTGATAATTTCACGCACATTGGAAGCCCGCATATAGTGTACTAGAATTAACCGTTCAGCTATTGCTCTTTCGACACTCTTCTTTTAGACCTTAACTGTTTTCAATCTTCATGTCTATTTAGGCAACAGGACGGGGTAAGAAAGTTATAACCAATCGGTGGATTCGTAAGCATCGGGATTTTCTCACTTCTCATGAGATTTGATTGAAGACAATAACGCTAGAACGATATGTAGCCAACCGTGCAAACACAAGATTTGTCACATTCTTCCTGCTGAATGCGAGGTTACTATTGTCCATCAGGCTTAAGTTTATCAGCAGCATGGTTTTGACGGATGGGTATGTCCAAGAGCAAAAAAGGAGTTTCAGGTGGGCAAAAGAGCTTCTGAACGTGTCGGGCTTCTATTTACAACATATTGTGGTCATAATCCAGTAAATTTTACGACCCGGGATGTTCATTCTATGGACCTGACCGATCCATTTGACTGTGACTGCCAAAAACAGTGCTGGAGTTAGATGTTGTTGCCCTTTTCAATCTGGGTTTTTTTGTAAACCTGATGAACAATCAACCCTCGTGCTTTTGTACAGTTTGTAAGCTGGAGTTAGATGTTCCTGCCCTTTTCAACTCGGTTGTGACTGTCATATTTTCTTTGAAACAAGGCAAATGGCTTGCCATTCATTTAATTTAGAGTGAAATATTGTAACAGATCACAACCAAGGAAATAACATCACTCACGCCGGCTGCTTGAGCTCTTTGTGCATTCTGAAGCCAAGTGATTAGCCCCACCAGCACCCACAAACTTATTTGAACTAGCACATCGAATGGGCTATAAATTTTCATAGGAAAGGCTGTATGACCGTGACAGATTTGGATTCTGACATTTGGGACCCGCGAGGAAATAGCCTATCCAAGGTGGTGTCGACTTACTAGCCAGTCAACAAACGATTCTGCCTACCAGCCGTTGGATTGACATCCAACATCTGTCGTGTATCTTCTATCTCTTGTCTTCTTCTTCCTCCAGCCGCCCAAACCAAACCACCCCGTCGACTCCGCCTTCTCCCGCCTCCCATGGCTGGCTGCGCCTCCGCCGCCCTACCGTACGTACCCTCCAACGTTGGACAGTCCCTCCCTCTATTCCCCCACACGTCCTGTTATTCTCCGGCGACGTCAGCCCCAACACGCACCGCGTTCGAACCAGTCAACCTCGTACTCCCCTCCGCTGCGGCCGACCGGCGCATCTTCAACGGCTCCTGTTCGTTCCGTCCGAGGCCTCGCTGTCGTCCTCCGCCTTGCGGCCTTGGTTCGCTCGCCGTGCGCGGTGCGCCGCCCTCTTGCTTTGTCAACGTCGTCAACAACCGAGAGGAACAAGGAGATGACTGTACATGGAGAGGATGACAGTAGGGACCCACCAGCGTCATGGCAGTACGCAAGCAAGTGCCTATATAGTACAAGCCCCAAAATATGGTTCCTCCTAATGGTTGGACATCTGGGGCTCACGCCATTGTCAACGTAGTCAATAAACGAGAGAATTACACTACGAGCGGTGACACGGGGACCCACAAATCGCATGCTTTTTTTTGAGGAACAAGCAGTTGTTATTTATACTAGTTTTAGCGATGGATCAGGGTAACAACGGGCTGTCGGGGCTGTGGCCCGTCTAGCAGGGTTTTATTTATGTTTACCACATCATGAGCCCAGTTGTGTTTTTTTTTCTTGCTGAAAATGGCTAGCCCACTTCTATTTTTTTAAAGAAATACCCAAACAAGGCCTACTTGTTTTATCGGCCTCTTTGGGCTGCAAATCTTTCAAGACGATGAGAGTTTCATTCGGTTTGCCCGAAATGGCCTGTACATTTTTAAAACACATCAAACCGAAATTAGTTTCAATTTTTTTCATTACAAGATCTTAAATTCCATTGATTTTATGCATGGACAATTATTTGGATTTTATATTTATATAAATTATTTTTCAAAATAGTTTGAATGTGAATCGATATTTCTAGATTAAAACAGTTGACCCTTTTGAAATATGCAAAATTTCATATACTTTTTAACCGTGGCCACAATATGGGGTGTAATGCTAACAAAAAGAAGATGGGCTCCAAAAAAAACCTTAAGAATTAGCAAATGGGCTGTACATTATTAGAAATAATGGCAGATGGGTTGTATGCTATTTTCCACAGATTTGAGGCTGACTTGTGCGCCTACTATAGGTTGACGCGTATGCTTTCGTAAAAAAAGGTTGGACACGCAACGCCTCTATCAACTTAGTCAACACACGAGAGCAAGTGATCGTTGGATGTCCATCCAACGGCTGTCGTGCTTCTTCAATCTCTCGCTCTTCATGCTCCGGCCGCTCAAACAAGCACCGCAGGACTGCTGCTCTCCTCCTCCATGGCCGGCTATGTTGCCGCCAAGAGCCTCACGGCCCCACCGTACTCACATTGCTGGCCTAGCCATCCCTCTACTCACCCACACATGCTGTTATTCTCCGCGACGGCAGGGCGAACGATAAACCCTCGTACTCCTCGCGTGGGAAATAATCGCCGAGTATTCCCTCGCTCCGTGTCGTTCCTTCCTAGGCCTCGCCGTCGTCCACCGCCCTGGTGCTCTCGGTGCAGCCTGGTCAACATGGTCAATGAAAGACATCCATCGAAGTGGATCAGACGTGGAGAGGTCGACACTGGGTCCTGACCGACGCAAGGAAATGCCTCCTTATTACGTGCAAAATAATGATTCCTCCACCGACAGGCCGCAGGAAGGGCCTCTCAGATTTCACGAAAAAACGCCCCCCCCCGGCTGTGTCGGACCCACCAGCTATATCTTCGCACGCAAGGAAGTGCCTCCTTATTACGCCCAAAAAATGAATACCCCTCGCTAGCTGGGACCCACCATATTGTTGGGCTGACTTGTGGGCCTACTAAGTTGATGGGGACGGAGGGCTTTGTCAACTTAGTCAATACTCCAGTGACCGTATGATGTCCATCCAATGGCCATAGTGCTTCTTCAACCTCTGGTCTTCTTGCTCCGCCGCCCAAAGCAGCGCCCGGTCATGCCGCCTGCTCACGCCTCCCGTGGCTCCGGCTCGCATCGTCCCCTTCCTAGGCCTCATTGTCGCCCACCGCCATGGTGCTCTCGGCGTGGCGTGGTCAATGTGGTCAACGACCGACTTCCATCGGAAGAGTCTTCAGACGTGGAGAGGCCGACACTGGGTCCACGGCAGCCGCAAGGAAGTGCCTCCTTATTACACGGAAAATAATTATTCCTCCACCTGACAGCGGGGACCCACCGGACGGGCCAATAGTATTTTGCAAAAAAAATCATTTCCCCCTGACTGCTGGAACCCACCGGACGGGCCACCGTATTTTGCAAAAAAAACGTTCCCCCCGCTGTCAGCTCAGACCCACCGGAAGTGCCTCCTTATTACGCACAAAAAAATGAATACTCCCCCGGCTAGCTGGGACCCACCTTGGTGGGAGGCTGTCTTGTGGGCCTACTAAGTTGACGGGGACAAAGGGCTTTCTCAACTTAGTCAATATGAACGATTCTAGCTCCAGTGACCGTACGATGTCCATCCAACGGCCGTAGTGCTTCTTCAACCTCTGGTCTTCTTGCTCCAGCCGCCCAAAGCAGCGCCGGTCGTGCCGCATGCTCCTGCCTCCCGTGGCGGCTGTCTTGCCGCTTGAGGCCTCACCGCCCCTACTATTCCCACCTGGCCAGGCCCACATGGCGACGGCAGCCTCACACCACAGTCAGACAGTGAACCCTCGTACTCCTCTCCGCTGGCTTCCTTTGCGCGTCTTCCCGGCTCGATGTTGTCCCCTTCCTTGGCCTCATCGTCGTCCACCGCCGTGGTGCTCTCTGCGCGGCATGGTCAACGTGGTCAAGGAACGACTTCCATCGGAAGAGTATTGTACGTGGAGAGGCTGACAGCTGGGTCCACGGCCACAGCCCAATTTTTTTGTGATTTGCCAAGTAAGTCGCTTTGTCAGGCCTGTTGGGCTGCAAATCTTTCAAGACGAGGAGAGCTTTCATTCGGCTGGCCGAGAAAATGGCCCATCAGTAATGAGAAATGGGATGTACATTTTTAAAACACATCAAACTGGCAATTAGTTTCATATATATTTTTTTCATTTCAAGATTTTAAATTACATTAATTTTTATGCGTGGAGAATTTGTTGGATTTTATATTGATATACATTTATTTTAAAAATCAGTTTGAATGTGAGTCGAAATTTAGGGATTAAAAACAGTTCGGACCGCACCGAAACAGTGACGGTTGGATGTCCATCCAACGGCCGTCGTGCTTCTTCAATCTCCGCTCTTCCTGCTCCAGCCGCTCAAACAAGCGTCGGCGGGACTGCTGCTCCCTCCTCCTAAAAAGGTTGATGCCGTGACGGTTGATGCCATCCAAGGCCTCCGTGCCCACTGCTTCGTACTCCCATCGCTGGCCTAGCCATCCTCTACTCACCCACACCTGGCTGTTATTCTCCGGTGACGACAGACGAACCAAGTCTAAACCCTCGACAACAGTACTCCTCCGCGTGGGAAAGAACTACCGAGTCTTCCCTGCCTCCGTGTCATCCCCTTCCTAGGCCTTGCCGTCGTCCACCGCCGTGGTGCTCTCGGCGCGGCGTGGTCAATATGGTCAACGACCGACTTCCATCGGAAGAGTACTGTGCGTGGAGAGGCTGACAGCTGGGTCCACGGCCGCAGCAAGGAAGTGCCTCCTTATTACGCGCAAAATAATTATTCCTCCACCTGACAGCGGGGACCCACCGGACGGGCCACCGTATTTTGTGAAAAAAACGTTTCCCCCTGACAGCTGGGACCCACCAGCTACACCTTCGCATGCAAGGAAGTGCGTCCGAAAAAAAACGATTCGCCCCCCTGACTGCTGGGACCCACCAGCTACATCTTCGCACGCAAGGAAGTGCGTCCGGGCAAAAAAAAAACGATTCGTCCCCCTGACTGCTGGGACCCACAAGCTACATCTTCGCAGACAAGGAAGTGCCTGACAGTCGGGACCCACCTGGTCGACGCGTATGTAGCGTTGTCATTCTGGTCGCGAACGTGTACATACATATATATTGGTGGATGTAGAGGCGCGCACGTGTCGTAGTAGAGGCGCGCACGTAGCATGTACACGTACGTACAACGGCCAGGGTGCAAGAAAGAAAATATGGCCACATATGTGTACATACGTGCGGGGTCTCGAACGCCTACTCATGCATATGTACGACGAGGGCTCATGTACATGGCTGGGTCAGAACGGAGAAACAACGTCATCGTCGTGTTCATGGGGAGGCAATAGAATGCGTCGTGTTCATGGGGAGGCAACGAAATGCGTCGTGTTCATCGGGAGGCAACAAAACGCGTGGGAGCCAACCGGCTGGGTCGGAACGGAATGCGTGGTCGTGTTCATCGGGAGGGCTTGGATGGAGCAGCGATGGAACGAGGCTGGCGCATCGCAGTAACGAGGAAACGGACCTCCTACGTTCGGAACGGGGTCCTGTTGATCGGGAGGGGTGTGGCGTACCGCAAAACGGAGGAAATGGACCTCCTACGGTCGAAATGGGGGTCCTGTTGATCGGGAGGGGTGTGGCGTACCGCAAAACGGAGGAAACAGACCTCCTACGGTCGAAACGGGGGTCCTATTGATCGGGAGGGGTGTGGCATACCGCAAAACGGATTTAAACGGACTTGTGTTGGAGCGCCACGGTCGAAACGGGGTCCTGTTCATCGGGAGGGTGTGGCGTACCACAAAACGGATTTAAACGGACTTGTGTAGGGCGCCACGGTCAAACGGGGTCCTGTTCATCGGGAGGGTGTGGCATCGCAAAACAGGACTCCACGGGATACTGTTCATCTCCACCGTCGACCTCCTCCGGCCTCCACGGGCTACCGTCGACCTCCTCCTCGGCCTCCACGGGCTCTTGTTCATCCAGCCTCCACGCGCGCTACTCCACCGCTCTTGTTCAACCACCCTCCACCATCTCTCGTTCATCCAGCCCTCCACCGCTCATCTGTTCATCCAGCCCTCCACACCACAGGGTCTGTTCAACCACCCTCCACGACCACCCCTCCACCGTCTCACTGTTCATCAAGCCCTCCACACCACGGGTCCTGTTCATCCGAAGCAACGCCACCGCCATCGCTCATCCACCCCCCTCCCTCGCAGCGCCATTGTTCATCCAATCGATCGGCTTCAATTAGCAGCAGATGGGCGAATCGCTCCATCGGGTTCGATTAACAGCCATCGATCGATCGCTCGGGTTGAGAATGCGTAGCTGCGCGGCAATCGCTCGGGTTGATTAGAGCCCAACGCCTCGCTCGGGTTCGATTAGAGCCAACGCCGCCTCGCATGTATGCGAGAGAGAAGCGCATCGCTCGGCCCCCGACCTCCCACCGTAACCGGCAACTCCCCAAAATTTGCCTCCCCCTCGCTTCTACCACGGTTTTTTCCGTCATGGACGGCCAAAGAATGTCATGCAGCTGCGTCTCCGGCCCGCCCAGGATGAAAAGCCCATTTTCTGTGATGATTTTTTGTCATAGAAGTAGGAGCCCACCACATCTATGATGATACCGGGTTTTGTCACAATTATCGTCATAGAAGTGTCATATGTATGACAAAAAAAAAATCGTTCGGCCCAAAATGTCACGGATGTGTCTTTTTTTGTAGTGTATGTTGCTGCTTCAGAAGTCTCCAAGGAGGCGGTATGGATCAAGCAATTTCTTGAAGACCTTTATGTGGTTTCTAGTGCCTAGGACCCGGTGGAGATCTATTGTGATAATAGTGGCGTCGTGGCTCAGGCAAGGGAGCCAAGTTCGCACCATAAGACAAGCCATATTCAACGCAAATATAAACTAATTCGACGTCATGTCAAAGAGGGTTTAGTGAAAGTACGCAAAGTTCACACGGATCTGAATGTGTCAGACCCGATGACGAAGCCTCTACCACGAGCAAAGCATGAGCAACACCGGATAGCTATTGGTGTTAGGGAAGCCATGTAACTGGATTATGACTCTAGTGCAAGTGGGAGTCTGTAGGAGGTATGCCCTAGAGGCAGTAATATCATTTATTTTGTATCTCCAAAGTTTGTAACGAATGTTTAGCTTCCATGCTATAACTGCAATGATTCTCGAGTCTGCAATATCCACGAGGCTCGGAGGAAAACCCATGTGCACGTGTGGTATACTAAACGGTAAAATGTATTCCTAGTCTTGCCTCTAAGACTGGCTCATGTATTGCATGATGATCATGTTTTTCTGATCATGGGCATGTCTATGCTAGCAATTATGAGGGCACGAAGTTGGTAGACCATTTGTGTTGAATCGACCCATTTTGATGTTATGCTATGAGATACATTCGTCACAAGTTAATGGTTAATAACACAGAGAAGTTAATGTTTGCATAATTCCTTAGACCATGAGAGTATCGAGTTCCTTCATACTTGCTTCGTGAACTTTGGGGTTTGTTAAACGTCATCTGTAACTGGGTGGCTATTACGGCGGCTTATGGGTTCACGGAAAAGTATGGCAAGTAACAAGATAGCTCAAGATTGGGATTTGCTCCTCCGACGATGAAGAGATATACTCGGGCCCTCTCGGTGTAACGGTATCCATTATCGTCTGGCAAGACACATTGTGATTTGATCACTGGGATGCCGGAACACGGAAACAAGAAAAGAGAACAAAACCGGTAACGAGGTAACTTGCATGGTGGACAAATTGTTGATCCACAAGAATGCAATAAATCTCACCTCGGATGTTTGTGACGTATCGCGAAACAAAAGGAATAGCTCACTGCAACGGGAGGTTCACTCGAATATTCATTCGTGTGGGTATAGGGGTCAATATGGGTGTCCACGGCTCCGATGTTGATCATTGATCGGAAGGGGTTCCGGGTCATGTCTATACTTCACCGAACCTATAGGGTCACACGCTTAAGGGTCATCTATCTGCTGAATACTAGACAAGGAGTCTGAGAGAAAATCACGGAAAAAGTTTCGGACAACGGAATCGTACCGCAGAGAGAGGTCATCAGATAAGTTTCGATGATACCGAAAAGTTGTTTCGGGATATACTATTAAGTCAAATTGGTTTCGGCACATGCCTGATAATTCTTGGAGGGTGCGTAATCATTACGGAAGCTTTTGGAATTTTCTGAGATAAGAACCGGAAATGTTCCGGAGCTGCCGGAGCCACTTCAGATGCGTTTCGCAGATGAAAATCACTAAACCGGAATTGTTTCAGAACGTGTTGAAAATTATTTTAGTGGGTACTGGAAATGTTCTTAGCCCACAAAAATATTTTCAGTTTGAACGGACGCTGAAAAATGTCGTCGTGAATAGTGAAAGTGCTTTTTGGGATATTTATGTAGAGCCACCTTTTTGGACTTGGTCAAAGGTCTAGAAGGAAGTGGCTTACAAGGGAAGGAACCCCATTTGGGGGGGGGGGGCTAGGGGTGGCCAGCCATGGGTGGTGGAGCTCCTTGGAGCTCCACATGGCATCCCATTTTTACCTTAAAACCCTCATGTGTGACCTAATGCATGGGGTTTTTGGTAAAATTGTGGAGGCACACTACCCCTTGGTTTTCCTATAAATAGAGGAGATGAGGGCTGCCATCTCTTCATCCCTTGCTCTCATACACATGCCACGCATTATCTGGCTTCTTCTCTCCCTCCCACGAAAAGAGTTTCGTAGAGCCGTAAGGCTGTCTGGGTTCCGGCAGGAACTAGTTCTGGACGGCGAAGCCCTGCCAGATAAATGAGACCGTATGTGTGCAACCCCGTAGAGAGATTGTAGTTTTCGATCTTTTGCCCGAGGGGCTGTTCGAGTGTCCTCCCGAAGGGCTGTCCGAGTCTCCGCCCGAGTTTCGAGGGTACTCCCGAAGGGCTGTCCGCGACATCGTCCGGGGGACTGTCCGACCGCCTCCCGAAGGGCTGTCCGGAGAGGGAGTACATCCTCGCAGTTGGGAGGTTGTAAATCCTAGCTGCAGGGATCTGCACCAACGATCTACACCGACTCTTCTTCCGCTGCGCTTCGAGTCGGTACGGATCAAATCAAACCTTGTATGCAGTCTCCATAGTGGTCCTGGGCGTGCTCGCTATACCGAAAATTTTTGTTTTCCGTTGCGTTCCCCTACACGAGGAAGATTCCACAAGACTTGGTGATCAAGACAAGGACTCCTCTCCACCGATGTAGCCGACTAGGACTCTTGTTGTCCTAGGCCTTCGATACATTATATAAGTCGAGGCCAGGCTAGTCGATAGATCATTATGACATTCATCATCATACCCTTAGGGTTTAGACCACAACTTACGATATCGAGGTAGATCAACTCTGTACTTGATACATCATCATCAATATTAACAGGAGCAGGACGTAGGGTTTTACCTCCATCAAGAGGGCCCAAACATAGGTAAACATCAACTCACGTCTTCCTGCTACCATCGATCCAAGATCCACAGCTCGGGACCCCCTACCTCGAGGTCTGCTAGATTTCTCTCCGACAATGGTGCTTTCAGTGAGTGTTCTGTTGTGTGATCACCGCGGTTCGATGGGAAATTAGATCGGCTCTGGTGTGATCTACACATCAGGACCGAACCTCATCGTCGACGTCGGCATCTTTGTTGCCGGCTTGACTAGAAACCCTACATGTCAGATCATCAAGATCGGACATGTGCCCTCATCAACTTCAACTCCGATCTCTATCAAGATCATGGAAAATCGTCCATGGAACTCGGAGGCTCAACGTCAACATTGCCCTCACACGATTGTGCAGTATTTCTAGACATCATATTCGTGTTTGTCGTCCCCGCCTCCTCGAGCATCGATTTGATGATTGCTTCGGTGGAACTGTGCAGAATTGAGTCTATAGCAACCTTGCAAAATTTCGTCGTGTTCCGATGGAGGAATCTCCGGCGATCTCCGATATATCAGAGCCCTGTCGAATTTGGACGGGAATTTGGACGAGTTTGTGGCGAGGGGTCCTGCAGTTAGCTCGGGCATTTTTTTGGAGAATCCAACTGTTCATCAGCTATGGAATTCCCATATCAAGCACCCCTCAAAATTTCAGCTTGATCGGATCATTCAAACTCCGGGAAACATCCGATCAGTGCATCAATTTTTGGATCTGTTTTCTGCGTGAAAACGAATCCGATCCAAGTTCATCTTTTTCATGAACGGGTTAGCGGACGTCCTTGTGAAGGAAACATTGTCCTCAATCACATGCCTACAAATTTTGAGTCTTTTACGAGGCTATCTTCACCATCGCGCTGGTGTCAAACTAGCCCGACAATGTTGCTCCACGACTGTCGACCTGCGCTAGCATTGACTGCATCATCGCTCCATCGAGTCGATACCAATTATCTCAGATCATCACCTCGGCGAGCCGACCAAGAGTTTGGCATCGTGAAGGACAAATAATAATCAAGACAAGATCGTCACCCCACGGATTGCACGGGTCGGGCGCGCCGCATCGCTACGCGGTCATTTCATCAAGCCGGCATTGACCGTGTCACAAGTTACGACCTTTATGGCGTGGTTTCATGGCATCACCACGCCGTTGCTTCTTCAAACTGGTGTCCACCATGCTGACCTGCTTCGACACCTCGGCTGGCATGGGGGCTGCAACATCACCTTACTGACCTGCCCTGTCACCTCAGCTAGACCGGGGACTTCGCTATCTCTTCATCAACCTACTCCAGGGACTAAAGCGTTACCAGTCGACCAACTTCGTAACGTTAGCTGGACCGGGGGCTTCGCCTCGCCGCATCGATGCGCTACGTCACCATTTCATCAAGCTGAGCTCCATGCTCGGTCACATCGGGCTTGGGGGCTGGGACCTTGGCCAGGCCGAGGACTACGTCTTCATCCCATCACAAGCTCGGCCCGCATCATCTATACCAAGCACATTAAGCAGCTAAGTCTTTTTCATTGCTCAACATTTTCAGTTTTTAATTTCTGTTCGGTTTAAACAAACATTATATTTGTGTTCAAAAATGAGTTGTGTGTCAAAAATGATGTCTGTTAGAAACAACTTTCTTTGCCTACGTAACCGGGGGCTCTTAAATTTATATGAGCCATTTTATAATAAATATTTTTTCTTCTAAGTCGTTGCGAAGTTTTTCTCTAACACTTCTTTTTCAACTCGAGCGTATGGTCAATAGCCGGATAGCCTGGTTTCTCTCTAAAGCCGCTTGATTTTAGTTTGCTATATTGGCCTCTAAGAAGCAATCCGCCTTCGGGATATGGAGGTTGAAGCCGAAGGCTGACCTACTTGAAGTTTAGAAGATCGAATGTATCATGTTAAAGCATGACAGAAGGAAAAATATTATTTTAAGACTAATTTTCGGATTGGCACCAAAAAACTTGATCTAGTTTGGACGTCAAATTTTTACGTAAGTTTTTCGGCTTTCGAGCTTATGGCACTTTTAAGCTATTTGTATGTTTTTCTTTCAGGAGGCGGGACATCCTCATGACGAGGTGCCCTTGGTAATAATTCAGCTCGGGAGATCTTTCCGACCGACATCTCGGCATCTTTCCTGCCAACCTACACCTCGGCGTTGGCAAAATGCACATGACATCCAGGCTAGTTCCCGAGGAGATTCAATCCTCAGGTTGGTCGGCCGCACCCAACCTGAGTCTCGGGGGATACTGTGTGTCTCCAGCATAACTCTCATAGTACAACATCAGATGCCTTTAAAGCATCGGCAATATCAATGGGGGGCTGCAACTAGAGCCGAACCCACGAAAAGCCAAGGTACTTCGAGGAGTCCTCGGCAAAATGTTCTCAGATATTGCTTTATATGCATCAATTTTGAACTGTATCTTCGGTCAATAGTTGGGTTTCTCGGCTCCTTTGATTGCCTCCTACGTTCCGCTTTATTCGGCTAGGTGTGCAAAGGGAGAACAAATGCAATTGTGCTCCCAGCTCGAATGGTTAAGCACCTCAGTGGAGAAAGATGAAAACTGACTGTCACAATGGTCGTAAACTGGTCGGCGATCTGATGACTGTTTCAAACTATAAATCGTTAGAGATTACCCCGTGTTAAACGATATACCTTTCATAAAATTGGCAGAAGTGTTAATGGCTTGACTTCAGCTGACGCCGAACACTAATCGAGGGCTAGTAACTGGCCTCCCAACTTTAAGCTCCTATGACTAACTGAAAATTATAAAGTCTGCATATCTGATTGTCTTGTTTCTGCTAACGCAACCGCCTCCGGGCACCGAGACGTCGGCTAAGGTTTGTCTTGTTACTGCGGAAACACCCTGCGTAGCATCTACAAAGGGGTAGAAGCCGATGATGGGCCACTTTCAGATGATAAACAGTCGCAGCGGAGTCAAAATAAACATATATCATCAACGTTTGTATTCAGTATACAAGCGATGCCTTCCGTTCATCGTTATAAAGCCATAAATATGCATCAAATTTGACTTAAGATTTTGGCCAAGTTGGGTTGCCTGGCTCCTGTGCTTAACCCCTACGTTCCCGATAGTTCGGCTGGGGGGGGGGGGGTAAAGGAATCACCTCTGTGATCGTTACTTCCGGGTCATCCGGGTTAGTACCTCAGGCTGGGTGAAATCGAAAGCTAGCCATCTTAAGAATATAATTGGTCAGCAATGATGGGAGTGAAGATTTAGGTTAACTAAAGACCACAGAGTTCGGGAACTTTCCCCAAACTGAACCCTCAAAATTTTCCTCCCACATTGATCGGAGTTGAGAATTCATGATCATAAAGGATTGATATCTGACATAAAGCTCGGATGAAAGTGGCTACCTCCTTAGAAGACTCTTCCGGCATTAAGCTCGGCTGAGTTCCTTCAACTTTTTTAAGACCGAAGTAACCTATGACACCTCGGATGCCGACCAACATTGGAGTTCGGCTGCAAGAAGGACACCTTGGATGCAGTCCGACGTTGGAGCTCGGATGCAAGAGGGCACCGCTGCACGGGAAAAACTTTGAACCCGAGGTGTGGTGTAAAAATAACAAGGCATTGGTAGAGGCCGGGAACTTAAAGGGGCTCCTCGGATGCCCGACGCGTGAACTCTTCGGATACAGCTCGGCGATCCTCAAGATTGAAGATAGGAAGATTTATTGAACCAGTTTTCAAGATCGACGACCAAAGACGAAGAATAGCCAGAAGAACCGAGGAGCGTCCCCAACTTGAAGACCAGTTCTGGGGGCTATTGACGGTGTCCTGGACTAGGGGGTACTCACTACGTCGTCTCTTGACCAATGGGTCAGGTCGAGGACCCCCATGATGGTTCACTAATGGGCCACTTCAGGCAGCCATGACATATACGATGAAGATTCCACAAGACTTGGTGATCAAGACAAGGACTCCTCTCCACAGACGTAGCCGACTAATACTCTTGTTATCCTAGGCCTCCAGTACATTATATAAGCCGAGGCCAGGCTAGTCGATAGATCATAATGACATTCATCATCATACCCCTAGGGTTTAGACCACACCTTCCGATCTCGAGGTAGATCAACTCTGTACTCGATACATCATCATCAATATTAACAAGAGCAAGACGTAGGGTTTTACCTCCATCAAGAGGGCCCGAACCAGGGTAAACATCGACTCCCTTCTTCCTGTTACCATCGATCCAAAATTCACAGCTCGAGACCCCCTACCCCGAGGTCTGCCGGATTTCCCTCCGACACCCGCCGCCCCCAAGCTGCGCGGGCTTTGCCCAACGACGTCTGCCGGCGGCGGCAAGGGGAATATGGCGGTGGATCTGCGCTGGCGGCGGCTAGGTTTTCGTCCTCCTGGCCACAAGCGGGAGCGGCCCAAGGAGCACCTATATTTGACCTTCAAAACAACAACTCACAAATGCTCAGTAGCCATTTTTCTTGAAGTCGTATACAATCCTAAAAGAGGTGCTTGCTTTCAGGTTTTTGGCAAAATCCTAAAAGATGCAAAGTTTGATGTATTTTTCTTTTTACTGAGGCAAATCCTTGAGTTGTCGCTGGTTGTAAGGAGTAAGCTAAATCGTTTGTAAGGTTTACTACTTTCTGAAACTTTTAGTTATAAAATGGATACTTCTCATGGGATCTGGACTTGTAGTGCGGAAATGAGCCAAGCTAAGATTGATGTATCGTGTCACTGAACAATCAGAGTAGAAAGAATTACCCACTTTCTCTTTTTTTGCGAGATATATTACCTACTCTCGCGAAAGTCCTATTCTACTCCCGAGCTCAAATGCTCCCGCGGGAACAGTAAAATCGAAAAAAAAATAGTAAAAAAATTCAGAAAATTCTATTTTTTGGGTGATAAACTTTGACAAATGTTTGTATGCGTGCAAAATTTCAGTACGAAACGACATTCGTGCAAGGCGTGGCAAAAAAAAAAAACAAAATCAGCACTCCAAGTTTCCAAAACTAGCATTTTTTGGAACATTGATTTTGTTTTTCTTGCCACGCCTTCCACGAATGTCATTTCGTGCTGAATTTTTGCCAACATACAAAACATTTGCCAAAGTTCACCACAAAACAATTTCAGATTTTTTTACGATTTTTTTACTATTTTTTTGGTATTACTGTTCACGAGGGAGTATTTGAGCTCGGGTGTAGATACTCCATGTCCCTACTCTCGTTGATATTATGGCAGATTTTAGTCCAATAATCGTTTATGTTTGTGAAGGGGTGTGGACATAGATTTGCCTCTGTAGATAGAGCCATCTCCATGCTTCAAGTTGTTGCGAAGGAGATTGGCATGCATTCTCCCTCGCAACAACTTCCAGGGACTGTTCTTTGCAACAAACTCCCGGGGACTGTTCTTCCGGGGACTGTTCTCTACATACGGAGCAAAATTAATGAATGTACACTCTAAACTACGTCTACATACTCCCTCTGTTTTATTTACTTCACATATTAGGTTTGTCTAAAGTCAAACTTTACATACTTTCAATAAGTTTGTAGAAAAATATACTAACATATACACCACCAAACATATATCACTGGATTCATCATTGCATATATTTTTACATCATATAAGTTTGTTATACTGTAAATGTTCATATTGTTCTCTACAAACTTGGTCAAACTTTATAAAGTGTGACTTCAGTCAAAGCTAAAATACGGAGTAAATGAAAACGGAGGAAGTACATCTGTATGTAGTACATATTGAAATGTCTAAAAAGACTTATATTCAGGAGCGAAGGGAGTACATACTTAATTTCATATCATCGCTCCTGATCTCCTTGGAGTGGTCAAGTGGTCTGGCTGGCTCCTATCACCATGAAGTCCAAGTGGCTAACACGGCAGGTGTGGTCAGCTCTTCATCTTGATGAGTATTTGAAATAATGTTTGTGGAGGAGAAAGAAGAAGATCTCCTCGATGTTTTTTTTTTCCAGAGAATAGGCAGCTCAGAAGATCTGATCTCCTCCATCTCCTTCCACCACATGCCTATGTCTAAGTATGGGCACTCCAGCCGGACAGATCGGATCAGATCAGATCCTAAACCCCAAGCTTGGTGCAATCGAGCCACGCATGGGGAACGATGTCTTCGTTCGCCACTTGCGGATCCGGCCGTATGGGCACACCAGCCGGCAACCACGTGCTCATCGAGGCGGAGACAGAAGAATTCCTGTGATAAACCTGATCCTACCCGGGCCGGGCTTAACAAAGCCCGCTGAAAATCCCAAACCCAGCCCGGTCTGGCCCAAAATATGTGAACAGTGCATTTTAAATATAAAATATAATCATTTTTGGAGTATTTAAATATATGATAATCGATAGATGAATATTTATTGGATACCTACCTTACCTATGTTTATTTTTTACCTAAACCCTGCATCGATCTATTAATCTGATTCTCGCTAGAATTAAGTAGTCCTTTACTTTAGTGTATGTATGTAACATAAGATGTGCGATAAAAAATGTATAATAATTAGAAAGCCTTGGTATTCTTTCATGGAATTCCTTCTTGAATCTTAAATTGAAAAAACATGTTTTCTAGTTAAAATTATCATTTTACCCTTGTTTGGTCTTTTGGGTCAGAAAAGTTGAACCTGACCCAGATGATGCCAGGCTTTTGGGCTCGGACCATTGTGCAGGGCTGCCCATGCGCAAGTCTAGCCCGTGAACTTTCTAGTGAATTGTCATGTGTTGCCACAAAAGATATAACTAGGGTGTGACTAGGACTCAGTCGACTGAGACTTAACGAAGTCTCAGTCGAGTGACGTCACCATAATTAGCTTTCTGGGAAATCCAAATGAACAATTTCAACGAAATCTTTCAATTTCTCATTTTATTATGTTCAACTTTATGTATTGAAAATTTGTGTATTTCTGCTTGAGTCGTACGAGTTTCCCTTATGAGGTAAATAGAAAATTAATGAACCTGCAAATATCGGCAAAACAACAAGTATTGTTAACCAAGTGCAGTGGTGGTGTTACGAGCGCCACAACTAGATGTGCAATCGGCGACGAAAAATGTTGCATGTGCTGCATGCAACAATAACAGATGCTACAACCGTTGTGACCAAATGTTGCAACCATCAATGGCGGATGTTGCACCTGGCATGACGACATGCTACAATCAACGATGGCAGATGTTGTGTCTCGTGAGACGACATATGCTACAACCAACAAGACAAATGTTGCAACCCGTAGGAAGACATGTTGTGAAGGATGTGAGAAAATGTCGTGAGGTTAGTTGGGCGGTGCTCAATCCAGCACAAATCTCCATGTGAAGATCTAATAGCTATGCAGTCGACCGAGACTTAGTTAAATTTCAGATGATTGAGTTTTAGCAAGCCCAATATAATTAAGTTTGATATATTTTTAAAAATTCCTTTATCTCTAGCCACCCCTTGGCTTGTAGTGATGTATTCTTCATGTGTCGGTTTGCTTCTCCTTTTCAGTTCCACCCCTCCTCCTATCTCATGCCTCACGGAAAAAATATGCCCTTAAGCTCAATTATCAGTTACCGCAATGTAAGACCTAAAGTACCTTCTTTCCCATTTCCTTCACCTCATTCTACCTTTTGCATCGTTGTGAATGAATCTCCGTTCTCCTCCTCTTCGATCATATCCCATGCTTGCTCCACCGTAAGTTTGAGAGAATATAAATATTATTCTTCCTATATCATCTATATGGCCAAGACGAATGTTATCAGTGATATAGAAGCATGGTCTCACTTATGTACCAACGCCAACCCTAACACACCCGTGCAACTACATAACACACTCGCTAATCACTACAGGAAAACAACATGTTGCCGAATATAACTCCATATGCCGAGTGTAAAATTTCGGGGGCTCGGCTTAGTACATCGTACCAGTACAACGGAGGAAAAAACATGACCGCTACTACAAAAATGTGTATAGATGGGGTCACATTAGTCGTGGGCATATTCAGAATCTCACGACTTATTTTTGGCCAGATACCAGTGCAGGTGAAACACGCGCTCGCCACTAGTATTAAGGTACCAGTGACATGCCTCTTTTCTTGCCAGCCACTGGTTTTTTTGTGGGGCTGGTTAAGCATGGGATACTCCTACTAGCGGCAGGTTCGACAAGAGGGCGTGCTATTGATATTTCTTTCAGTTTTGGTGAGCACCTACCATTGTCCTCCACTTCTCAAAAGATGCAGATATTTTTGTTAATTTGCTGTAATATTTTTAGTTTTATTGTGTTGCTTTTTATGACCGTAGGTTTTATTATATGCTATACATTAGACTTTTTGTTAACAAAATGTATTTAATTGGATATAATTTAAATTTTAACTACAATTATACATTTTTAGTTAATTTTGTAAGATTGGCATAAAGATCATCAAGAACTTTAACGGTATGTTTTCACCATATTTGGGTGTTTTTTAATGTACATTCAGTTGAAATTGGATTTATGTCTTTTAAATAGCGGAAAATGCATTGAATACCCTATATTATATAAACCCAACCTGCCCATCGCTCTACAACCTTTCTTGTATGCCGCAGCTGCTCCAGAGCATCGTTGTGCCGCGCCCAGCCACGGGGAAGCCGGCCCGCGCCGCCCCCACGTGCGAGAGGATGCCAAGGCCCCGCTGGCGCCGACGCTGATCACGCTTTGCCTGGCAGCGCCCACTGGTGGTGGCGAGGGAGGAGGAGGGAGAACTGCATCGGAGATCTAGGGGCGCCCTCCCCGTCGCCTCACGGGAGCGACATGGGAGGGGATTTTTTTTAAGTCCAATTTGCCCGTTGTCGCCTCACTCGAGTACAGGTAGTCATCACCAAGCACTTGATTATTTGGTTGGGTACTTAACCATTGAACTAGCTTACCTAGCTAGATTTGTACTTCCTTTCGTGCACACACACTTTACTAGGTATGAAGATTAATAGAGGAAGGAAAGAGGGATTAAAATTTAAAGCTTTAATCCTCGTCTGTTGTGTTTAGCAAAAGAACATTTCTTTGAATCAGAATCACACAATAAATTTATACTTCAAAAATATTCTTACATAAATCTTAACCGTCACAATAATGATATAATTAATATATAGTGGTACATTCCCGAATAAAGAAGATGAATAATGTTCCCCCAAAAAAAGAAAAAAAAAGAGAAGAAGATACATAATGGTACATAATGAAAGCCTCTCAGCTCGTTTTTTTTCTTGCCCAGCTCTAGTATGCACGATAGTGCATACGACCGGAGGCTTCCGAACTGAATGATGGCATAGAGCAGGCGCTGGAAGTCGTTGCAACAGCAGCCTCTGCAGACATGAGGATGCACACTGAGACACAAGGTGGGGTTCTCATTTTGGTTCAGTTCACAGTCTTTTGAAGATGTTTGATGCTGTTGTTTCTGTTATCCAAGATATAGCTGCTGATAGATCCATTGGCTCAATTCGTGCGGATCAGACACTTGTTTCAGCTACTTGTCCTCCTTTGAGTTCATATGTATCTTATGTTTGATGAAAGAAATATTTGAGATAACTGAACTAGTGGCCAAGCCTTACAGAAGAAGTCACAAGATATTGTGAATGTTGTCCGCCTAGTGTCCTCGACAAAAGAGTGTCTTCAGCAGCTGAGATCAGATGATGTATATGAAGAATTTATTGTCATGTTTATTGAATTTTGTACAAACCATTCCATCGACATTCCTAACTTTGAGGAAACTTACATCTTGCATGGTGGGCGTGCCCGTCATCAGCCTGATCAGTTCACCAAGGACCATTACTTTCGAGTGGAAATATTCTTTGCAACGATGGATACTCAACTATTTGAATTAAATCGGAGGTTCAATGAGAAGGTAATGGATCTTCTATCTACTAGTGCTACCTTGATTTCTAGAAACAAATTTAGAGACTTCAAAGCTAGTGATATATGTGAGATGGTGAAAAAAAATACTACCCAGCTGACTTCTCATAGCAAGATATATATGGATTAGAACTGCAACTAAAACACTATGTTTTGGATGTTTCTAAGGATGAACATCTGAAAAATATCAACCTTAATTGATCTTTGCCGATGCCTTGTGGAGACAGGAAGACATAATATCTTTAATTTGATTGAAAGGCTACTACATTTGCTCATTACCCTCTCAGTTTCTACGGCAAGCGCTGAACGTGCATTTTCTAGTATGAAGATCATTAAAACAAGGTTGCAGAATAAGATGGAAGATGATCATCTTACCAACAACTTGCTAGTTAACATAGAGGGTGAAGTTCTCGAGAAATACAACTACGAAGATATCATTGACGTCTTTAGAAGCATTGCGGATCGGAAAGCTGATTTATAGTATGTAACACCATGATGATCATGACTGACGCTAAACTATTATGGCTTCTTTTGCTTAGTACTAGTATATATGTACATAAATATGTGTGTGCATCTTGTAATCAATGAGAACAAGTATGCAAATCTGTACCGACTATGCCTATTGAAATAGTATATGGTTCCAATTTTAAAATTTTGTGTGTTCTTCAGTAGATTGGCGCACCCAGTTTTTTCCTTTTAGCTCCGCCACTGTGAGTGGACATAGTACTACTACAAGACAACTTTTGTCCTAAATAAATTCTACACTACGTGTCCCTCTTCTTACACACATGTGAAAATTTGCTAAGGCTGCCCGTAACGGTAGTATCATAGGTAGTATCATGGATGGCAACTAAGCAGTTTTGATGTGGTGGCATAGAATTAAATGAAGAAAGAGAGGTTTGAGTATCATATCAAGATATCGTATCATATTAAATGATGTGCTACTTTGTGTCATGCATGACAATAAATGTAGTCCTCTATGATACCAACATACGATACTATACATTACGAATGTAGTATCATAGACTAGTATCATATGCATGATACTAGTATATGATACTTCCCATTACAACCAGCCTAAAGAAAAACAAAGAATGGCCCAAAGCACATGGACACACACCACATGCAAGAAGCTCATGCAAAATGGCCAGGCCACATGCAGATCGAGAAAGTCATATAGGACCAGCCTAAAAAAAGCTAAAAACTCAAATCTTAGAGCCGTAACTAATTCGCTTAAAAAAACTTGTTCAAGCGTTTTGAAAATACGTTTGTGACATTTTAAAAGAATGTTTACACAATGTAAACAAAGATTAGTCTTAGTCCGAGTTGCAAGTTTATGTGGACTTGCAACTGGGGCAATTGAGACGGAAAAAACATAGGGCCCAGCAGCAGCAGTATTTAAAATTTCTGGACATTTTCCAAAATAGTGAATAAAATTTAAAATTCCATAACGTTTTTTGAATTTGTAAACAAAACTTGAAAATGAGAACATATGTTTAAATTCTGAAACAAAATGGAAGCGAATATTTTTTGAGTTAGGAACACAATTTCTTAAATGCGAACAATTTTCAAAATTCTCAAACATTTTTTTTTTGAGTTGGCAAACAAACTAGTCTTATATACAAAAGGATATGAAATTGACAAATGTTCAAAAAATTGTTAGACTGGTTGCGAGTCAAGGGTAAACATGCAATTGGGACCAAAAAAGAACGGACCCAGCTACGGGTAGAGGGTGGACTTGCAACTGGAAAAAAAAGGTTGGCCCCAGTTGTGAGTCAGGGATAGATTTGCAACTGGGACAAAAATAGGCCGGGGCCCAGATGTGAGTCGACATTGGACTTGCAACTAGGACAAAAAAAGTCAGGCCCCAGTTGTGAGCCGAGGTTGGACTCGCAACTAGGACAAAAAATGTCGGACCCCAATTGCAAGTCGAGGTTGGGATTGCAACTGGGACAAAAAATGTTGGACCCCAGTTACGAGTCGAGGATGGACTTGCAACTAGTACAAAAAAGGTTGGACCCCAGTTGCGAGTGAGAGTGGACTTGCAGCTGGGGCAAAAAAATGTTGGACCCCAAATGTGAGTCGAGGGTGGGATTGCAACTAGTGAAAAAAGATCGGGCTCTAGTTACGAGTGGAGTGTGGACTTGCAACCGGGAAAAAAAAGGTCGGACCAAGTTGTGAGTCTACGGTGGACTTGAAACTGGGATAAAAAACGCCGGGCCCGAACTTCGAGTCAAGGATGGACTTGCAGCCTATAGAAAAAGGTCGGGCCCGAGTTGCGAGTCGAAGTTGTACTTGCAACTAGGACAAAAAAATATTGGTCCCTAGTTGTGAGTCGAGGGTGGACTTAAAAAAAAGACAAAAAAAGGTCGGGCCCTAATTGCGAGTCAAGGATGGACTTGCAACTGGGAAAAAAAAGGTTGGGCCCAGTTGCAATGGTGGACTTGCAACTGGGACAAAAAAGGATGGCCCCGGTTGTTGAAGGAAATATGCCCTAGAGGTAATAATAAAGTTATTATTTATTTCCTTATTTCATGATAAATGTTTATTATTCATGCTAGAATTGTATTAACCAAAAACTTAGTACATGTGTGAATACATAGACAAACAAAGTGTCACTAGTATGCCTCTACTTGACTAGCTCGTTGAATCAAAGATGGTCCAGTTTCCTAGCCATAGACATGAGTTGTCATTTGATTAACATGATCACATCATTAGAGAATGATGTGATTGACTTGACCCATTTCGTTAGCTTAGCAATTGATCGTTTAGTATGTTGCTATTACTTTATTCATGACTTATACATATTCCTATGACTATGAGATTATGTAACTCCCGCTTACCGGAGGAACACTTTGTGTGCTACCAAATGTCGCAACGTAACTGGGTGATTATAAAGGTGCTCTACAGGTGTCTCCGAAGGTACTTGTTGAGTTGATGTATTTCGAGATTAGGATTTGTCACTCCGATTGTCGGAGAGGTATCTCTGGGCCCTCTCGGTAATGCACATCACTATAAGCCTTGCAAGCAATGTAGCTAATGATTTAGTTACAGGATGATGCATTACGTAACGATTAAAGAGACTTGCCGGTAACGATATTGAACTAGGTATTGAGATACCGACGATCGAATCTCGGGCAAGTAACGTACCGATGACAAAGGGAACAACGTATGTTGTTATGCGGTTTGACCGATAAAGATCTTCGTAGAATATGTAGGAGCCAATATGAGCATCCAGGTTCCGCTATTGGTTATTTACCGGAGACATGTCTCGGTCATGTCTACATAGTTCTCGAACCCGTAGGGTCCGCACGCTTAAAGTTCGATGACGGTTATATTATGAGTTTATGTGTTTTGATGTACCGAAGGTAGTTCGGAGTCCCGGATGTGATCACAGACATGACGAGGAGTCTCGAAATGGTCGAGACATAAAGATAGATATATTGGATGACTATATTTGGACACCGGAATGGTTCCGGGTGAGATTGGGACAATACCGGATCTCCGTGAGGTTATCGGAACCCCCCCCCCCCCCGGGAGGTATATGGGCCTTAATGGGCTTTAGTGGAAAGGAGCAAGGGAGGGGCCCCCCCAATCCCAATCCGAATTGGGAGGGGGGCCGGCCCCCCTTTCCTTCCTCCCTCCTTCCTCTTCCTTCCCTCTCCCTCTCCAAATAGGAAAAGGAGGATTCCTACTCCCGGTGGGAGTAGGACTCCCCCCCTTGGGCGCGCCTCCTCCTCCTGGTCGGCCCCCTCCTCCACTCCTTTATATACGGGGGAGGAGGACACCCCATAGATACAACAATTGATTCCTTTGGATCTCTTAGCCGTGTGCGGTGCCCCCCTCCACCATAATCCACCTCGATAATATCGTAGTGGTGCTTAGGTGAAGCCCTGCGTCGGTAGAACATCATCATCGTCACCACGCCGTCATGGTGACGGAACTCTCCCTCAAAGCTCGGCTGGATCGGAGTTCGAGGGACGTCATCGAGTTGAACGTGTGCAGAACTCGGAGGTGCCGTGCGTTGGTACTTGATCGGTTGGATCGTGAAGACGTACGACTACATCAACCGCGTTGCGCTAACGCTTCCGCTTTCGGTCTACGAGGGTACGTGGACACACTCTCCCCTCTCGTTGATATGCATCACCATGATCTTGCGTGTGCGTAGGATTTATTTTGAAATTACTACGTTCCCCAACAGTGGTATCAGAGCCAGGTTTTATGCGTAGATGTTATATGCACGAGTAGAACACAAGTGAGTTGTGGGCGATACAAGTCATACTGCTTACCAGCATGTCATACTTTGGTTTGGCGGTATTGTTGGATGAAGCGGCCCGGACCGACATTACGCGTACGCTTACGCGAGACTGGTTCTACCGACGTGCTTTGCACACAGGTGGCCGGCGGGTGTTAGTTTCTCCAACTTTAGTAGAACCGAGTGTGGATACGCCCGGTCCTTGAGAAGGTTAAAACAACACTAACTTGACGAACTATCGTTGTGGTTTTGATGCGTAGGTAAGAACGGTTCTTGTTCAGCTCGTAGCAGCCACGTAAAACTTGCAACAACAAAGTAGAGGACGTCTAACTTGTTTTTGCAGGGCATGTTGTGATGTGATATGGTCAAGACATGATGCTATATTTTATTGTATGAGATGATCATGTTTTGTAACCGAGTTATCGGCAACTGGCAGGAGCCATATGGTTGTCGCTTTATTGTATGCAATGCAATCGCCCTGTAATTGCTTTACTTTACCACTAAGCGGTAACGATAGTCGTCGAAGCAATAGTTGGTGAAACGACAACGATGCTACGATGGAGATCAAGGTGTCGCGCCGGTGACGATGGTGATCATGACGGTGCTTCGGAGATGGAGATCACAAGCACAAGATGATGATGGCCATATCATATCACTTATATTGATCGCATGTGATGTTTATCTTTTATGCATCTTATCTTGCTTTGATTGACGGTAGTGAGGGAGTCCTGGACTAGGGGGTGTCCGGATAGCCGAACTATCATCTTTGGCCGGACTCCTAGACTATGAAGATTCAAGATTGAAGACTTCGTCCCGTGTCCGGATAGGACTTTCCTTGGCGTGGAAGGCAAGCTTGGCGATACGGATATGTAGATCTCCTACCATTGTAACCGACTCTGTGTAACCCTAACCCTATTCGGTGTCTATATAAACCGAAGGGTTTTAGTCCGTAGGACAAACAACAATCATACCATAGGCTAGCTTCTAGGGTTTAGCCTCTCTGATCTCGTGGTAGATCTACTCTTGTACTACCCATATCATCAATATTAATCAAGCAGGAGTAGGGTATTACCTCCATCGAGAGGGCCCGAACCTGGGTAAAAACATCGTTTCCCTTGTCTCCTATTACCATCCGCCTAGGCGCACGATTCGGGACCCCTACCGAGATCCGCGGTTTGACACCGACATTGGTGCTTTCATTGAGAGTTCCTCTGTGTCATCGCCGTCAGGAAGGATGCCTCATCCCGTCTTTAAAGACGATACTATTGCCAAAGGAGCCTTGGCCGCTGGTCAGACTCTTCGGTTAGGTGGTTTTCTTATGACCGCCAGTTCGACCACCGCGCCGACGATGACTTCTCGGGTCATCGAAACCAATCTTCACGTTAACTCGGAACTTGCCGAGCAGTTAGATCCGATCGAGCTCTCCTCCATAAACGAGCTCTTGGATCGCATCGCCGCACTGGGAGTCGCCACAGACTACGACCAGATCGGGCCTAAAACCGATCTGAGAGAGATCAACTCTCCCCAGGCTACCCATCATGTTGTTGTGATAGAGGGGCAATACGGTGATTCTTCTTCTATCTTAAGGACTAGCTATGTCCGCATTCCCGATCCCTCCATGCCGGATTGCCGCAGAGGGACGGATGTCAATCAAGCCCTGAACTTAAAGTCAGGCGGCGGGTTGGATTCATTGGATAGCATTCAAAAATCCAAACTTCCAAGTTCAGAAACTTCTCGGCCCCTGAGTCTTAAATTGGACGGGGTTCCGGATTTAGTTCCACCCGCCCACCCAAACATTAGCGATCTATCCCGAATTCGGCAAGAGCCCGCTGAAACAGTACATCACTACTGGGCCAGATTCCTCCTGGTTATGGACAGGATAAAGGACTGCCGAGAGGAGGACGCAATCTCATTTTTCTGCAATAATTGCACGGACAAGGGAATCCTAAACGCCATAAGTCGTCGCGAAATTACACGCTTTGCTGAGTTGGTGACCATAGTACAAAAGTACTGTGCAATGTAGAGTGCTTGGAAAACCGAAAGTAAATTTTAGGATAATCCGGCCCCGAATACAGCCCTAGTCCGGAATAAAAGGGTGCATCATCACCAAGCACCTGGGTTATACATAAAAAAAAAACCTAAAGGGCACGGAACCGTACTGGAGGGTTGGCTAAACGGACCCTGCAAAATTCATAGCACAGACGGCGCCACTCCAACTCATAGCCTTGAGCATGTTGGATACTCGGCGGTGGCCAAAAGTGGCTAAGAGCTTCTAGCCTCGAATCCTAGCCCAGCAACACCAAGACGGTATTAACAGTCTTGAGACTTTTGCATCAAATAACATGCGAAGCGAACACTCCATAACCTTGCGAAGTCTACCAGGTAGCAACAATAAATCCATGGAGTGACACGGCTATTACCTTTAATGCCAGTGACGAACCTAAATTCCGAACAACCCGAGCACCAGCCGCATTGGTCCTCAGTCCAATAGTGGACGGCTTTCACCTTACTAAGGTACTCATGGATGGCGGCAGCGGACTAAACCTGTGACGCCCCGAGACGGATGCTCCAGAAGACTTTCTTATATTCCGGGTTTCGCCGTGTGTTCCATCTGTGCCTGCCCTTTTATTTTTGCATTGCATCATGTCATCATGCCATCATATCATTAATTTTAAAACTCATCTTAATAAATTGCATAGATCTTTTGATCTATTTAAATCGAGGGAAGGTTGACTTCTCTTTATAACATATACTCCCAATATTATTAGGGAGCTATAATAAATATTCTATTGTTTTGGAATCACCATAACCCACTTGCATAATAAATCCCATGCCTTTTCTGCTCCGAGTTGACCTCAAAACCTTGCCAATATTATTTCATCATTTTCCGGAGCTCCACCAAAAATCCTCAACATTTTTGGCCACACCAAACCTAGTCCCAATTCAAGACCATTTGAATTATATTCAAATGACTTTGAATTTAATTCCTGCAATCTTGCCACTCCTATTTTTCATGGACCGTGCACATTTTTGCGAGTTCGGAAAAATTATCCGCGCGTCCAACTTCTTCCCCTAACCTCCCTTTCTTTTCTTTCTTATCTTTGTTTTTTTTCTTAGTGAGGGAGAGAAGAGAGCCAGCCAGCCCAGCCGGCCTCTTGGGCCTGACCAACCAGACCGGCCCGTTCCAGCCAGCCCACCTAACCCTCCTAACCTAGCCCGACTCCCTCCTCCGCACCCCATCTCTCCCCTCATTCCCTGCCAGCGCCGCCTCCACACACGCACATCGCCAAGGAGGAGCCCCGCTCCTCCCAATCCCCTCGTCGCCTCGCTCAGCCCGATCCCCCGCTCGATCCCCTCGCCTCCCTCCTCTCGATCTCTCCCTCTCCCTCGCTCGTGCCCTCCATCGCCGCCCGAGCCCATCTCCTCCGTCCATCCCCATCGCCCCGCTACCGCGCCCGACCTCCTCCTCGTCGCCCCTGCGCGCGACCCTGCCGCCTTGCTGCCTCGTCCCCGCCTCCTCGTCTACCTGACGCCGCCGCCGGCCTCTGCTTCTCACAACCCCGCCGTCCCGGCCTTCCTCGACTGGCGACGCGTCGTTGCCGCCCGGACGCCCCATGGCGTTTACTTGCTGCCAGCGCCCTGCTTCTCCTCTCCTCCGCGACGCTCCCGCCGGAGCCCCGCAGGCCCGCGTCGTCGCCTCCTCCTCATCGAGCCAGGGAGTGGTGCTCCCTGTGCCCGGTCCCCCTTGCCCCTTGCCGCCTCCTTCGTTGGTGGCGACCACCAGGAGCTCCACCAGAAGCCCGGAGCCCCGCCGTGAAGCTCCATGCCGCACCCCTGCATCCTGCGCCAGCATCCAGCAGCTCGAGCAGTCCCCGGTGACCTCCCGAGGTGGAGCCTTGCAAGTCCCTCGATGCCCCTTCAGATTCATCCAGACCGGCAAGTTCGACCTCGGCGCCAAGTTCGTCTTCAGATCGGTTCGACTACCTCCGATGTGGTTTTCGGCAAGTACCTGGAGGCAACAATGACGCCAAGTACCACGACGACCGTCGAGACCGCCAAGTTCCACTACCGATGAACGTTTTGGAATCGCCAAGTCAGACTACAACGTGAAGACCATGTACAACTACCGACACCCGTGGATTTCACCAAGTACCTATACCGACGACCGAGACCCTGGTTTCGACAAGTTCCTTGTGGTGACCCCGAACCGGAAACGCCAAGTACCCCTACGCACGAAGACGTCAAGTCCGTTTCGGGATTCATCAAGTACCGTTATCGATGACTCGAACATCCACGAAACGTGTACCACTACTGTCGCGAGTACCTCTACCGTCGTCAAGACCGGACGGACAAGCACCACGACAACATGTGTTCCACTACCGTCAACCCTCGAAGACTGCATAGACGTCAAGTTCCTTGTCGCGACCCCGAGCATCTACGAACGTGTACAACTACTTCCACTACCCCCGCGAGAACGTCTACTTCCACTACCGTCGTGTGAACGACTACTTCCACTACGGCCCGTGTACCACTACTTCCTTCGACGAACTTGTCCCGTTCCGAAAAGGCACGCTTCAAAGGTATACCCGCCGGAACGACCGCCGTGGACCGAATGCATATGTTGTATGAGATGCCCCTTTGCACCGTGTCCGAAATTGTCGCTCGCTTGTTCCTCCTCGTTGCCATGCCATCGTCTCGTGGGAACCCGGTAACCGGGAACACCCCACCATCTTGCTCAACTCGCTTCCGTCACACTTTCTTTTGCACCGATATCTCCATGAGCTACCGGAACCGAAATGTTGCCGTGGCACCATTTTCGTTTCGCCGCCGTGGCACCCTTTCGTTCCGCCATGGTGACCAAATGCCTCGTAACATGCTCTTGTCAACATTTTCATAAAAATTGCATATAACTTGTATATGTCATCCGCATCATGTTAACAACATTAAAAATGTTTAAAATTGTTGTTTGCATTAATTTGCTTAAATGCCATGCTAAAATGTTTTATTTCATAACAAAATAATCGTAGCCCTGTTTTAAATAAATTATATATGTAAATGGGGTAGAAAAATGCATAGATTAACATGGTAGCATTACTTTGCATGTTTAACAACATTAAAATTGTGTTTAGGTCAGAACAGTACTAAATTCGAAATATGGACATGAGGATTTTCCGGAATTATCGTTTGTTGTTTCCGGCCTCATTTAAATTTGCCTAAATAGTTAGTTTACTTATGCCTCACCTCTTGCCATGTTTAACAACATTTAATATTGTTTGGTAACCTAACCGAGAGAGAACTAAATATTTGAATGTGGTATTCCGTCAATATGCAACTCGTTGCATATTGAGCTCCACTTAACTTGTAGTGTTGTTTGTGTATATTGCCATGCCATGCCTCATTAAACCGGACATGCATCATACTTGTTTGCGCATCATGACATGTTTATGTGATGGTTGTTTACCATGTTGTTTGCTTCTTTCCGGGTTGCTTCTCTCGTTAGCTTCGGTTTCGTTCCGGAGTTGTGAGGATTCGTTCGACTTCATCCGTTTGTCATCTTCATGGACTCGTTCTTCTTCCTTGCGGGATTTCAGGCAAGATGACCATACCCTCGAAATCACTTCTATCTTTGCTTGCTAGATGCTCGCTCTTTTGCTATGCCCATGCTGCGATGCCTACCACTTGCTATATCATGCCTCCCATGTTGCCATGTCAAGCCTCTAACCATCCTTTCCTAGCAAACCGTTGATTGGCTATGTTACCGCTTTGCTCAGCCCCTCTTATAGCGTTGTTAGTTGCAGGTGAAGATGAAGTTTGTTCCTTGTTGGAACATGGAGATGTTGTTCCTTGATGGAACATGTTTACTTGTTGGGATATCACAATATATCTTATTTATTTAACGCATCTATATACTTGGTAAAGGGTGGAAGGCTCGGCCTTATGCCTGGTGTTTTGTTCCACTCTTGCCGCCCTAGTTTCCGTCATACCGGTGTTATGTTCCCGGATTTTGCGTCCCTAACGCGGTTGGGTGATTTATGGGACCCCCTTGACAGTTCGCTTTGAATAAGACTCCTCCAGCAAGGCCCAACATTGGTTTTACCATTTGCCACCTAAGCCTTTTTCCCTTGGGTTCTGCAGACTCAAGGGTCATCTTTATTTTAACCCCCGGACCAGTGCTCCTTCGAGTGCTGGCCCAAACCGAGCGATGTCCGGCGCCCCCTGGGCAATCAGGGTCTATGCCAACCCGACGTCTTGCTCATCCGGTGTGCCCTGAGACGAGATATGTGCAGCTCCTATCAGGATTTGTCGGCACATCCGGGCGGCTTTGCTGGTCTTGTTTTATTGCTGTCGAAATGTCTTGTAGTCCGGGATTCCGAGACTGATCGGGTCTTCCCGGTAGAAGGAATATCCTTCGTTGACCGTGAGAGCTTATCATGGGCTAAGTTGGGACACCCCTGCAGGGTATTATCTTTCGAAAGCCGTGCCCGCGGTTATGAGGCAGATGGGAATTTGTTAATGTCCGGTTGTAGAAAACCCGAAGTTGATCTTACCTAAAATACACCAACTGCGTGTGTAACCGTGATGGTCTCTTCTCGGCGGAGTCCGGGAAGTGAACACGGTGTTGGAGTTATGTTTGACGTAAGTAGTTTCAGGATCACTTCTTGATCGCTACTAGCTTCACGGCCGTGCTTTGCCTCCTCTTCCCGCTCTCTTTTGCGTATGGTAGCCACCAGATATGCTGAGTAAACTTGCTGCAGCTCCACCTCACAACCATGTCCTACCTTTAAGCTTAAATAGTCTTGATCTCATGGTGTGAGATTGCTGAGTCCCCATGACTCACAGATACTTCAAAACCAGTTTGCGGTGCCGATGAAACCGTGCGGTGGCGCATCCGAGCTCAAGGAGGAGCTCGATGAAGATCTTGTTCATTCTGTTGTTTTGTTTCAGTCGATCAGTAGTGGAGCCCAGTTGGGACGATCGGGGATCTGTGTAGCATTTGGGGTAGTCTTCTTTTATTTTGGTTCCGTAGTCGGACCTTGATTGTATCTGTATGATGTAATGCTTTACTCATGTATTGTGTGAAGTGGCGATTGTAAGCCAACTATGTATCTCTTTCCCTTATGTATTACATGGGTTGTGTGAAGATTACCTCACTTGCGACATTGCTTTCAATGCGGTTATGCCTCTAAGTCGTGCTTCGACACGTGGGAGATATAGCCGCATCGAGGGCGTTACAAAACCTCATCTACGAGGAAACCCTCCGAAAAATGGAAATAGACTGGAACTGCATTGAGCGCCTTTAGAGGAATAATCCCTAGCCGGGAAGCATGCTGGACAGGAAAAATCACACTGGACGTAGTGTTCGGCTCGCCGGACAATTACAGGTCCAAGGAGGTCACATTTCAAGTGGCCCCGTTCAGCAGCGGATATCACGCTTTATTAGAGGCGAGAGGCATTCACAATTTTCAAGCTATACCCCATTATGGGTACATGAAGCTTAAAATGCCGGACCTAACGGAATCATCACTCTCGCTAGTGATCTGAACATAGCACTCGCGCCGAAAACAAGACAGCCGCACTAGCCCTCGAGGCACTATCCAAAGCCCTAGCGGCGAGGAACTCAACTGCGATGCGGTCCACGGTGAACAGGGGACGATGTGATACTTGATAAAAGATCCAAGTCCACCTCTTTTAAACCAGCGGATGAAATAGTCAAATTCCAAGTCCACCAGCGGACCCGCAAAGACGGCCTCCTTTGGGGCACAATTAAACCCTGATGTAGACGCGCAGACACGAGAATTTCTACGAAAAGCTGGGACATTTTGCCTAGCACCCTTCGGACATGCCAGGAATCCCGTCGGCTGGCGAGCACAGCCTAAATATCCTAAAAGGATTCAAGCCATCAAACAGGCTCTTGGACGCTTTCCAAACCCAAGAGACAGGCCATGGGAGAGGAGCTAGCCAAACTTACGGAAGCGGATTCATCGAGATATAAAACATCCGGACTGGCTAGCAAATCTGGTGATGGTACCAAAGAAGGATAAATCTGGCGCCTATGTGTTGATTTCAAAGACCTTAATAAGGCTTGCCCAAAGGATCCCTTCCCCTCCCTCGCATTGATCAAATTATCGGCGCCACAGCAGGACATGACTCATTGTGCTTCCTCGACGCGTACTCCGGCTACCACCAAATCAAGATGGCGGAGCAGACCAAGCTACAACAGCATTCATCACCCCATCGGCCCATTCGCTTCAACACAATGCCCTTTGGGCTCAAAACGCCGCTCAACATATCGGCGCATGATTCGGACATATCCGCAAACCAGATCGGCAAAAGCGGTGGAAGCATATGTAGATGGCGTGGTCATCAAGTCCAAGCATGTCGAAACTCTAGTAGGCGACTTGAGGCTCACATTCGACAATCTCGAAAATCGACATTAAGCTCAATCCGGGAAAAAGCGTCTTGGCGTTCCAGCGGAAAGCTCTTGGGCTTCATTGTGTCCGTAGAGGAATTGAAGCAAACCCAGCCAAGATCCGAGCTCTGTCACAATTGGATATTCAAAAGACCTCAAGCAAATACAAAATTATTTGGATGCGTAGCAGCTCTAAGCCGCTTTATTTCTCGTTTGGGAGAAAAGGCGTTACCCCTTTACCGCCTCCTCCGGCGCACCGATCACTTCGAGTGGACGGATGCCGCCACGACCGGACTCGAATAAATAAAAGCCATATTGGCAACAAATCCGGTCCTGGCCGCGCCCAACATGGGCAAACCAATGCTATTATATATCGCCGCAACACATCAAGTTGTTAGCGCGGTGCTCGTCGTCGAACGAGCAACGGACGGACACAGGTTCCCTCTTCAAAGACCGGTTTACTATGTGTCCACTGTCCTAACCCCATGCAAGTCCCGGTACCCACATTATCAAAAGATAGCTTACGCGGTGTTCATGGCATCCCGGAAGCTGCGACACTACTTTCAAGAGTGTTCGATAACGGTAGCCTCCGAAGTACATCTTAACGACATTATAAACAACCGCGACGCGATGGGCCGGATTGCTAAATGGGCCATAGAGCTCCTCCCATTCAACATAACCTATAAGCCACGACGATCTATTAAGTCGCAGGTTTTGGCCGACTTCGTGGCCGAATGGACCGAAGCCGAACTCCCTAAAGAGTACGGCGCATACTCGAATCGGATCATGCACTTTGACGGCTCCAAAATGTTGGCGGCACGGGGCTGGCGTCGTCCCCGACGTCCCCAACCGGGACACAGTCCAATCGTCCTTGAGATAATCTATATCGACTCAACAACGCGGCGAATCGAGGCCCTTACGCACGGCCTCCGGATGGCAGTCTCCATGGCCATTAAACGCCTAGAGGTGCGCGGGGATTCGAACCTCGCGATATCTCAAATCAACGGAGACTTTGATGCCAAAGATCTGAAAATGGCAGCGTACCGCAATGCGGTCCTAAAAATGTCAGCACGGTTCGAAGGGCTCGAAATTCATCATATAGCCCGGGATAACAACCAGGCGGCGGACGTATTGGCATGCATCGGCGCAAAACACGATGTCATCCCGCCCAACATCTTCCTGGAACGGCTGTTCAAGCCATCCGTACTATGGGAAGGGGAGTCCGGAAATAACAATCCGGACCCAACCGCTTGCTCGACACGAACACTCTGACACAATCGGAGGCTCTGCCAACGAAATAACACCGTCCGCCCATAAAATAATGGCGGTCATCACCCCGTGGACGGAACCATTCCTAGCCTACCTAACTAGGCAGGAACTCCCCGAAGACCAAAATGAGGCTCGCTGCATAGTACGGCGATCCAAAGCCTATAAAGTCCATGAGGAGAGCTTTATAAGAAAAGCACAACAGAGTCCTTCAAAGGTGTATCTCCAAGAGGAAGGCGAAACCTCTGGCTGAAATTCATGCCGGACTGGGTGGGCACCACGCCGCAGCCCGGCCCTTGTAGGCAAGGCCTTCCGTACAGGATTTTATTGGCCGACGGCCGGGCAGAATCGCAGGATTTAGTCCAACGATCGTCGGTTGCCAGCTTTTTGCTAACCAAAGCCACATGTCACCCACCGCCCTCAAAACTATACCCATCACCTGGCCGTTCGCGGTCTGGGGGCTTGACATGGTTGGACCCCTTAAGGGAGGAACCCACAAGCAAAAATACCTATTGGTCATGGTGGATAAATTCACCAAATGGATAGAGGCCAAGCCCGTTAAAACGGCCGAATCCGGGCCAGTGATAGACTTCATATCAGGGGTAGTGCACCGTTACGGTGTCCCCCACAGTATCATCACTGATAACGGCACCAACTTCACGGCCGATGAGGTCAAATTATGGTGCAAAAACATGGGCATGAAGCTCGATTACGCCTCAGTCTATCACCCTCAAACCAATGGTCAAGTCGAGCGAGCAAACGGTCTAATCATGGCGGCATTAAACCCGGACTAGTGCGGTCCCTCAAGGAATCTAACACGCCTTTGGGTTGAGGAGCTCGACTCCGACTGGGGCTGCGGACCACGCCGAATCGTACTACCGGATTCACACCATTTTTATGGTATACGGCGCAGAGGCAGTCTTGCCTGCGACATAATGCATGACTCACCTGGGTAATGCGCATGTATGAAGAAAGAGAAGCCGAGCTCGATCGGCAGGACAGCTTGGACGCATTGGAGGAGGGCGCGACGTGGCAAAAGCTTCGTTCCGCATTTTATCAACAGCGAGGCTCGAAGATATCAAAGCAGGAAGTATGGGCCAAAGCTTACAACGTTGGCGAACTAATTCTCGCTGCCGGACAAGAAAAAGGACAAACTCAAGCCCAAATGGGAAGGTCCCTTCATCATCGACCAGGTCCTGACCGGCGGAGCATACCGTCTGCAAACGCATCGGATAACCGACTCGAGCGAACCCATGGAGCGCAGCCCGTCTCACGAAGATTCTCGCCTAAGCGCGGACTCGAGTTCGTCTCCTTCCTCCGTCCACATTTTCTATTTTGCTGTCTTTTATTTCCTCCTTCCTCCTCCTTCTTCTTGAAGCCTTTAGAGGCTCGTTTGCGCATTGTTAGCACACACTTGACGCGCTATCCGCTCATTATACCTGGGGCTTCTTTAATGAAGCTTATTTATCTGGGCTTTATGCCCAACACATGTGTCACACTTCCACATGTACCTTTTATTCACCATTATATGCATCGATATGACTTAAGTTTTGGCCAAGCTGGGTTGCTGGCTCTGTGCTTACCCCTCGTTCCCGATTGTTCGGCTAGGTGGTAAAGGAGCACCTCTGCGATTATTACCACCGGTCAGCGGACGTGTACCTCGACTGGGTGAAAGACGAAAGCTAAGCGTTCTTAAGGGAATATTGGTCGATGAACTAAAAGATGATTTTTATTTTTCATTTATCTGCCCCGGATGCTTTTACGCTTTTTCCGCAGATCTAGACATGCACTTTAGGGCATGCCTCCCGAGAAAGAACCCCTAACGGAACTATTCTCCACGGAAGATGTTTCTTACTAACCATGTAATATAACATAACTAGTTGGGCACTTATGCGATAAAGCACTCATGACCCCTATGCACGGTCTCCACGCATACCCCGGTTTTTATATAACCACGAGGGTATTCGGACACACTCCGGACTATTGGGTCCCGAGGTTGAAGTGAAAAGGTCCGCTACGACAAACGATCTACAATCCGTCTAGAAGGCATTTTACATGTCATTTTAAATTACATAGTCAAATTGACTGATTGTATTCCTCTTGAATGTCGTCTAACAGGCTGTCTAGTTTACAGTCCTGCTGGGAATACTTTGTGGCCAACTCTACTTGGTCGTACACTAAGCTCACAGGATCTCCTTCCCGGGGCCCCACAGGTCCGACCTCGGCCATGTGGTTTGGGTCATAACCGTGTACCAGCGTCTTCACCATGGCCCGGCCTCCCTAGCGCCTTGACGACAGGCCGATATCTTCCATAGTCGGAGCGCCGCGTGCTCCTCAAGCTTCTCTGCAAGCTCTCCAAGGCCTTGGGTAGGGAGATAGATGGCCACAAGGCACTGGCGGCGCCTTTCATCACCTGCCGAACTCGTTAGATGCAGTTGCAATAGCTTCGGGAAGAAGGTCACCCGAGAACAGGGCATTTCCTCTTCAGGGGCGACCCGTGAGCATACCTACAGACATAACTCTATCAATTGACTTCCTCGCCGAACTCTTTTTCAAAAGTTCGCTCAAGCACTTACTGTAAATGCCGCGACGAAGTCGCCGATCCTCCTTCACGGAGTCAGACAGCTGGGCACGAACATCCTTTAGTTCCTCACCCAGCTGGGTGTTGGCATCTTGGAGATTATTTTTCTCTTGTCTCACCCTTGTAAGCACATTCTCGCCGGCCTTCAACCGGCGCAAGAGATGTTGCTTGTCCGGATCTAGCCCGACGCCATCTGCAATATTATTGTCAGATTTACACACACGCCGCACTTCACAAACTATTTATCTTTTGAAGCATATATCACCAGAGGGGGTCTCTGTGGCTCCCCCTGTAGCGGCTAGTGCGGCCTCAAGTTGGGCCTTGCATTCTTCAAGCTCCCGAGACAGTCGGGTATTCTTATTTGTAAGATCCTGCATAACAAATGATCCTTAAATCAGTTATTCTAACTATTTTAAGTCTCGGGGCTCTTGGCATATATAAGCTGTCAAATTTCCTCACCCGTATGTCCTTTACATCTTGCTCCGTGGCTCGCTAGACCATCTTGAGCGGCACGGAGTGCGCATCTCCGAATTGAAGGCATTCAAGGCCTCTTGGGAGAAACATGTGTCACGAAGAACTGTCCGTGGCCTTTGTGATTCATGGCGCTCTCCACCTCGGAGTTGGTGGCGGACAATCTGTCGGCATCCTCTGTCGGAGGAGCATCCGACGCGCCTCGTGCTCGCCTCGCTTCGGACCCGGCTTTGGAGCACGGCTGGCGGAGGTTCTATTGGCAACCTCTCCGGACTCGGTCCGCGGCGCTTTTTTCAAGAGAGCACCGGTGTTAGTACACCTTCCAGAATCAATCTGGAAATATGGTGGCGCTATACCGTTGCGGCGGAGTTTCGATCCGGACCGCACTTTTTTTTAACTGCTTGAGCCGTCTGCCCTTGTTGGCTAGCCGCCGCTCGAGCTCGGCCTCCTGCCTCGAAGGCACCCCCTGCGAAACTCCATCAAATACATGGTGATTAGAAGGAAAGCACGGGTGGGTCATGGTATCCGGACTTCGGTCATAGTTACAGGAGGCGGAAATAATCCGGGTAGTCGGCCGTAATGGCAACCAAAGCATTGTCGATGCTAAGTTGGTGGAACACCCCGTCGATCAGCTCCACCTTTATATCCGGGTCCTCTTCGGAGGCCGGATCGAGGGACCGTTCCGGATCCTCGGGTTGTGGGGGCGGGCTGTGTATCTTCTCCACGGCCCGACACAGTTCCTGCGTAGAAACCATCAAATGAGATATTTAACCACGGGAACATGGATCGGACAGGCCACAAAGATATTTGCTTACCCAACTTTGAGGATTATTCCAAGAAAACCCGTTCAGCGGACTAACGCGGAGAAAATCCTCCTCTTCCCCTTTGTACATGGCGGACAAGGTCTTCACCAGTTCGGTGACCGATCCTGGCCCTTTGCGGCCATGGCGGGTGGCATCGTCCTCCCCGTTGAAATCCCACATGGGGTGGCCTCTATATTGGAGCGGCTGCACTCCCCTCATAATGCAGGTTGCCATGACTCCAATCATGGTTAATCCGGCATGAGCCAGTAATCTTATTCGGCTCATCAAGTAAAGGACGTCCCGGTCATTTTCCCCCTGGGGGCTCTGCGGGCGCCAGCTTAGGCACTTCTTCAGAGGAGCGTTGCTAAACTCCGGAAGGCCGATCCGAACAGGATCCGGCAGCGGGACGTCCTCCATGTAGAACCATTCCGAGGGCCAGTCTTCGGACGCCTTCTTTGGGGTTCCGGATAAGTATCCGGTCCCGGCGATGCGCCATAGTTCGGCTCCGCCACTTGATATATTGACCCTTCGTGAGAACGAGGCACAAGGCAGAACAATCTCTTCCACAAAGCAAAATGGGCCTCAACGTCTAGAAATAGCTCGCAAAGGGCCACAAAGCCCGCTATATGCAAGATGGAGGCAGGCGTAAGGTTGTGCAGCTGGAGGCCGTAGAACTCCAGGAGCCCCCGGAGAAACGGATGGATTGGAAATCCGAGTCCTCTCATTAGGTAAGAGATGAAGCATACCCGCTCTCCCTTAGAGGGATCGGGGACGCTCTCCGCCTGCTTCCCGCCCTTATAAGTGGCGAGTCCAGAACGCACCGTAACCATGAAGGCCGGGGGAAGGAATCCCTTGGTTTGGAGCACCACCAATTCGCTGTGCGGGACTGAGCATCTCCCCCAATCTCCGGGCTGAGGGCTGGGAGCGCGAGACGAGGAGCCGTGTCGACTGTCCATGGTGGAATGGGTTTTTTGTCAAATGCGCTCTGATGAAGGCTCGCGAAAGGAGGATGGTGTGATCCGGATCTGGATCCCCGTCTCTTTTATAGACGGCTCATTTGCACAGCAAGGGAGGTAAATGTAAAGATACCCTGACTTTTCGCATTCATTCAAACACGTCGAAGATGGCCATTATTGGGCGTGGAAGCCAAGGAGCGCAACATTTATCAGAAGCCGGACACTATTCGACAAGTATATGGAATTTGGAGAAGAACCTGCCTCGCAATGCCGAAGACAATCTACGCGCCGGACTCATCGCCATTGAAGCCTGGTTCGGGGGCTACTGAGGGAGTCCTGGACTAGGGGGTGTCCGGATAGCCAAACTATCATCTTTGGCCGGACTCCTAGACTATGAAGATACAAGATTGAAGACTTCGTCCCGTGTCCGGATAGGACTTTCCTTGGCGTGGAAGGCAAGCTTGGCGATACGGATATGTAGATCTCCTACCATTGTAACCGACTCTGTGTAACCCTAACCCTATTCGGTGTCTATATAAACCGAAGGGTTTTAGTCCGTAGGACGAACAACAATCATACCATAAGCTAGCTTCTAGGGTTTAGCCTCTCTGATCTCGTGGTAGATCTACTCTTGTACTACCCATATCATCAATATTAATCAAGCAGGAGTAGGGTATTACCTCCATCGAGAGGGCCCAAACCTGGGTAAAAACATCGTGTCCCTTGTCTCCTGTTACCATCCGCCTAGGCGCACAGTTTGGGACCCCCTACCGAGATCCGCGGTTTTGACAATCGGAGGTAGCATTATAAGATGATCTCTCACTAAATTTCAAGATAAAGTGTTCTCCTGAGTATGCACCGTTGCCAAAGTTAAATCGTGCCCGGACACCACGTGATGATCGGGTGTGATAAGCTCTACGTCCATCTATAATGGGTGCAAGCCAGTTTTGCACACGCAGAATACTCGGGTTAAACTTGACGAGCCTAGCATATGCAGATATGGCCTCGGAACACTGAGACCAAAAGGTCGAGCGTGAGTCATATAGTAGATATGATCAACATAGTGATGTTCACCATTGAAAACTACTCCATTTCACGTGATGATCGGTTATGGTTTAGTTGATTTGGATCATGTGATCACTTAGATGATTAGATGGATGTCTATCTAAGTGGGAGTTCTTAAGTAATATGATTAATTGAACTTGAATTTATCATGAACTTAGTCCTGATAGTATTTTGCAAATAATGTTGTAGATCAATAGCTCGTGTTGTTGCTTCCCTGTGTTTTATATGTGTTCCTAGAGAAAACTAAGTTGAAAGATGATAGTAGCAATGATGCGGACTGGGTCCGTGATCTGAGGTTTATCCTCATTGCTGCACAGAAGAATTATGTCCTTGATGCACTGCTGGGTGACAGACCTATTGCAGGAGTAGATGCAGACGTTATGAACGTTTGGCTATCTCAATATGATGACTACTTGATAGTTTAGTGCACCATGCTTAACGACTTAGAATCGGGACTTCAAAGACGTTTTGAACGTCATGGACCATATGAGATGTTCTAGAAGTTGAAGCTAATATTTCAATCAAATACCCGAGTTGAGAGATATGAAGTCTCCAACAAGTTCTATAGCTAAAAGATGGATGAGAATTGCTCAACTAGTGAGCATGTACTCAGAATGTCTAGATACTACAATCACTTGAATCAAGTGGGAGTTAATATTCCAGATAAGATAGTGATTGACAGAATTCTCTAGTCACCATCACCAAGTTACTGGAACTTCGTGATGAACTATAGTATGCAAGGGATGACAAAAATGATTCCCGAGCTCTTCGTGATGCTGAAATCGACGAATGTAGAAATCAAGAAAGAGCATCAAGTGTTGATGATTGAAAAGACCACTAGTTTCAAGAAAAGGGCAAAGGGAAAGAAAGGGAATTTCAAGTAGAATGGCAAACAAGTTGTCACTCCCGCGAAGAAGCCCAAAGCTGGACCAAAGCCTGAAACTAAGTGCTTCTACTGCAAAGGAAATGGTCACTAGAAGTGGAAATGCCCTGAATATTTGGTAGATAAGAAGGATGGTAAAGTGAACAAGGGTATATTTGATATACAGGTTATTGATGTGTACCTTACTAGTGTTTATAGTAACCCCTGGGTATTTGATACTTGTTCAGTTGTATGATTAGTAACTCGAAACAGGAGTTACAGAATAAACAGAGACTAGTTGAGGGTGAAGTGACGATGTGTGTTGGAAGTGGCTCCAAAGATTGATATGGTCATCATCGCACACTCCCTATATTTTTTAGATTAGTGTTGAACCTAAATAAGTGTTATTTGGTGTTTGCGTTGAGCATAAATATGATTAGATCATGTTTATTGCGATTCGATTATTCATCTAAGACAGAGAATAAATTGTTATTCTGTTTACATGAATAAAACCTTCTATGGTCATACACCCAATGTTGATGGTTTATTGAATCTTGATCATGGTGATACACATATTCATAATATTGATGCCAAAAGATGCAAAGTTGATAATGATAGTGCAACTTATTTGTGGCACTGCCGTTTGGGTCATATCGGTGTAAAGTGCATGAAGAAACTCCATACTGATGGACTTTTGGAATCACTTGGTTATGAACCATTTGATGCTTGCGAACCATGCCTTTTGGGCAAGATGACTAAAACTCCGTTCTCCGAAACAATGGAACGAGCTACTGACTTGTTGGAAATAATACATACCGATGTATGCGGTCCAATGAGTGTTGATGCTCGTGGCGAGTATCATTATTTTCTGACCTTCGTAGATAATTTGAGCAGATATGGGTATATCTACTTAATGAAACACAAGTCTGAAACATTTGAAAAGTTCAAAGAATTTCAGAGTGAAGTGGAGAATCATCGTAACAAGAAAATAAAATTTCTACGATCTGATCATGGAGGAGAATATTTGAGTTACGAGTTTGGCCTTCATATAAAACAATGTGGAATAGTTTCACAGCTCACGCCACATGGAACACCACAGCATAATGGTGTGTCCGAACGTCGTAAATGCACTTTATTGGATATGGTGCGATCTATGATGTATCTTACCGATTTACCACTATCGTTTTGGGGTTATGCATTAGAGACAGTTGCATTCACTTTAAATAGGGCACCATCAAAATCCGTTGAGACGACACCTTATGAACTGTGGTTTGGCAAGAAAACAAAGTTGTCGTTTCTTAAAGTTTGGGGTTGCGATGCTTATGTGAAAAAGTTTCAACCTGATAAGCTCAAACCCAAATCGGAGAAGTGTGTATTCATAGAATACGTACCCAAAGGAAACTATTGGGTGCACCTTCTATCACAGATCCGAAGGCAAGATATTCGTTGCTAAGATGGATCCTTTCTAGAGAAGGACTTTCTCTCGAAAGAAGTGAATGGGAGGAAAGTAGAGCTTGATAAGGTAATTGTACCTTCTCCCGAATTTGAAAGTAGTTCATCACAAAAAACAGTTCCAGTGATTCCTACACCAATTAGTGAGGAAGCTAATAATGATGATCATGAAACTTCAGATTAAGTTACTATAGAACCTCGTAGGTCTTCCAAAGTACAGTTCGCACCAGAGTGGTACGGTAATCCTATTCTGGAAGTCATGTTACTAGACAATGATGAACCTACGAACTATGAGGAAGCGACGATGAGCCCAGATTCCGCGAAATGGCTTGAAGGCCATGAAATCTGAGATGGTATCCATGTATGAGAACAAAGTGTGGACTTTGGTGGACTTACCCGATGATCGGCAAGCCATAGAAAATAAATGGATCTTCAAGAGGAAGACTGACGTTGATAGTAGTGTTACTATCTACAAAGCTCGACTTGTCGCAAAAAGTTTTTCGACAAGTTCAAGGTGTTGAATACGATGAGATTTTCTCACTCGTATCGATGCTTAAGTCTGTCCGAATCATGTTAGCAATTGCCACATTTTATGAAATCTGGCAAATGGATGTGAAAAACTGCATTCCTTAATGGATTTATTAAAGAAGAGTTGTATATGATGCAACCAGAAGGTTTTGTCAATCCTAAAGGTGCTAGCAAAATGTGCAAGCTCCAGCGGTCCATCTATGGACTGGTGCAAGCATCTCGGAGTTGGAATATACGCTTTGATGAGTTGATCGAAGCATATGGTTTTATACAGACTTTTGGAGAAGCCTGTATTTAGAAAGTGAGAGGGAGCACTATAGCATTTCTGATAAGCAGATGTGAATGACATATTGTTGATCGGAGATAATGTAGAATTTTTCTGGAAAGCATAAAGGAGTATTTGAAAAGAGTTTTTCAAATTAAGACCTCAGTGAAGCTGCTTACACATTGAGCATCAAGATCTATAGAGATAGATCAAGACGCTTGATAAGATTTTTCAATGAGTACATACCTTGATAAGATTTTGAAGTAGTTCAAAATGGAACAGTCAAAGAAGGAGTTCTTGCCTGTGTTGCAAGGTGTGAAGTTGAGTAAGACTCAAAACCCGACCATGGCAGAAAATAGAAAGAGAATGGAAAGTCATTCCCTATGCCTGAGTCATAGGTTCTATAAACTATGCTATGCTGTGTACCAGACCTATTGTATACCTTGCTCTGAGTTTGGCAAGGGAGTAAAATTTTTGATCTAGGATTAGATCACTGGACAACGGTCAAGAATATCCTTAGTAAAGACTAAGGAAATGTTTCTCGATTATGGAGGTGATAAAAGAGCTCGTCGTAAAGAGTTACATCGGTGCAAGCTTTTACACCAATCCAGATGACTCTAAGTCTCAATCTGGATACAATTGAAAGTGGGAGCAATTAGCTAGAGTAGCTCCGTGCAGAGCATTGTAGACATAGAATATTTTGCAAAATACATACGGCTCTGAATGTGACAGGCCCGTTGACTAAACTTCTCTCACGAGCAAAACATGATCATACCTTAGTACTCTTTGGGTGTTAATCACATAGCGATGTGAACTAGATTATTGACTCTACTAAACCCTTTGGGTGTTTGATCACATGATGATGTGAACTATGGGTATTAATCACATACAGATGTGAACCAGATTATTGACTCTAGTGCAAGTGGGAGACTGAAGGAAATATGCCCTAGAGGCAATAATAAAGTTATTATTTATTTCCTTATTTCATGATAAATGTTTATTATTCATGCTAGAATTGTATTAACAGGAAACTTAGTACATGAGTGAATACATAGACAAACAAAAGTGTCACTAGTATGCCTCTACTTGACTAGCTTGTTGAATCAAAGATGGTTAAGTTTCCTAACCATAGACATGAGTTGTCATTTGATTAATGGGATCACATCATTAGAGAATGATGTGATTGACTTGACCCATTTCGTTAGCTTAGCACTTGATCGTTTAGTATGTTGCTATTGCTTTATTCATGACTTATACATGTTCCTATGACTATGAGATTATGTAACTCCCGCTTACCGGAGGAACACTTTGTGTGCTACCAAACGTCACAACGTAACTGGGTGATTATAAAGGTGCTCTACATGTGTCTCCGAAGGTACTTGTTGAGTTGACGTATTTCGAGATTAGGATTTGTCACTCCGATTGTCAGAGAGGTATCTCTGGGCCCTCTCGGTAATGCACATCACTATAAGCCTTGCAAGCAATGTAGCTAATGAGTTAGTTACGGGATGATGCATTACGTAACGAGTAAAGAGACTTGCCGGTAACGAGATTGAACCAGGTATTAAGATACCGACGATCGAATCTCGGACAAGTAACATACCGATGACAAAGGGAACAACGTATGCTGTTATGCGGTTTGACCGATAAAGATCTTCGTAGAATATGTAGGAGCCAATATGAGCATCCAGGTTCCGCTATTGGTTATTGATCGGAGACGTGTCTCGTCATGTCTACATAGTTCTCGAACCCGTAGGGTCCGCACGCTTAAAGTTCGATGACGGTTATATTATGAGTTTATATGTTTTGATGTACCGAAGGTAGTTAGGAGTCCCGGATATGATCACGGACATGACGAGGAGTCTCGAAATGGTCGAGACATAAAGATCGATATATTGGACGACTATATTTGGACACCGGAATGGTTCCTGGTGAGATTGGGACAATACCGAAGCTCCGGGAGGTTATCGGAACCCCCCGGGAGGTATATGGGCCTTAATGGGCTTTAGTGGAAAGGAGGGGAAAGGAGCAAGGGAGGGGGCGCGCCCCCCCAAGCCCAATCCGAATTGGGAGGGGGGCCGGCCCCCCTTTCCTTCCTCCCTCCTTCCTCTTCCTTCCCTCTCCCTCTCCAAATAGGAAAAGGACTCCCCCCTTGGGCGCGCCTCCTCCTCATGGCCGGCCCCCTCCTCCACTCCTTTATATACGGGGGAGGGGGCACCCCATAGATACAACAATTGATCCCTTGGATCTCTTAGCCGTGTGCGGTGCCCCCCTCCACCATAATCCACCTCGATAATATCGTAGTGCTTAGGCGAAGCCCTGCGTCGGTAGAAAATCATCATCGTCACCACGCCGTCGTGCTGACGGAACTCTCCCTCAAAGCTCGGCTGGATCAGAGTTCGAGGGACGTCATCGAGTTGAACGTGTGCAGAACTCGGAGGTGCCATGCGTTTGGTACTTGATCGGTCGGATCGTGAAGACGTACGACTACAACAACCGCGTTGTGCTAACGCTTCCGCTTTCGTTCTACGAGGGTACGTGGACACACTCTCCCCTCTCGTTGCTATGCATCACCATGATCTTGCGGTTGCGTAGGATTTTTTTTTGAAATTACTACGATTCCCCAACAGTTGTGAGTCGAGAAAAAAAAGGGTTGGCCCCATTTGTGAGTCGATGGTAGACTTGCAACTGGGAGAAAAAAAGGTCGGGCCTCAGTTACGAGTCTAGGGTGAACTTGCAATTGGGACTAAAAAGATCAGCCCCAGTTGCGAGTGAAGGATGAACTTGTAACTGGTACAGAAACTGTTGGGCCCCAGTTGCGAGTCGATGACAAACTTGCAATTGGGAGAGAAAAAGTTTGGGCTCAGTTGCGAGTCGAGGATAGACTTGCAACTGGGACAAAAACATGTCGGTGCCTAGTTGAGAGCTGTGGGTGGGATTGCAACTAGGACAAAAAAGGTTTGACAGCAGTTGCGAGTTGAGGATCGACTTGCAACTGAGAGAAAAAAGATTGGCCCCCAAATTGCGAGTTAAAGATGGACTTGCAACTGAATAATAATTGAGATAAAAAAAATTCTCGGGCCCTTGAAGGTAGGTTTAAAATGGGCCCCGGCCACGATATAACTTTTTTTCCTTGTCTCTTCTATGTCTGCGTCGTAGTCTAGAAAGAACATAGGAAACGGGTTGCCAGTGAGCTAGCTGTCATAATGGGCCGGCACAAGGGAAGCCAAACAGGCCTAGGCCAACAATATGATATGCAACACACAAACCGCGACAAGCTAGGCGGAAGATGCACGAAAAATAGGAAAACTAAATCAAACAATAATAAACTTGGATGCAACATCATTTTTAAAAAGTTCTGAATTTAAAAGTATACTTCGAATTTAAAAAATCATGGATTTTTGACAAAAAAGTATTAAAACCCAAAAGAAATATTTGAAAAACAAACAAGGGGAAAAACAAAAGAGAGCGAGTATAGAGAGTGGCGAACAAGAAATACTTGAAAAAAATGTTCACCCCGACTCTTCTAATTCTCACGCGAAGCTCACTAAAAGCAAACACAAAAAGAGGACCACTATCCACACGGACACAGAGAAAAAAGAGCAGCCCGAGCCAGGCCCAGGCACAAACAAAAAGACCAGCCCCACACGGACACATATAACGCAACTGATACGCCGCACGCACATGCAAACATTGGAAGGGAGTCACGCGCAGCGGACGATCACAAAATTTGCATGAAAATTCTAAATAAATATATCTCATCTAGATTTGATTGAAGAAATTTAAAACAAAATTCCATGAATTTAAAACAAAAAATGACAAAGAGAAAAGAAAAAAAGAAAACATAAACAGAGAAAAAGAATAGAGAGTGAAGAAGGCAAGCAAACGGCGCCATACCCTTCTTTTATGAGTGGAGCAGGCCAACACCAGATCAATCTGGCCGCTTTCTCCTTTGTACTTGTGCTGATCGTAGAAGGATGAGAAGTCAAAATAGGAGTGAGAAGATAGAGATGGATAGTAAAAAACATACATAAAAACAAAAACAGACCCAGGCAAACATACGGGCCAGGCCCAGGCACAAACAAAAAGCGATGGACGGGGCAAACATACGCGGCCGAAGGAAAGGAAACAACGATTACACAGGTACAGCCATGCAAATCAAAGTCTTGCATGAAAAAAAAAGCAGCAATAAATGAGATGGTCCTGGACTTAAATGTGAGGAGATGGTCATGAATTACATCTAGATGCCAAATAGCAATTTCAAATATATTATAACCCAAGCTGCACATCGCTCTACAACCTTTCTTGTATGTCGCCGCTGCTCTAGAGCATCACCGCGCCGCGCCTTGCCACAGGGAAGCCGGCCCGCACCGCCCCCATGTGTGAGAGGATGCCAAGGCCCCGTCGTCACCGATGCCGATCGCGCTTTGCCCAGCAGCGCCTCCTGATGGTGGTGAGGGAGGAGGAGGGAGAATTGCGGCGAAGATCTAGGGGCGCCTCCCCGTCGCCTCACGGGAGCAACATGGGAGGGGATTTTTTTTCCAAGTCCAATTTGCCCGCTATCGTCTCACTCGAGTACAGGTAGTCATCACCAAGCACTTGATTATTTGGTTGGGTACTTAACCATTGAAGTAGCTTAACTAGCTAGATTTGTACTTCCTTTCATGCACACACACCTTACTAGGTATGAAGATTAATAGAGGGAGGAAAGAGGGATTAAAATTTAAAACTTCAATCCTCGTCTGCTGTGTTCAGCAAAAGAACATTTCTTTGAATGGGAATCACACAATAAATTTATACTTCAAAAATATTCTTACATAAATCTTACCTGTCACAATAATGATATAATTGATATATTTTTTTTGCGAGGTGATATAATTGATATATAGTGGTACATTCCCGAATAAAGAAGATGAATAAAGTTTCCCAAAAGAAAAAAAAAGAAGAGAAGATAGATAATGGTACATAATGAAAGCCTCTCAGCTGGGTTTTTTTTTTTACTCAGCTCTAGTATGCACGATAGTGCATACGACCGGAGGCTTCCGAACTAGTAGATGATGGCATATAGAAGACGCTGGAAGTCGTTGAGAAGAGCAGCCTCCGCAGACACGAGGATGCGCACGCCGCCGCTGAGGCCGTCCATGAGGTAGACGATCCCGCCGCGCTCCTCCACCGCGCGGTGCATCGCGAGCGGCTTCCCCCACCCGAAATCCGCGTCGTACATCGGCATGCCCAGCCAGCTGAACACCCTCAGCTCCGTCTCCGGCAGGGTGCCGGCCGGCTGCTTGCCGCCGTTCATCTCCAAGTAGTCGATCGCCGAGCGCACCAGCTCGTCGTCCATTCGGCGGACGGCGGCATTGATCTGGCCGGCCACGGAGGCCAGCTCCTCCGACCCTATGTCCCGGACCTTGCCGGCGGTGCCCAGGGTGATGATCGCGTTCCCGAAGTAGCGGGCCGGCAGCGGCGGCCTCAGGACGCGCCGGACGTTGGCCGGGAAGGTAAGCCGCGTCGTGGCGTCCGGTGGCAGCCGGCGCGCGGCGCACATGGACCGCCACACGTGGGCGCTCACGGCGACGAACGTGCTCACTCGGCCACCGTCGCCGCTGCTGGTGCATGCACGCTTGAGAGCGGCAACCTGGTCCTTGGAGACGGCGAAAATCTCGCTGACGACGGGGCCCGACGTCTCGGATAGGCTTAGCTTCGGGCAGAACACGGTGAAAGCGTCGGGGTGGACCATGGGCGGTGTGCGCGCGCGGAGGAGGGTACGGTCGTGGCACGGGAGCTCGAGCGCCGCACTCCTGGGCCCATCACGGTCTCTGGAGAAGGCGGACCACGTCTTGAAGAAGTGGAACACGCTTGCGGCGTCGACGGCGGCGTGGTGCAGCGCCGTCCCCAGGATGACCCCACCGCATCCCATGAAAGTCACCTGAATGGCGCACATGATGGACGGCGAGTCCTCGAAGCGGGGAACAAAGAGCCTCCTTAGTTCCGGCGACGGCTGGCAATCGACGAGGCCATCGACGGTGAGGTCCGAGCGAGCGACGACGAAGAGCGCGCCCTGGCCGGCGCAGTGCACCTCCGCTCGACCGCCGCCGTCCACGCCGATACGGCCGGCGAGAGGGTAGAAGGGCACGAGAGCCTTGGCCAGCGCCACCTTGAGCCTGGCCACGTCGAAGAAGTCATCGTCGACGCCGGAGCTGGAGCTGTAGAAGTAGACGGTGGGGATGAGGCCTCTGTTGACAATTGCGAGGTCGAGCGGGGAGAGCCAGAGGCCCTGGCTAGGCGTCTGCTCCATGGGCTGCACCATGCACGACTCCACCACCTCCACCTCCCGACGCACACCCATTTTCCTTCTCAGGTCGAGTGAGAAGAGGAAGCGACTGAGGTGCAGTACTCTTGCTCTCACGCTTCTCCTTTTATAGACGACGATCTCTCCGTATCACCAAGATCAGGCCTGAGTCTGACTGCGATCACACCATGATGGTCTGTCCTGATCTCGTCGATGTTTTTTTTAGAGATATAGGTCTTGATCTGAGCTCAGATCTGATCTCCTCGATCTCCTTCCGCCACATGCCTATGTCTAAGTATGGGCGCTCCAGATCTTTCGTTCAACCTAATCAATCTACCTGCAGTAACACACACGCTGGAATGTATGGCCAACTCGGCACCGGCAACAACCTGTGTACGTGCGTGCTTGCGCTAGGTGTTGCCGCGTCCGGCCGGTCAGCTCGGAGCTGGCGCGTCGTGATTGCCAAAAAGAACTCGGTCGGCGTGAAACTCGTTGTTACTAACCAGCTTAATGAGCTACTCGTAAAACTCATTAGCTCGCTCATTAAACTCATTAGCTTATAACAAACTAAAATCAATAATTAACTCTGTTCATTAAGAAGCGAGCTACGAGCTTAATGAGCCGAACTATCCAGCGTTTATTAAGCTCGCGAGCCACGAGCTTTTAGTCCAGCTCTAGGCGTGACGTGTCGCATCGGCAAGGTCGGTGGGAGTCCGCGGCTCGGGACGGAGATCGGGGAGATAAATAGACGTGTTAGACTTTTGGCATGATTTTTGTACTCCAGCAAGGACTGGATGAGTACGTGGAGACTCCAGGTTCCGGCGACATCGCATCAGGAAGCAAACCCAGCCAGGATTTAATTTCCAGGTTGTTTTTTTAGAACCAAGGCTCAAGAAAAGCCCCACTTTAAGTTAACAAAGTCATCATCCGCCCAGGAGTGCAAGAACATGGCCACCACACAACAATGTACGAACGATACAGGAAGCTGGTAAAACCGCTAACAACGCTACACCTACAACCAGCAAACCGAAACAGTTTGTCTAAATTACATCTAGATGACAAATAACGCAACAGCCCCGCTCGGGTCGACCACACTAAACTCAACCCACCAACATCCGCTCGGGTCGTCCCCCCGCTCGGGCGACTCGGGCTCCCCAACCCTAGCCGCCGCCGGAAATAGCCCATCCTCCTCCTCCTCCGCCGCCGCTGGAGGGCGCCGCCCGGCTTGCGCCGGAGGCCGACGGGGTGGCGGGGCTCTTCCTCCTCCCGCATCTCGGGGTGGCGGGACCCCAACATCGCGTGGAGTGCGACCGATCTAAAGTGTGGCGTTGGCTTCAGCGGCGGCGCGGTTGCCTCGCCGCCGCGGGCGGTAATTCTTCGCGGCTGGCTGGATCGGACGGCGCGCGCGATCGGTCTTAAGCGGCATGTCATCGGCTTTAGATCGGCGGCGGCGTCGAGGGCACAGTGGACTGTTTGGCGGCACCATGGCAGATCTATTACGGTGATGTAGCCGATGGTGGTGGTCATCTTCTTCCTCGGCGGTGGCGGCGGAAGCTTGGTGATCGGATCTGAGATCCATCATCTAGTCCGGCTGCGAGTTGGGGAGACATGGTTGCGGTGAAAACCGAGCCGGCGGAAGCGATGGCGGCGTTCTCGTCGTTACCTTGATGAAGGCATCGTCGTGTAACTACTTTCGACCCACTCGTCTTTGCTCGGGAAACCCTAGGATCCGGTGTTCGGATCGGATGATGGCGACAACTGTGGTGTCGTTTCTCTCTTAGGAGCATCATTTGTGGAGCAACCTTTGGAAGTCGAGGCGGGAGGTGGAGCAACCGTCTTGCGGAGCCGGTGGAATGTCAAGTCATGCACGACCGGCGGTGCTACGCTTGGTCATGCACAGTCGGCGGGTGCTACGCAACAGATCCTCAAGGACTTCAAGTTGTGTCGGTGATGATACTTGGCAGCATGGCGCTGAGGTGTATCGATGGCGACCGCGGCGTGTTCAACTGTTTTGCGCGAGGAGGAGAGTGCCGTTGGGCGCCGTGGTGGCGTCGACTATAGCTGGACCGAGCAAGGTTGATGCATCGATCAGATTCGAAGATGGGCGGTGGCAGTTGGCGGCTGCGGCCTCTAATAGCACGCCGGACGGTGTGTGCCCAGACCGGCAAGTGGCTAGGTTGGGGTCTCGGTCTTAGATGTTAGGCTTGGATCGATGTACATTTGGTATTAGGCACAGGCTATCTTCGCCCCTTCATCAACTGGATAGGTGTAACGACAGTTTGTTGCTTAGACGGCGGTACTATTGTATTGATTTTGTAAGGTCTTATGAGAATAATTAATAAAATGGCTGTATGCATCGCCCAGATGTGCAGAGGCCCGGGGATCATCCTCCTTTTCTAAAAAAAACAAATAACGTAGTAACAAGAAATAAAAAAAACTGGGAAAAAAAATAGACCATAAACATAGTGAACATCAAATTAGATGTGACATACCTATATTACATCTAGATGTGTCCTAGACAGATCCAAACGGAAAATTACATATGAAAAACTGCTAGTTGAGGAGAAGCCAACTACTCAAAGGCACCTAAAACGACTACAAGTGAATCCTCGATGATCTGCAACCGGCGGAAGGGGTCGAACAAAGAACTGAAACCAGGAACTAGAGATGATCGAACACCTGCCTCCTCTAACATCGAAGGGGATCCCTTCGCTCACCTAGGCTTGAAGGCGCCACACCGTCAGAATGTAGAGACGCTCACCCGAGAACTAGAGCAATTTACAGGATGCTCTCGCCGGAACGTCTCGCTGAAAGTAGACCCTATCAAGTCCCTGGCCAACATTCGTTATTATCCTTTAATTGCTACCTCTACTTGCGTAAGGGACGCTTGCATTTTCCTTGGGTAAAAGTTGCATCACAATTCTCAAAGCGACATCGTTCCTTGAAAATTAACAATAGGAAATGGTGGAAGTTTAACACACCGGGATGAAGCTTGGAGGATAGGTAAAAGTGTGTTGTTGATCTGAAGATAGTATTTATAGTTATGGGTGATATTCAAGGTTGATTTCAAGAAAACATATGTCAACTTAAATGGCCTTTTCACCATCAAACTCTTCGCCTGAAGGGGGTTTGACTGAATTGCTAAGTTTATCCAAGGAGGGAATGTGTGTGCTCATAATGTGCACGGTTAATCGCGTAAAAATCTTTTGTTTGTACCTGTGTATAGGGTTATCATGTCAAGAAAAGATAAGTTGGCTAAGCGCAATTGAAATAGTATCAAGAGATGCTCGTGTTGCGATGAAGATGAAACCATTTAACATTTGTTTTACTCCTTATCATGCACCTTCACATGTCTCTTGTGGCAGACTGTACTCTTGAGTATATTTTGATATTGGTTATCAGGGCAGTAAACAAGTTAGGGGTCAAATCCGGGAGGAGGGTACAAGTCTTTTATTGTGCTATTTAAAATTGTCGCTGTGATTGATATTGTTTCTTGAAGATTATACACATGGCTACCTACCAGGCCTGTAATGTGGTGTTCAACTGTTCACAATAGCGTGCAGGGTCTCTGGGTGCGGTCATTTGGAGATGGTCGTGTGCTTATATTTGCACAAGTACGGCATGTATTTTCTTATAATTATTGTTCTAAATTTTGGCTTGCGTACAATAGACCCAAAGCGGCCGGACCCTGCGCAAGCGAGAGCTACATGCACCGGGCTGCCCTTTTTATTGTTACGAGTACGCCCTTTCATTTGTATTTGCATAAAAATAGATGTGTGCATCAATCGGCGCAGAGCTCTCCAAAAAAATGACCGTTTTGACCCAACCATAATTTTCTCTTATTGGTTTTGATCTTCATTCTATGCTTGATTATCAGTCTCCTCTTTTGGTCTACAGCAGCAAATGTTGCAGAGAAAGTAGTAGTAAACAGGTTTGCCTCGCACGAGAGGCATGTTCTCATCATGTCCTGTGGATGATTGACCAGCGGCTGATGCTTGTAGCCATCACCATGGCAACCTGCTGCGGTGCTACCTAGGGTGCTAAAACAGCGCGAGCTGTTCAAGCACTTCTCGGCGACCATTGGCACAGCAGCAGCAACGAGAGGCCTTGCTCCCTTAATTGGGACTACCTGGACATTCAGCTCCGCGATCTGGCTTCACTCGACGCTGAATTATCTGAACATGAACTAAGAGCGGCTATTTTCTCCCTTTCTCCGGGGAAATCCCCGGGCCCTAATGGATTCACGGAGGATTTCTTAAAGCACTGCTGGCACATTGTGAAGGAAGACGCCATTGCTGCTCTGAATCAGCTCCTCAACGATGGAACACTGAATGCAGCATTCATCACCCTTCTCTCCGGGTCAGAGGATGCCGTCAGAGTTAAGGGCTTTCAACCGATTAGTCTGACACACTCCATTGCCAAGATACTCTGCAAGTTGCTCTTTGTCCCTTTCCTGCACCAGAACATCCCTTCTTCACAAAGTGTTTTCATATATAAGATAATTTCCTGTACGTCGATAATGCTGTCAAATTGCTACACAAGAACAAGGATCCTGCACTGTTGCTCAAGTTGGAGACTGCTGGTGCATTTGATTCAGTCTCATGGGCTTACATGCTGGAGCTCATGTCCAGGCCCGGTTTTGTCAGAGATGGCGCAATGTCGTTGCTCTGCTCTGGAGATCTGCTTCTCGCATCATGGGAGCTCGGCCGAAGTTCCTCTATAAGCTGGCGGTTTGTCAGGTAGACCCGCTCTCCCATATGCTCTTCACCATTGCATTGGTTATTTGCTAAGGCATGCTTGGTCGGTGCCCTATCCTCTCCGCGTCTGTCACCCTCCCAGCTCAAGGTCAGCCTTTATGCAGACGGCGCCGCGTTGTTTATCTCCCCGACAGCTGCTGAGATTGGGGTGTCCAAGCAGATTCTGCTCACTTTTGGTGCAGCTTCAGGATTGATGGCCGATGTGGACCAAAGTGTGTTCATGCCAATTGCTTGTGATGAGGTCGACCTCCTCGTCCTATTACAGAATTTCCCTGTTCCAATTGTTGCCTTCCCTTGCAAGTACCTCGGTCTGCCCCTGCACTGAATCATCAAAGGTGGGTGGCTGGCCTGCACAGGATCGCTGAGGCGTCGCACCTGCGTCAGTTCACGCAAATGTGGCTGCATCTGCAACAAATCAACCTTGAGTCACGGACCGAAGACTCCATCAACTCAGCTGGGTTTGGACTGATACAAAGAGTTACTTACCCTGCTGCCTCGGCCTACCGCTGTCAGTTTCTTGGATCTGTCACCGACATGCAGTTTGACAAGATCTGTCACGCCACCATCAAACCCAAATGCAGATTCTTCATGTGGCTGTGGGCGCAGAGATGGGTACTCACCAACGACAATCTTGCAGTACGTGGACTGCCTCACAATGATCTCTGCAACCTTTGCGACCAATACGAAGAAACGGCCTTTCACCTCATACTCTAGTGCCCCTTCTCATGCTCGGTCTGGCTACTGGTCGCTGAATGGCTGCCGCTGCCTGTTCTTGCCACCAATGCTCAAGCAGCACAATCTAGTCAGAGTTGGTGGAACAAGCTCACCTGCATCCTGGGCAAGAAGGCCATCTCTTACACGGCATGGAACCTGTGGAAGGAGCGCAACCGACGCATCTTCAAGCACAAGAGCTTGCACGAATCTGGGCTTCTTCAGTTGATCAAGCAAGACATCCTTCAGCTGGCTCTCTCCAGTCACTGGCTATCTGACGGTGAGAACGCTCCAGAACCGGAGCCATATTAGCTTTTCTTTGTCATCAAACTTTTGTGATTGTTTTCTCCTACTTAATATATAGGCAGCACAGCTGCCAATTCCTAAAAAAAGGGTGATGCGGACTATAGGTCTCAAGAAACAAGGAAATCAATATAGTCTTTTAAGATATATACAACCTTTTGATGTTTTATGAACTGCCTAGTTTAAAGTAATCATGAAATTTGAAACGCAAGTTTAACACATGGACATGAAAGTATATCAGAACATTACAGAGGAAAGCCCTCTCCATTAACAACGAGTCGTGATTGTGTGGACGATTCAACTTATTCTACACACTTCTATAATGATTCGAGATGTGCCAACCGTGAAGATATTACTTGAAAGAGTTCTCTATGTCGATTACAAACCGGTACCTCACATCCCGGTTGACAAGCCTCTCGAGAGCCTCGTTGATGTAGTCTATCTTTATAACCTCAATATCTGGGTAGATTTTGTTTGCTGCGCAGAAGTTTATCATCTCCTGGGTATCCTTCGTGCCTCCGGTTACACTACCAGACAAAGTCCGTGCACCTGCAATAAGTTCTGATTAGTTATTTTTCGATTAGAAAGGCCGAAAGCCAGTCTCATTACACCAAAACACAGGCACCAACGTCCGAATGCTTATATATCCTCAACTCATCACCAAGTTTTGAGACATGAAACCAACAGCTAGTGATCTGTTTTAAGGCATATAATCTCATACAACCATAAAAGATAAAAAAATAATAAACAGATTTTCACTCAGCAACTATTTTAACCGGATTGGTAATAGTAAGATGTTTACCGAGATTAAGTGTTGCAGGATGCACTCTGATTTCTCCAGGAAAGCCAACTAGTGCCATTAGGCCACGAACTTTCAGAAGCGCAAGATAAGGGTCGAATGGGTGGTCACCAGAGGCAGTATCGACAATGAAATCCAGAGAATTTTTCAAGGACTGCAAAAGTAAAGCATTTGAACCAAATAGTTAAGCACACTAACTGACAAATTTACTTGCCTGTTTCGTTTAACTGTACTCCTTTGAAATATGAATTAGGTTATTAGATTCTAGACTGTAGGGTTTACCAAGCTCCGTTCCTTTGTGCATTTAGTAGCTTAATGCTTGTTCAACTGGAATCTAACATAAGGTAAGGAGATATGTGCTTATTGTGGTCTGTTATGTGTTGTCAGGTTCATAAAAGAGATTAAAGATGTTCAGTACCTCCATCTGTGTTTTATCTGATGATACCACAAAGTTATCTGCACCAAGAAGGCTGATTGCTTCATCTCTTTTCGATTCACTTGTACTAAGAACAGTCACCTTCAGTCCAAAGGCTTTCCCAAATTTTACTGCCATGTGACCCAACCCACCGAGACCAATGACACCGAGTGACTTTCCTGGCTGGTTCATGTTATGTCGCATCATCGGACTGTACACAGTGATCCCAGCACAAACTAAAGGTGCGGCCTTTTCCAGTGGGTAGCCATCAGGTATTTTATAGCAATACCTGTCATGTAAATGAATTAGCAGGAAATGCAACATTCTTATTACAGATAAGTTGGTTATGACTTGGAGGCAAAAAATAATAATTCATGACTATTAACTGTCCAAAGAGAACCTAAACCAAATTGTTTCCGGGTTGGCTTTGGAGTTTATGCCATCACTAATTTTAGAAGTTGCATAACAGAATTTTCTATTCAGAACATCCAGAAGAGAATGCATCCATACCGTTCATGAACAACAATGTGACTGGAATATCCTCCCTTTGTGACAGTACCGTCCGTATCAACACCATTGAAAGTGAAAACAAACTTTGAGCAGTGATTCTCGAGGAAGCTATTGCAGTTGTCACAGTCACGGCATGAGTTGACATATGTCCCAACAGACACATGGTCGCCCAGTTTGAAGCCCTTGACATCTGAACCAACCTCAGTTACAACTCCAGCAATTTCATGCCTGTAACATATTGAATCGTGGGCACCCAGCTTAGCACATAAACCATTATTTGTACAAAATAGTAGCAACTAAATGGGGTCAATGAACAGATTGTTACAAAAACAACTCAAGTAAATAAATACGATGATCTGAAAAGCTTACCCAGGGACTAAAGGGTACACCGAGTCATTGTGCCTATTTTTTGTCCAGATAACATCAGCGTAACAGACACCACAATGCGTGATCCTCAAAGAAACATCGTCATGTCGTACAGTCCTGGTAATCAATATGAAAAGCTTACCCAGGGACTAAAGGGTAGCAAGTATGCATAAGAACTAGTAGTTATAAGTAGAAATTAACAAGCTAACAAAGCAGCTATTCACTCGGCACCTGCAAGATCTCTATTCATAATTTACAGCGATGAGTAACTGGGCTAACACATACTAGAAGTGTATATTCATTTAGAGAAGAAAAACAACCTAGAGAAATAAGAATTGCATAATAGGAGTAGTACACAGCACCAATAGCTGCATTATTAAAGCTTTCTTCTATGGGAGCTTCTGCGAACTGCATACTCTTATTTATCACTTTCAGAAGGATCACTCGTTTGCTAAAGCTAAGAGAGTGTTAGCACGTGGTTTATTATTTATTACCTACGGTTGAAACTGTGTGGGGAGAGTACTCCAGAAGGATCTTTTGCCGCCCAAGCACTGCAGTTGCCACTCTCGGTCTGGGATGCAGCAGCAGCCATGCCAGCCAGCTAAACTGCAAAAACAACAAGTGGTCAACCAGAGGGGTCAGGTTGTGTAACTTGTACTAGAATCCACTTATTCCCTTTTTATGCCAAATACTCCAGTTAACAAGGATGCAAATAAATAAGCACTGTGTTGATTGAGCCATTGAGGCTTGGTCGTGTGAACAAGATCTGAAGGTAGCATGCTCGCCTACGATACGATCACGAACCCAACGGAAGAAACAGGAAGCTCCGATACGAAGTGATGGAGCAGTGAATCGGCGTGGACAGGAAATGGAAGGCTGTGTTGATTGGATCGATCTCTCGGTGACCCCCTGCGTCCGGAGGTGGTAGCAGACAGTAGCGACCAACCAAACCAAGAGGTCAGTCAGAGGTGGTTACCTACCTCGGAAGGGGATCGGGGGAAGCGGGTAGTAGGGGGGACGGCGGAACCAGGAGCCAGCCGACGCGCGCGTCTCTATCTTTTCCGGTGCCGGTCAGTAGAACGGAGTGCGGCGGGGGAAGAGGTGTGATTAGGGAGATCTCGTGAGCAAACGGAGGTAGGGGATATGTGCGGCGGTGGGGAGCGGAGACGTGGCCGCTTTGACTTGCAGCGCCACCGTGCTCGCATCGCACGTGTAGCACTGGGTAGTAGTTTTCTTCTTCGAAAACACACACACAGAAAAAAATCTGATGACAGTTTTTTTTTTAAACATAGCATCGATGCAGCGCTCGTATAAACGCACATACACTCACTATTATAAACACACGCACACACCCTTCCTTTATGAGCACATCTGAGAAACTGAGCCGACATATTATTTTAAGATTGACGAAGTCGCCACAGACATCTTCATAGTCGACAGGAACGTCTCGTTCCACTGAACGCACATCGCAGGAATCCTGAAATAATGCGAGTATCAGGACTTGAACCCTGGTGGACTGGGGATACCAGTCTCCTACTAACCATAACCATCCAACCACAGATTGGTTTGCGATGACAGGTACTTAGCCATGACAAATCTGACCTTTTTTTATGACAATTTAAATTGGCGCGATGACAATAAATTAGTTAGCAATCACCATAACATTTTATAGGCGGTCTAGTAATCCCTCTCTTCATTTTTATAAGACGTTTTAGATAGTTCAAACAGTTTCCAAAACAGTATAAAGTTAGCTGTCTAAAACGTCTAATAAAAAGGAACGGAGGAAGTAGTTTTTTCTATGGGAGGCAATGTAGTAAGTAGTATTTTTAGGCAATGTAGTAGTAGATAGTACTCCCTCCGTTCTGATTTACTCGTGGTTTTAGTTCAAATTTGAACTAAAACCACGACAATAAATCGTAACGAAGGAGTAATATTAGTGCATCTGTTTGGTGCTTCGGTGGGATTTGAGAGAGAAGAACTTGGGCGCTCCGTGTGCCCTTGCCATTGCATTTGGTGCATCGGTTTGAGTTCTCCACGGTGATACGTGGAAGTTACAAGTTGAGAAGCTTATTACTCTTGGGTGCTTGGTGCCCTTGAGCTTGGTCCTCTTGGGTGCTTAGGCGTCCTAGGCGGTTGGTGGTGTTAGAGCTCAATCATTGTGGTGTAAAGCTCCGGAAGCGTCGGGGTCTCAATTAGGTTGTGGAGATCGCCCGAGCAATTTGTGGTACCAGTGACCGCCCTCAAGGGTTGCCAAAGTGTCTGGGTTGGTGACCACCCCAAGGGTTGCCATTTATGCAGGTTCGGTGACCGCCCTCAAGGGTCCCTTAGTGGAATCACAACATCTTGCATTGTCGAGGCGTGAGGAGATTACGGTGGCCATAGTGGCTTCTTGGGAGCATTGTGCCTCCACACCGCTCCAAGCGGAGATTAGCATCTACAAGGGTGTGAACTTGGGATACATCGTCGTCTCCGCGTGCCTCGGTTATCTCTTACCCGAGCCCTTTACTTATGCACTTTACTTTGTGATAGCCATATTGTTTCTTGTTATATATCTTGCTATCACCTAAGTAGTTTTTCTTGCTTAGCATAAGTTGTTGGTGCACATAGGTGAGCCTAGTTGTTGTAGGTTTTGTGCTTGACAAATTAACGCTAGGTTTATTCGCATTGTTCAAGCCTAAACCGTAATTATTTTTAAAGCGCCTATTCACCCCCCCCCCCTCTAGGCGACATTCACGATCTTACAATTGGTATCAGAGCCTCGTCTCTCTTTATAGGGCTTAACTGCCTAGAGAGTAAGGATGTCTACTAGGGGTTTAGGATTCTCTGACACTCTTAGTTTCAATGGCACAAATTTTGATGTTTGGGTAATTCGCATGCTTAATCTCTTTAGGGTCATGGACCCAAATTTAAAGCGAATTGTAGATATGGGTTTTTCTCCTCCAAAGGATCCCCAAAGATTATCTTTAGAGGATGAGAAAAAGTCTTATCTCAATGCTCAAGCTTCTAATGTGCTTTTTGATGCTTTGAGCAATGTTGTTATATTTCAACTCATGCCGTTCCGGGATGCTCATGAGTTGTGGACAAAGCTTCAAGATAAATATGGTGTGTCCAAGATTTGTAAGGATGATTGTTCTCCCTCCACCTCCAGTCGTGTTGCATTCTCAACTTCTTCTACTTCACCTACATGTGGTTTACCACAAGGTAATGACATGGTGAGTAGTGGTGTTCATTGCAATGATGATAGTGGGCTTATTATTGATAATCCTTCATCACTTTCTTATTGCAATGCTTCATCTTTGGACTTTAGCACTTCGAGCACTCCAGATGTTTCACATGCTTGTGTTGATAGTCCTTGCATATCATGTAGAAATTGCTTGACTAAATCTCATGATGATATGCCTTCTATATCTTGTTGCCATGATAAAAATGCATGTATTTCCTCGAGTTGTTGTGCTAACAATGTAGAGGAAACCCAACACTCCATGGAACAAGATGTGGTCTTGGATGGTGCTTCAAGGGATCCTACATCATCATCTATTGCATTTTTCCTTATGGCCAAGGCTTCAAAGGTATCTCCACTTTGAATCCCAATATATCTTGTGATGATATTGATGATGGCAAGAGTGATGATGATGTTGATTATGATGAAGAGAATGATGATGTTGCCTCCTTAAAAATTAAGGGGGAAATGATTTTTAAAGCTCTTCTTAAGAATAAAATTGCTCGTTCCAACTTCATGGAAATCATGTCTATTGCTATTGAGGGCAAGAAATATATTGATGAGTTGGAATCTCGTCTTGAGGAGCTTGAGGTCACCATTGATAAAATGGAAGGTCATGAGCGTGATTACGCTAATGAAATTGCGGACCTCTCTCAAGCTCTTGAACTTGAACAAACCACCAAGGAAACTCTTGAGGAGACTTTTGCACTAGAATTATCTAGAGTGAAGGAATGAAGGAATCTCATGATAGAGCTCTTGAGGTGGCCAATGTTTTCGAAACTAAAAATGCTAAGCTTGAAGTTTCTCATGCTAGACTCCTTGAGGATTTTGAGCACCTCGAAAATGGCTCAAGGGTCATCAAGGTGAGCTCATCAAACTCACGAGTCTCATGCACAACAAAGCTTCATATTCAAAAGAGCTTGTAAAGTTGCCTTCTCCTCTTGCTATTATTGATGATGCTTGTGCTACTAACTCTATTACTTGTGAAGCATCCATTTTGAAGGAGAATGTTGAGCTTCGGGCTCAACTTGAGTTGCTATCTAGCAATTATGAGAAATTGGAAGAAAGCCATGAAAAGCTCTCAAGCTCTCATGATGATCTTCTTGTATCCCATAATGTGCTAAAGATAGCTCATGAGGCCATGACTGCTAAGGTAACATCTAGTGAGCCTCATGTGGATCCTAGCACTACTTCTAGTCAAAATGCTATATTGCCATGTGCTAGTCCTTGTAATTCATCTACTCACAATGTTGGTACATCTTGTGATGAATTGCTTTCCTTGCCTTGTTGCTCTAACGATGAAGCTTATACTTCCTCTAGTACTTGTGTTGAGACTAACCATGTAGAGGGAATCAAAGAGCTCAAGGCCCAAGTCACTTCTTTGAAGAAAGATTTGGAAAAGTGTCATGAAGGGAAATTTACACTCAACAACATCTTGAGCGTGCAAAAATCCCCCAATGACAAAGGTGGGCTTGGATTCAACTCCAATAAGAAGAAGAAGTCTAAGAGCAACAAGAAGAAGGGCCAAAAACAAGTCAAGAATTCGGCCAAGATCATTTTCTTCAAGTGCAAAACTGAAGGGCATCATGTTAGATCTTGCCCTTTGAAGAAGAAGGCCATTAGTGACAAGCAACAAGGGAAGCAGCCACAAGTTCACTCTCATTCTCAACCTCAAGTTGAAGAAAGGCCTCTTCCCAAGAAGACTCAAGCTAATGCTTCTCAAGTTGAGAAATCAAGTGAGAAGAAAGTGAAGAGTAGACGTTGCTACCTATGTCGTGAAAAAGGTCACGTCGCTTCTTCATGCACTAATGGTACCTTATCCAACCCTATTCTAATTGATGATATCTATTCCTTTTGGGAAGGATAAGGTTGGCAATGTGTTTGCCAAATTTGTTGGTACTCAAAGTGGTGTCAAGAAAAGAACCATTTGGGTAGCCAAGCCTATTGTGACTAACCTCTTAGGACCCAACTTGGTTGGGGACCAACTAGCTCATACTTGATCAATAGGTGTTGTTGGAGGTCATTGGAGACTTGGCTACATTATGAAGAATTAAGGGGACTTCATCATTCTTATTGTCTCAAGCCAAGTCATTTGGGTTATCAAGTTTCTATCTTATATCCAATGTGCCTCCTTGCGGTAACTTGTACTTAAACTGTTTACATTGAAAGTTACTTGCCCCTTTGCATGTTTTGGTTTTGTTCCTTGCATGTGTTTGTATGTGTTTTGTCTCCAAATTGCTTATCTTGAGTAATCAAGTTTATGTATGTTGGTTTGCACTACATGTACATGTGTGTCGTACGTTGAGCCTTTATGCATCTTGTTTGTATCTTAGTTGGTTCTTGTGAGAGATTAATGGAATATCCCATTATGGGGGAGTGATGTGATTTGTGCACCTCACTATCCTATAAATGTGTGTACATGAGTAATACCATATAGTATTGATATTTCAAGATTATCTAGTCGCTATGTGGTATGTCTTATCATAAGAAATTCAAATTCTAAATAGTCCATTAATTATCTCTTGTTGGATTCTCTTATTGCCTCTTGTTAAGTTTTTATTGGTATCACATTATGGGGAGTAATATGCTATGTGCATATTACAAGCCCGAAAAATGTGTACATTTGAGATATTGTCACCTAAATTGATATTGTAAATTATCTTGTTCTTAGGTGGCATGTTAGCTCTACAAGTTGCACTTTGCTTGTGTTGATTGTGAAGATGATGTTGGATATCCTTGCTATCTACCAGCAGGAATCATTTCCAAATACTTCTTGTCTATTGACAATTGGTACTCACTTATGTGTGGTAGAAATTATTGATCATCTCTACATTGGCCTTTGCTTTTATTTGCCTTATCTCTTGCCTAGGATTGTATCAACTCCCTTTGTCTTCCATACCACTTGTGGATCTTGTTATTTTCTTGATCTTGTCTAGTGTTTTCCAGATATAGTGAAAGTGGTGATCCCACCTTGTGCATTTTGTATTCAAATGCAAATTCTCTATAATGCACTAGTCTTGGGGGAGCTATCCTATTTTCTATAAGGCACTCATCTTGCGATCCTTATCAAGTGTGTGTTGGTGGAAGGCAAGCCTTTTTCTTTTTGGTACTTTGTGCCATCATGAAACTTTGAAGAGAGCTTGGTTTGTTTGGAACTATCCTCTCTTTTGGGAGTTTGATATCTTTTCTTAGTGTGTATCAACCGACATCTCATTCCTCGATGTATCTTTTATGGATATACTCCAAGTGATGATTTATTCATTTGGTATATTTTCTTCACTTGGTTTTTCTTTGTCATCTGGTATCGGTTCTTGAAAGTCTTGAGCACGCATATTAATTTGATGTAGTATTTTTAGCATGCTTTCTTTCTTGGACCCAATATATAGGGGAAACTCCACCAAGTCTCAAATTGGATGAGATGTGCATGAAATTCATTTTCATATCTATATGCACATATTTACGTGGAGGTTGCCCTATGTATTGTTGGTTCTCTAACTCTTTGGTCCCAATGAGTTTGGGTACCATTTTGTTTGTGTTGTTGTTCTAGGAACAATTGGAGATGCATTGGATGCTCGGCTCACTCACAAGGAAGATGGTGTCATCATGTGCTAATTGGAGTCAAGCTAGGATGATCAATGAACTACTACCTACCTTTAATTGGTATCTACTACATCCTTCCAATGATATCTCGGTAACAAGTATCTCTTCATGCATTCTTTTCTAGCATTCAACCTTGTGTAGGTTGCATCTTAGCATGTTTTCATTCCATCTTGTGATACTTGTTTCCTTTCTCAAAGCATCTCAACGATCTCATGTTGCTAGTTGTGATGTCTTTGATGGGTGTGTGGTAGAATTCATTTCTATACTATAAGACCATATCTAGCCATGTGCTATGCTTCCAAGCAAATATCTTATTGGTATATGTATGACTTCCTTTTGGATATCTTGTTCCTTCATGTTGTAACTATTTGGTGTACATCCTTCTTTGTATATATATATATATATATATATATATATATATATATATATATATATATATATATATATATATATATATATATATATATATATATATCATCATGATTTCGTCTACCTAGAATCTTATACACTTGAGAGAAGTTGCATATCTAGATGATATCCTTTCTTTCACGTCCACCTTGTCTTTCTTATGTTATTTCTTTGGTGGCTCCGTGAAAGCTTTTGCCTTGAGTGTGTGTCTTCTATCGTTGCATCTTGATGCGCTCTTGTGTGGTGAAGATTATTTTCCTCATGCCTATCTTTATGAGGTTTTTGCCATCTTAATTGGTATCCCTCGTCTTGATGAGCCTTTCATCTTCTATCTTCACCGCGGGTTGTCACAAGCATAGGTTCTCTATATGCTTATTAGTAAGCTTGTGAACCCATTTGCTAGTTGTGTGTGGGAATGATAGGCCTTGCACCATGTGCCTCATTCTTTCAAGACTTTATTGATGCTTAATGCTCTTCTGTACATTAGTCTTCTCAAGTGCATTGCCTTGACTCACACACATCTTTTTGGTTGAGCCCACTCTTAAGTTGCCTCTCTTACTTGTTGCTCAACCATGTGTTTGTTGCAAGTACTAGGCTTAGTTTCCTATATGCTCTCTTGCACTTGTTGTAAGTTTCTATTGATTTTGGGGAAGCTATGATCCTATTTTGTGCACTTTGTATCCAAATACAAAAATTCTTGATGTGCACAAATCATGGGGAGCTTCTCTAGTTTCTTTAGAACACTGCTCTGCTCTTATCATAATATCCTTTATTCATGTGGCTCGTAGGATCATTGGCCTAGTTGGTTCAATTGGTATCTTTTGATAGCTTGCTTCAATAGGTATCTTTTGATTGCTTGATTGCTTGTTTCTCTCTTTGTTATGTCTTTGTGCCATATCTTCCTTTTGCAATCTTTGGGCCTCAATATAGTTTGTCTTCCTCCAAGTATTTACCGTTGGATATGTCTATTGCATTCCACTCTCTTGTTGAAATACACAATTTATGGAGGAACACATTTTATATTGGCCTTCTAAGCTTTATCCCATTTGTGTCGATGCCAATAGGGAGAAGTTTCGAGAGAGTTTTGTGGAGAAGTTTAGAGAGTTGTCTCTTCTAGCTTCGGTTTGTTCCTAAACATCGCATCTCCTTCGCATGCATTATTGGTTGTTACATTGCATGGTGATGCATAATTCCTTATATAAACTCTCTTGAAAGTGATTGTCATCAATTACCAAAATGGGGAGATTGAAAGGACATCGGTGCCCCATGTGTGGTTTTGGTAATTGATGACATTCTCTATGGACTAATGGTTGCATTGAGTTATATTTGAAGGATTTTTCCATAGGCATTTCTTGAAGTCCATGTGTTGGTTTCAAGGAGTTTATGGGTTGACCAAGGTGCTATTAAGGAATTATCCAAAGATTGGTCATGTGAGTGTTGAGCTTATTGCAAGCATGTCTTGAAGAAGAAGATTGTGTGATCGTTCATGTTTACCTTCAAGACATCATCCAAACGAAGAGAGTTGGAAAGATTCAAGGTTGATCAGGACTAAGTTAAGAGTGAATCAAGTTGATCAACTCACAAAGCGTAGAAGATGTACCGAGAGGGATCAAGTGATCCCATGGTATGGTAAGCATTGTCCATTGCACTTTGTGTACTAACCCATGGTCTATGTGAGAGTCTATGTGGGGTTATGTACGTGTCCATGGGCTTGCGTCAAGAGGAAGATTTCATACAACCCATGGAAAGGATGACATCAAGTGGTGATCGTCATCAAGATTGCCGTGTGCAAGTTCAAGTGGAGAATCACGAAGAGATCAAGTGCTTGAAGCTTACCATCCATTGTGGTGTCAATGGACTTGTGAAGATGTGCCGAAGAGTGGCTCACCCATAGTGGAGTATGGGGGAGCAATCATCTAGTCTCCATCCACCTAACGCAATCAAGAAAGGTGGTCCATCTTGAGGAGGACAAGATCGTCATAATCTTGCTCAAGTGGATCATGTGCAAAACAAGGTTTGCCCTTGATAGGTTTTCTATTTTACGGTCTCATGGTGGTAGTTGGGAGACCGGGTTATAGGATCGATAGCCGTACTATCAAGGGGGCTCTCAAGTGAGTAGCTTGATTGTATCGTTAAATCGAGAGCTCAAACCATTGCATCCTTGCATCATGTTTCTTGGTTCTTATTTGGTTCTCTTTGTGAGTCTTATAGCTTATGGTCATCTTGATGACAAGCTTGAGTTCATCAGCGGAGTTTGCATCGTCTTCTATGAAGTTTTCGGTGTTGGAGGTTTTACGGTCTTATCCGAGGAAGGGTTCTCACCATTTTCTTTTGGGCCTTTTCTCATTTGCTTATTATTGGTATTTCTATCAAGATTGTGTTAGCCCTTGTCGCTAGCTTTCCAACAAACTTGGTTTAAATCGAATTCAGTCGAATGCAGAAGTTGTGGTAGTTTTGGTGTTACGAAAAGGCTGCGGTGGTACTACCGCGGGTAGGAGCAGAGTAATTTTTACTACCGCCCTTGGGGCCGGTACTACCGCTCTTAGGGCGGTACTACCGCTTGGAGCAATACTACCATGGCTACTTCGTGACTACTTCCGCTCGGGGCCAAAACTTCGTCACAAGTCCAGCGGTGGTAGGCACAGATGTAATTTTTAGTACCGCTTCATAGCAGTAGTACCGTTACCCTTAGCGATAGTATCACTACCCCTAGCGGTAGTACCATGATGTCAGCGGTACTACCACTCGGTGCGGAGCTGTGAGCATAACGGTTGGATTTTCCCCACCTATAAAGGGGTCTTCTTCCCCAATGAACCTTATCCTTTGAGCTCGTGTTCTTCCCTATTGTTGACCTTCTTGAGCTTGCTAACTCTTAATCCCTCCATGGATTCTTGCTAGTTTTGAGGGAAAGAGAGAGATCTAGATCCACATTTCCACCAATCACTTTCTCCTCTATGTGAGGGAACCCCTTGGATCTAGATCTTGGAGTTCTTGGTGTTCTCCTTCTTGTTCTTCCTCTCATTTTCTTCCCTAGCATTAGTTGCTTGGTGGGATTTGAGAGAGAGGACTTGGGCACTCCGTGTGCCCTTGCCATTACATTTGGTGCATCGGTTTGAGTTCTCCACGGTGATACGTGAAAGTTACAAGTTGAGAAGCTTATTACTCTTGGGTGCTTGGTGCCCTTGAGCTTGGTGGAGATCGCCCCAAGAAATTTGTGAGTGCAGTGACCGCCCTCAAGGGTTGCCAAAGTGTCTGAGTTGGTGACCACCCCAAGGGTTGCCATTTATGCAGGTTGGTGACCGCCCTCAAGGGTCCCTTAGTGGAATCACGACATCTTGCATTGTCTTGAGGCGTGAGGAGATTCTGGTGGCCCTAGTGGCTTCTTGGGGGCATTGTGCCTCCACACGCTCAAGCGGAGATTAGCATCCGCAAGGTGTGAACTTGGGATACATCTCGTCTCCGCGTGCCTCGGTTATCTCTTGCAGGCCCTTTACTGGTAGAGATAGCAGGGCAGCAGGAGGCACTGGAATTCCTGAAGCGCGAGCCCAGGAACGATCACCATCAAATGCCTGAGCGATCTCTAACTAATGGAGACCCCGACGCTTGCCGGGCTTTACACCACAATGATTGAGATCCTAACACCACTAACTGCCTAGGGCGCCCAAGCACCCAAGAGGAACAAGCTCAAGGGCACCAAGCACCCAAGAGTAATAAGCTTCTCAACTTGTAACTTTCACGTATCACCATGGAGAACTCAAACCGATGCACCAAATGCAATGGCAAGGGCACACGGAGTGCCCAAGTCCTTCTCTCTCAAATCCCACCAAAGCAACTAATGGTAGGGAAGAAAATGAGAGGAAGAACAAGAAGGAGAACACCAAGAACTCCAAGATCTAGATCCAAGGGTTCCCCTCACATAGAGGAGAAAGTGATTGGTGGAAATGTGGATCTAGATCTCCTCTCTTTTCCCTCAAAACTAGTAAGAATCCATGGAGGGATTGAGAGTTAGCAAGCTCAAGAAGGTCAATAATGGGGAAGAACACGAGCTCAAAAGGATTAGGTTCAATGGGAAGAAGACCCCTTTATAGGTAGGGAAAATCCAACCGTTATGCTCACAGCCCATCGAGCGGTAGTACCGCCGGCATCACGGTATTATCGCTAGGGGTAGCGGTACTATCGCTAAGGGTAGCGGTACTACTGCTTGAAGCGGTACTAAAATATTACATCCGTGTTTACCACCGCTGGACTTGTGACGAGTTTTGGTCCCGAGCGAAGTAGCCACGAAGTAGTCATGGTAGTACTGCTCCAAGCGGTAGTACCGCTCCCAAGAGCGGTAGTAAAAATTACTTCCGCTCCTACCATGGTAGTACCGTTGCAGCCTTTTCGAACACCAAAACTACCATAACTTCGCATTGGACTCCAAATTCGACGAAACCAAGTTTGTTGGAAAGCTAGGGACAAGGGCTAACACAATCTTGAGAGAAATACCAATAATAAGCAAATGAGAAAAGTCCCAAAAGAAAATGGTGAGAACCCTTCCTCAGAAAAGACCGGTAAAACCTCCAACACCGAAAACATCATAGAAGACGCACGCAAACTCTGTTTTCGATGAACTCAAGCTTGTAATAAAGATGACCATAAGCTCTAAGACTCACAAAGAGAACCAAACAAGAATCAAGAAACATGATGCAAGGATGCAATGGTTTGAGCTCTCGACGAACGATATGATCAAGCTACTCACTTGAGAGCCCCTCTTGATAGTACGACTATCGATCCTATAACCCGGTCTCCCAACTACCACCATGAGACCGGTAAAATAGAAAACCTATCAAGGGCAAACCTTTGCCTTGCACATGATCCACTTGAGCTAGATGATGACGATCTTGTCCTCCTCAAGATGGACCACCTTTCTTGATTGTGATGGGTCGATGGAGACTAGATGATTGCTCCCCCATACTCCACTATGGGTGAGCCACTCTTCGGCACATCTTCACAAGTCCATTGACACCACAATGGATGGAAAGCTTCAAGCACTTGATCTCTTCATGATGTTCCACTTGAACTTGCACACGGAAATCTTGATGACGATCACCACTTGATGTCATCCTTTCCATGGGTTGTATGATATCTTCCTCTTGACGCAAACCCATGGACATGTACCTAACCCCACATAGACTCTCACATAGACCATGGGTTAGTACACAAAGTGCAATGGATAATGCTTACCATACCATGGGATCACTTGATCCCTCTCGGTACATCTTCTACGCTTTGTGAGTTGATCAACTTGATTCACTCTTGACTTAGTCTTGATCAACCTTGAATCTTTCCAACTCTATTCGTTTGGATGATGTCTTGAAGGTAAACATGAATGCTCACACAATCTTCTTCTTCAAGACATGCTTGCAATAAGCTCAACACTCACATGACCAATCTTTGGATAATTCCTTAATAGCACCTTGGTCAACACATAAACTCCAAAACCACACATGGGGCACGCATGTCCACTCACATGACCAATCTTTGGATAGTTCCTTAATAGCACCTTGGTCAACACATAAACTCCTTGAAACCAACACATGGACTTCAAGAAATGCCTATGGACAAATCCTTCAAATATAACTCAATGCAACCATTAGTCCATAGAGAATATCATCAATTACCAAAACCACACATGGGGGCACCACATGTCCTTTCAATCTCCCCCATTTTGGTAATTGATGACAATCACTTTCAAGAGAGTTTATATAAGGAATTATGCATCACCATGCAATGCAACAACCAATAATGCATGCGTATGAGATGCAAATGCTTAGGAACAAAACCAAAGCAAGGAGAAAACTCAAGACTTCTCCATAAAATTTATGAAACTTCTCCCCATTGGCATCGATTGCCAAAATGGGCTAAAAGCTAAGAAGACCAATATAAAAGGTGTTCCTCCAAAAGTTGTGTATTTCTCAACAAGAGAGTGGAATGCCATACACATATCCAAAGGTAATACTTGGAGGAAGACCAACTATATTGAGGCACCAAGATTGCAAAAGAATGATATGCCACAAAGACATAACAAAGAAAGAAACAAGCAATCAAGCAATCAAAAGATACCAATTGAAGCAAGCTATCAAAAGATATCAACTGAACCAACTAGACCAAAGATCCTACGAGCCACATGAAAAAGATATCATGATATGAGCAGAGGATTGTTCTAAAGAAACTAGAGAAGCTCCCCATGATTTGTGCGCATCAAGAATTGTTGTATTTGGATACAAAGTGCACAAAATAGGATCATAGCTCCCCCAAAGTCAACAGAAACTAACAACAAGTGCAAGAGAGCATATATGAAACTAAGCCTAGCGCTTGCAACAAGCACATGGTTGAGCAACATTGTAAAAGAGGCAACTTAAGAATAGGCTCAACCAAAATGATGTGTGTGAGTCATGGCAAAGCACATGAGAAGACTAATATACGGATGAGCATAAGCATCAACATAGTCTCGAATGAATGAGATACACGGTGCAAAGCCTTTCATTCTCACACACAACTAGCAAATGGGTTCACAAGCTTACTAATAAGAAAATAGAGAACCTATGCTTGTGACAACCCGTGGTGAAGATAGACGATGAGAGGCTCATCAAGGCGAGGGTACCAATTAAGATGGCAAAAGCCTCGTAAAGATAAGCAAGAGGAAAATAATCTTCACCACACAAGAGTGCAACAAGATGCAACGATAGAGGACACTCACTCAAGGCAAAAGCTTTCACGGAGCCACCAAAGAAATAACATAAGAAAGACAAGGTGGACGTGAAAGAAAAGATATCAACTAGAGATGTAATTTCTCTCAAGTGTATAAGGTTCTAGGTAGACAAAATCATGATATATATATCTACAAAGAGGATGTACACCGAAATAGTTACAACATGAAGGAACAAGATATCCACAAGGAAGTCATAAATATACCAATAAGATATTTGCTTGAAAGCATAGCACTTGGCTAGATATGGTCTTATTGTATATAAATGAATTCCTAACGCATGAACATCAAAGACATCACAACTAGCAACATGAGATCATCGTTGAGATGCTTTGAGAAAGGAAACAAGTATCACAAGAAAGAATGAAATACATGCCATGATACAACCTACACAAGGTTGATGCAAGTAATGTGTGCATGTAGTAGATGATGATACTTATTACCGAGATACCATTGGAAGGATGTAGTAGATACCAATTGAAGGTAGATAGTAGTTCATTGATCATCCTAGCTTGACTCCAATATGCACATGGTGACAACACCTTCCTTGTGAGTGAGCCGAGCATCCAATGCATCTCCAACTGTTCCTATAAGAACAACACAAACTAAACGGTACCCAAACTCGTCGGGACCAAATAGTTAGAAACACCAATACATAGGACAAACTCCACATAAATATGTGCATATAGATATGAAAATGAATATCATGCGCATCTCATCCAAATTGAGACTAGGTGGAGTTCCTCCCATATATTGAGTCAAAGAAAGAAAGCATGCCAAATAAAATACATGAAGAAAACATGCATGCTCAAGACTTCAAAACCCAAAACCAAAAGACAAAGAAATGCCAAGTGAAAAGGATACCAAATGAATAAAACATCACTTGGAGGATATCCATAAAAGATACATCAAGGAATGAGATATCCATTGATACACTCAAAATAAAAGATATCAAACTCCCAAAAGAGAGGATGGTTCCAAACAAACCAAGCTCTCTACAAAGTTTCATGATGGCAGAAAGTACCAAAAGAAACGGCTTGCCTTCCACCAACACACACTTGATAAGGATCATAAGAAGAGTGTTCTAAAGAAAATAGGATAGCTCCCCCACGAGTTGTGCATATATAGGATTTGCATTTGAATACAAAATGCACAAGGTGGGATCACCACTTTCACTATATCTAGAAAGCACTAGACAAGAACGAGAAACAAACAAGATCCACAAGTGGTAGGGAAGACAACGGGAGTTGACACAAACCTTGGCAAGAGAAAAGGCAAATAAAAATAAAAGCCAATGTAAAGATGATCAATAAATTTTACCACACATAAGTGAGTACCAATTGTCAAAAGACAAGAAGTATTTGGAAATAATTCCCGTGGTAGATAGCAAGGATATCCGCATCATCTTCACACCAAACACAAGCAAATTGCAACTTGTAGAGCTATCATGCCACCTAGGAACAAGATAATTTACAATATCAATTCTAGGTGACAATATCTCAAATGTACACATTTTCTAGGCTAGTAATACACACATAGCATATTACTCCCCCATAATGTGATACCAATTAAAGATAGACAAGAGGCAATTAAAAGGATCCAACAAGAGATAATTAATGGACAATTTAGAATTTGAATTTCTCATGAGAGATATACCACCTAGAGACTAGATAATCTTGAAATATCAGTACTAGATGGTATTACTCATGTACACACATTTATAGGATTGTGAGGTGCACAAAGCACATCATTCCCCCATAATGGGATATTCCATTAATCTCTCACAAGAGCCAACTAAGAAATAAACAAGATGCAAAAGGCTCAACACACAACACACATGTACATGATGTGCAAACCAACATGCACATACTTGATTTCTCAAGATAAGCAATTTGGAAGCACAACATATACAAGCACATGCAAGATACAAAACCACAACATGCTAAGGGACAAGTAACTTTTAATGTAAGCAATTTAAGCACGAGTTACCGCAAGGAGGAACATTGGATATATGATAGAAAGATAATCCGAATGACTTGGCTTGACACAATATGAATGATGAGGACCCCTTAAATCTTCATAATGTAGCCAAGTCTCCAATGACCTCCAACAACACCTATTGATCAAGTTTGAGCTAGTTGGTCCCCAACCAAGTTGGGTCCTAAGAGGTTAGTCACAATAGGCTTGGCCACCCAAATGGTTCTTTTCTTGACACCACTTTGAGTACCAACAAACTTGGCAAACACATTGCCAACCTTATCCTTCCCAAGAGAATAGACATCATCAATAATAATTGGGTTGGATAAGTTACCACTAGTGCATGAAGAAGCGACATGGCCTTTCTCACGACATAAGTAGCAACGTCTACTCTTCACTTTCTTCTCACTTGATTTATCAACAAGAGAAGCATTAACTTGAGTCTTCTTGGGAATTGGCCTTTCTTCAACTTGAGGTTGAGCATGATATTGAACTTGTGCCCTCTTCCCTTGTTGCTTGACACTAATGGCCTTCTTCTTCAATGGTAAAGATCTAACATGATGCCCTTCTACTTTGCACTTGAAGCAAACAATCTTGGCCGATTTCTTGACTTGTTCTTGGCCCTTCTTTTTGTTCATCTTGGACTTCTTCTTCTTATTGGAGTTGAATCCAAGTCCACCTTTGTCATTGGGGGATTTTTGCACACTCAAGATATTGTTGAGTGTGGATTTCCCTTCATGACTCTTTTCCAAGTCTTTCTTCAAAGAAGTGACTTGGGCCTTGAGCTCTTTGATTTCCTCTACATGGTTAGTCTCAATACAAGTACTAGAGGAAGTATAAGCTTCATTGTTAGAGCAACAAGGCAAGGAAAGCAATTCATCACAAGATGTACCAACATCGTGAGTAGATGAATTACAAGGACTAGCACATATCAATATAGCATTTTGACTAGAAGTAGTGCTAGTATCCACATGAGGCTCACTAGATGTTACCTTAGCAAGCATGGCCTCATGAGCTATCTTTAGCACATTATGGGATACTAGAAGATCGTCATGAGAGCTTGAGAGCTTTTCATGGCTTTCTTCCAATTTCCCATAATTGCTAGATAGCAACTCAAGTGAGCCCGTAGCTCAACATTCTCCTTCAAAATGGATCCTTCACAAGAGACAGAGTTAGTAGCACAAGCATCATCATCAGCAACAAGAGGAGAAGACAACTTGGCAAGCTCTTTTGAATATGAAGCTTTAAGTTGAGCATGAGACTCGGTGATTTTGATGAGCTCACTCTTAATGAACCTTGAGCCATTTTCGAGGTCCTCAAAGTCCTCAAGGAGTTTAGCATGCACAACTTCAAGCTCCTCATTTTTAGTTTCAAAATCATTGGCCACCTCAAGAGCTCTATCACGAGATTCCCTCACTCTAGATAATTCTAGAGCAAAAGTCTCCTCAAGAGATTCCTTGGTGGTTTGTTCAAGTTCAAGAGCTTGAGAGAGGTCCGCAATCTCATTAGCGTAATCACGCTCATGACCTTCCATTTTATCAATGGTGACCTCATGCTCCTCAAGACGAGATTCCAACTCATTAATATATTTCTTGCCCTTAATAGCAATAGACATGATTTCCATGAAGTTGGAACGAGCAATTTTATTCTTAAGAAGAGCTTTAAAAATCATTTCCCCTTAATTTTAAGGAGGCAACATCATCACTCTCTTCATCATAATCAACATCATCATCACTCTTGCCATCATCAATATCATCACAAGATATATTGGGATTCAAAGTGGGAGATACCTTTGAAGCCTTGGCCATAAGGCAAAATGTAGTAGATGATGATATAGGATCCCTTGAAGCACCATTCAAGACCACATCTTGTTCCATGAAGTGTTGGGTTTCATCTACATTGTTAGCACAACAACTCGAGGAAATACATGCATTTTTATCATGGCAACAAGATATAGCAAGCATATCATCATGAGATTTAGTCAAGCAATTTCTACATGATATGCAAGGACTATCAACACAAGCAAGTCAAACATTTGGAGTGCTCGAAGTTCTAAGGCCCAAAGACGGAGCATTGCAATAATATAGTGATGAAGAATCATCCACAAAAAGCACACTATCATCATTGCAATGACCGACACTACTCACCATATCATTACCTTGTGGCAAACCACATGTAGATGAAGTAGAAGAAGTTGAGAAGACTATACGGCCGGAGGTGGAAGGAGAACAATCATCCCTACAAATCTTGGACACTCCATATTTATCTTGAAGCTTTGTCCACAACTCATGAGCATCCCGGAACGGCCTGAGTTGAAATATAACTACATTGCTCAAAGCATCGAAAAGCACATTAGAAGGTTGAGCATTGAGATAAGAGTTTTTCTCATCCTCTAAAGATAACCTTTGGGGATCCTTTGGAGGAGAAAAACCCATATCTACAATTCGCTCTAAATTTGGGTCCATGACCCTAAAGAGATTAAGCATGCGAATTACCCAAACATCAAAATTTGTGCCATCGAAACTAAGAGTGTCAGAGAATCCTAAACCCCTAGTCGACATCTTTACTCTCTAGGCGGTTAAGCCCAACAAAGAGAGACGAGGCTCTGATACCAATTCAAAGATCGTGGATGCCGCCTAGAGGGGGGGGGGGGTGAATAGGCGCTTTAAAATAATTACGGTTGAGGCTTGAACAAATGCGGAATAAACCTAGCGGTTAATTTGTCAAGCACAAAACCTACAACAACTAGGCTCACCTATGTGCACCAACAACTTATGCTAAGCAAGAAAAACTACTTAGGTGATAACAAGATATATGACAAGAAACAATATGGCTATCACAAAGTAAAGTGCATAAGTAAAGGGCTCGGGTAAGAGATAACCGAGGCACGCGGAGATGACGATGTATCCCGAAGTTCACACCCTTGCGGATGCTAATCTCCGTTTGGAGCGGTGTGGAGGCACAATGCTCCCAAGAAGCCACTAGGGCCACCGTAATCTCCTCACGCCTCGCACAATGCAAGATGTCGTGATTCCACTAAGGGACCCTTGAGGCGGTCACCGAACCTGCACAAATGGCAACCCTTGGGGCGGTCACCGAACCCGTACACTTTGGCAACCCTTGGGGCGGTCACCATGACCGTCAAATTGCTCAGGCGATCTCCACAACCTAATTAGAGACCCAGCGCTTGCCGGAGCTTTACACCACAATGATTGAGCTCAACACCACCAACTGTCTAGGGCGCCCAAGCACCCAAGAGGAACAAGCTCAAGGGCACCAAGCACCCAAGAGTAATAAGCTTCTCAACTTGTAACTTCCACGTATCACCGTGGAGAACTCAAACCGATGCACCAAATGCAATGGCAAGGGCACACGGAGTGCCAAGTCCTTCTCTCTCAAATCCCACCGAAGCAACTAATGCTAGGGAGGAAAATGAGAGGAAGAACAAGAAGGAGAACACCAAGAACTCTAAGATCTAGATCCAAGGGGTTCCCCTCACATAGAGGAGAAAGTGATTGGTGGAAATGTGGATCTAGATCTCCTCTCTCTTTTCCCTCAAAAACTAGCAAGAATCCATGGAGGGATTGAGAGTTAGCAAGCTCGAAGAAGGTCAACAATGGGGGAAGAACACGAGCTCAAAAGGATTAGTTTTAATGGGGAATAAGACCCCCTTTTATAGGTGGGGAAAAATCCAACCGTTATGCTCACAGCCTGCACCGAGCAGTAGTACCGCTCGGCATCACGGTACTACTGCTAGGGGTAGCGGTACTACTGCTAAGGGTAGCGGTACTACTGCTTGCGAGCGGTACTAAAAAATTACATCCGTGCCTACCACCGCTGGACTTGTGACGAGTTTTTGGCCCCGAGCGGAAGTAGCCACGGAAGTAGCCGCGATAGTACTGCTCCAAGCGGTAGTACCGCTCCCAAGGGCGGTAGTAAAAAATTACTTCCGCTCCTACCCGCGGTAGTACCGCTGTAGCCTTTTCAGAACACCAAAACTACCATAACTTCTGCATTCGGACTCCGAATTCGACGAAACCAAGTTTGTTGGAAAGCTAGGGACAAGGGCTAACACAATATTGAGAGAAATACCAATAATAAGCAAATGAGAAAAGGCCCAAAAGAAAATGGTGAGAACCCTTCCTCAAAAAAGACCGGTAAAACCTCCAACACCGAAAACATCATAGAAGACGCATGCAAACTCCGTTTTCGATGAACTCAAGCTTGTCATAAAGATGACCATAAGCTCTAAGACTCACAAAGAGAACCAAACAAGAACCAAGAAACATTATGCAAGGATGCAATGGTTTGAGCTCTCGACGAACGATATGATCAAGCTACTCACTTGAGAGCCCCCCTTGATAGTACGACTATCGATCCTATAACCCGGTCTCCCAACTACCACCATGAGACCGGTAAAATAGAAAACCTATCAAGGGCAAACCTTTGCCTTGCACATGATCCACTTGAGCTAGATGATGACGATCTTGTCCTCCTCAAGATGGACCACCTTTCTTGATTGTGATGGGTCGATGGAGACTAGATGATTGCTCCCCCATACTCCACTATGGGTGAGCCACTCTTCGGCACATCTTCACAAGTCCATTGACACCACAATGGATGGAAAGCTTCAAGCACTTGATCTCTTCGTGATGCTCCACTTGAACTTGCACACGACAATCTTGGTGACGATCACCACTTGATGTCATCCTTTCCATGGGTTGTATGATATCTTCCTCTTGACGCAAGCCCATGGACATGTACCTAACCCCACATAGACTCTCACATAGACCATGGGTTAGTACACAAAGTGCAATGGATAATGCTTACCATACCATGGGATCACTTGATCCCTCTCGGTACATCTTCTACGCTTTGTGAGTTGATCAACTTGATTCACTCTTGACTTAGTCTTGATCAACCTTGAATCTTTCCAACTCTATTCGTTTGGATGATGTCTTGAAGGTAAACATGAATGCTCACACAATCTTGTTCTTCAAGACATGCTTGCAATAAGCTCAACACTCACATGACTAATCTTTGGATAATTCCTTAATAGCACCTTGGTCAACACATAAACTCCAAAACCACACATGGGGGCACCGCATGTCCACTCACATGACCAATCTTTGGATAGTTCCTTAATAGCACCTTGGTCAACACATAAACTCCTTGAAACCAACACATGGACTTCAAGAAATGCCTATGGACAAATCCTTTAAATATAACTCAATGCAACCATTAGTCCATAGAGAATGTCATCAATTACCAAAACCACACATGGGGGCACCACATGTCCTTTCAGATGGGTTTGTGATGGGTACTTGGTATGTCTTGACTTGAGCGAAGACCTCCCCGTCAACGGCGCCAGAAATCCTTCTTGCTACGTCTTGAGCTTGCGTTGGTTTTCCTCGAAGAGGAGAGGGTGATGCAGCAAGTGTAGTGTAAGTATTTCCCTCAGTTTTGAGAACCAAGGTATCAATCCAGTAGGAGGCTCCTCAAAAGTCCCACGCACCCTACACAAACAAACTGAGAACTCGCAACCAACGCAATAAAGGGGTTGTCAATCCCTTCACGGCCACTTGCGAAAGTGAGATCTAATAAAGATAGTATGATAAGATAAATATATTTTTGGTATTTTATAATATAGATGCAAAAAAGTAAAGATGCAAATAAAAGTAGATTGAAAGCAAATATGATAAGAGATAGACCCGGGGGCCATAGGTTTCACTAGTGGCTTCTCTTAAGATAGCATAAGTATTACGGTGGGTGAACAAATTACCGTCGAGCAATTGATAGAAAAGCGCATAGTTATGAAATTATCTAGGCATGATCATGTATATAGGCATCACGTCCATAACAAGTAGACCGACTCCTGCCTGCATCTACTACTATTACTCCACACATCGACCGCTATCCAGCATGCATCTAGAGTATTAAGTTCATAAGAACAGAGTAACACATTAAGCAAGATGACATGATGTAGAGGGATAAACTCATGCAATATGATAAAAACCCCATCTTGTTATCCTCGATGGCAACAATACAATACGTGCCTTGCAACCCTTTCTGTCACTGGGTAAGGACACCGCAAGATTGAACCAAAGCTAAGCACTTCTCCCATGGCAAGAAAGACCAATCTAGTAGGCCAAACTAAACTGATAATTCGAAGAGACTTGCAAAGATAACTTAATCATACATAAAAGAATTCAGAGAAGATTCAAATATCTATTATATACATAAAACAGAAGTCAAACAAGCCATGGCATTAATCCACATAGGCTAAAAATACACGCTCCGTTGATTTTGATTTTAACAGCCGAGATAAAAGAAATCTAAAAGTTACGTGCAACAATATTATGTACAAAATTTTCAGTATGACACGTAAAGCCGTAAGGAAACTTTGGCCAAAGAAGCATAATCGGTTAGCTAACATAGATCAATACGGACCAGCCGTACTAAGGAAAGAAAAAGTCAAACTGGGTACTACAGCAATACGGGACTGCACGGCTGCTGTAAACAAGAAAAAAGCAAAACGTGTGCATTGCATGTGGTGATGTCATGCATGACATCAACATGTTAATTGTTTCCTGCCGGCTGCCCTTAATTTGCTTCACGTGGTCTCTATCTAAAGTTCAAACTACGATTTATTAGCAAAACATGTTCAGGAAAGGAAAGAAGTAATAATTGTCGGTCATACACATGTATCAGAATAGCTTATTGCGGCGGAAAAGAGACTCTATAAAGAAACATTTTGCTGCAAAAAAATAGTATAAGGGCACCGCCTAAGTAGACTAGGTGAGAAAAATGATATATCTGAGTAGGAGAAAGTGATAAGAAGGCTCAAACTACTAATTCACTACGAGCGCGCACACACACCGATTCAGGTAAAAAAACATCAGGCGCCACACGTCTAGGCAAGCATATATATGAGTAATCTTTGCTTGACTGCCAGGTGCCAACACGCAATGGCATTTTTTTGGGCACCCTGTGACGTCTTTCTTACTCCGGCAAGCTCTATACAAATTTGGATAGAATGAAAACCATACAGATCCAGAGCAGTCCGGTTCACTGAATGTGTACAGGAGCTCCAACTCTATTGCATGTGATGACATTGTCATTTGTGTCCGTAAATAAGCAACCTCATCAATCTTTTGTTTGTTAGTATATGTCTTATTTGGATCAAAAGTAAACCATTTCTAATTTTATAAAAGAGGAAATTTTGCAACAATATTTATAGATAAAGGTACGCATGCAATGAAAATTTGCATCTTCTATTATATTATTATAAAACAATGGAAAACGAACTGAGGAGATTTAATTAGCTAAAAGTAACGGTTGAGATTTAATAAATCTATAGATCTGTACGTGTGCAAACGTTTTTTACCAAGTAATAAAGATTATAGTGTCCTGTTGGAGTAGGAAAGGCCCACAAGTTTAGATCAAATAAAAAAGGAAAGGCCCACAAGTACTAAAGTACTATCGGTTTAACATTAGATTATATAGTCCCTTGATTTTTTTTTACTGAAGTACTATCGGTTTAGCCCACTGCACCAGCTCCATCTTTACATTAGCATGTCTCATAATTAGAGTGCTTGGATTTAACTATGCACAAACCAATTGCAAAGGAGCGGCTGAGATTTATTGAAAGGAAAAAAACCTTATGTGAGACGATCAGAAGGAATATTTCAAATAGGTGTATTCGGACATGAATTAAATCGGAAGGAATTGCAACACGCATGAAGCCAGATCACCAGAATACAAACCAAAGTATATCCCCACAAAAACACAACAACGTGTATATGCCTCATTCCTCCTAGACACGTAGCATGTATATGTGCATGCAACTTTTCAAATTTCTTTATATATTGATTGATCATACGCTCTCATGCATATGACACACAAACACATGCATGTTTTTCCTTTCTTAATCAAAGCATCCCATACACACTTCCTCAAAAGAAAATCCCATACACGTACCACCAACTGGACATATTGCTGATTCTTAAAGCTAAATAAAAATAAATATGTCCATTTTATCATCAGTTTAACAAGATTATTATTCTGACCGTTTTAAAAAAATATTAGTGAATACATTTGTTATTGCATAAATAAATAACAAAACATGATTTATGCGTGAAGCTACAAATAATAGAAAAAAATTGCAAAGCAATTTCCATTATCTAAAATTCAGGAGTGGGAATTAAATATAAAAAATTCACCCATAAAGATGAACATGAAATAAAAGTCCACATAAAGCGACAATACGATTACCAGTTGATTAAAATGTATGTTTCAGCAAAACAATAAGGACACAAAAATTGCGTGAGAGAAAATTTAAGGGAGCGACTATTTTTCGGTCGACTTAAAATGTCATTTATCGATGATACTCATAGTAATCCAATGATGACCTTCTTATCGTTTTCTACTTACGTGATCCTATATAGTTGTTCTTAACACCTATATCTATAAATAATTATCTTACAATTATCCAAGAAATCCCTAAACTAAAATATTTAATACCAATTTTCTTAAATATATTTGGTTGTGGGAGAAAGTTGCTGGAGAATAGAGAGAGAGAGAGAGAGGAGAGAGAGAGAGAGAGAGAGAGAGAGAGAGAGAGAGATTATGGAGATTGATCAATAACATCGATTAACCATTGTCCCACATCGATGTCATACAATCTGTAAAATGCACAAACCTAGAATTCCAACCAAAGTGCAAAGAAGCTTACCCGAGAAGCATATTCTGGCCCTTATCTTATTCCATGCAAAATAGTATATTATGCACTATAAAATAAACAACCTACGATGAGAGCAAGATAATGTGTAATAAGTTCAACACCATTCAGGATTACATTAGTTTAGATTTGAAAGAGATGATATAAAAAACTACTTTGAAAATGAGAAGATGTATTATCATATATATTGATATATGAAACTACACAGAGCATGAGTGGCATGATAGATCATGGAACAAACGACAAGGTTCACGTACAAGTCATTAACAATGCACTTTTCAAAAATATTCTTCTTAAACAATATTGCTACAAAGATAAATGTAAAGGATAAGGCGCTGATTAGATAAATTTGAAAATCACACATTTTACAAAAAGTGTGATACAAATAACAAAATTTGTAATGAAGTTTAATGCGATTCCAAGTTTCACCAGGTTTTTAATGCACATTTTGGATATAACTCTTTTCTATAAGTACTCATATAGTGCAGAATCATGCAACTAATAAAAGTTCTAAACTATATAACAAACTAGCCGCGCAAATGCGCGGGTCACTCCGCTAGTTATTCATAGATAAACTTGATCATAAACCCGCAATTCATCGGATCTCGACAAACACACCGCAAAAAGAGTTTACATCGAATAGATCTCCATAAGAGAGGGGGAGAAAATTGTATTGAGATCCAAAAAGAGAGAAGAAGCCATCTAGCTAATAACTATGGACCCGTAGGTCTGAGGTAAACTACTCACAACTCATCGGAGGGGCAAGGATGTTGATGTAGAGGCCCTCCATGGTTGATTCCCCCTCCGGCAAAGTGCCGGCGAAGGCTCCAAGATGGGATCTCGCGGATCTGAGAAGGTTCTGGCGGTGGAAATTGTGTTTCGTGGTGCCCTGGATGTTTTCGAGCACGAGGTATATATAGGAAGAAGAAGTGCGTCGGTGGTCAGCTGAGGGGCCCACGAGATAGGGCGCCCTATAGGGGGGGCGCCCTCCTATCTCGTGGAGGCCTCGGCTGCTTCTTGACTTGCACTCCAAGTCCTCTGGATCACGTTCGTTCGAAAAATCACGCTCCCGAAGGTTTCATTCCGTTTGGACTCCGTTTGATATTCCTTTTCTTCGAAATACTGAAATAGGCAAAAAAAGAGCAATATGGGTTGGGCCTCCGGTTAGTAGGTTAGTCCCAAAAATGATATAAATGTGTAAAATAAAGCCCATAAACATCCAAAAGGGGTAATATAATAGCATGGAACAATAAAAAATTATAGATACGTTGGAGACTTATCAGTGCGAGGGACTCGTGTGTGGCCTCCTACTGGATTGATACCTCGGTTCTCAAAAACTGAGGGAAATACTTACGCTACTTTACTGCATCACCCTTTCCTCTTCAAGGAAAAACCAACGCATTGCTCAAGAGGTAGCAAGAAGGATTTCTGGCGCCGTTGCTGGGGAGTCTACGCAAAAGTCAACATGCCAAGTACGCATCACAAACCCTTATCTCCCGCATTACATTATTTGCCATTTGCCTCTCGTTTTCCTCTCCCCCACTTCACTCTTGCCGTTTTATCCGCCCTCTCTTTTTCGTTCGCCTTCTTCCCATATGTATCTTTGTTTATGTTTCCTTGTGCCTTCTATATGCTTGCATCTTCGCTTGCTGAAAATCTATTGATATGGATCCACTTAAAGTGTTCTACTTGGATCATCTTCGATCCTTATGCGCTCGTGCTGAAACCCCAACTAGCCTAGTTGATGGGAAATCTTTAGATGAGCATGCTCATTTTGTGCGTCATCGTTTGTATGAAAAAGGAAGCTCTTATGGTATAATATAAATAGTTTGCTATGCTATGCTTGGAATCTTTGTCAAATTTGTGATTTTACTTGTTGCTCTAAGAACCCTAAAAAACACCTTCCCTACCTATGTGAGTTCAATGATAATGAAATCTTATCTTCTTATGCAAAGGGTGTTTATAGCTACTATGATATCGAACAAATTGAAGAATTTGTCATTTTTAAGGGTGCTCATGAAGTTGCTTCTTTGATTGAAAAGTATGATTTTACTCTCAACAAATCTGAAAATTCCGTCATACTTAAATATTGCAATGAAAACTTTGCTCATAATGTCTATGTCTAAGAATTAATTGAAAGAATGACCGTTGCTTTGGAAGAAAATAATGATATGCATGAATCTATAGATAATGATGATTCCGATGATTTGGTTGAAATATCCCTTGATGAACATGATGCTTGCTATTCTTGTGGCCATGATGCCAATATTTATGAAGACGAATTTGCTATAGTTCCTTATGTTAAAAATGAGATTTTTGCTATTGCACCCATGCTTGATAGTTCTTTCGATGAAAAGCATGATTGCAATGATTTAACTATAAATTCTATTGATGTCAATTGTGCTAAAAATATGCAAAACCCTAAACTTGGAGATGCTAGTTTTGCTATGTCATCTACTTGTTGCAATGATCATGATTGGGGTGATTCTTCTTTTGATCTTGAAAATTTATTTAAGCCCCATGATAAATATGAGATTGATAATTTTTTTTGCAATAATATTGAAAGTGGGTTTGGAAGAGTGTCAACTTTAGATCCCATATATTTGGAGAATGTTCAATCTTATGGTATATTTGATAAAAGTGGGTTTGGAGAGGTCATGACTTTAGTTAATGTTAATCCCACTATTTTGGAAGAGTGTCAACTTTGCATACATGTGGATCGTGTTAAGAATATGTTTTGTGATAGCTATATTGTTGAATTTGCTTATGATACTTCATGTAATTATTATGAGAGAGGAAAATATGGTCGTAGAAATTTTCATGATAATAAATTACCTCTCGTTATGTTCAGATTGCTATTGTTTCTTTCCACTTCCTTGCATATGCTAGTTTTTGCTTGCTATGATAATTTGTTTGCCTATAAGATGACTATGCATAGGAAATATGTTAGACTTAGATGTGTTTGCCACGTGTTTCATGATGCTCTATTTGTGCTTCAATTCTTGTCTCTCATACGAGCATCACTAAAATTATCTATGCCTAGCTAGGGGCGTTAAACGATAGCGCTTATTGGGAGGCAACCCAATTTTATTTTTAGTTTTTTTTCTTTTTGCTTCTGTTTAGGAATAAATATTTGATCTAGCCTCTGGTTAGATTTATTTTTATGTTTTAATTAGTGTTTGTGCCAAGTTTAACCTATAGGATCTTCTTGGATGATAGTTATTTGATCTTGCTGAAAATTCCAGAAACTTTCTATTCACGAAAATAATTGTTAAAAATCACCAGAACGTGATAAAATATTGATTCCAATTTGTGCTGATCAATAAAAAAAATTTATAGGTCTTCATATTTTGGCTGAAGTTTTGGAGTTCCAGAAGTTTGCGTTAGTTACAGATTACTACAGACTGTTCTGTTTTTTACAGATTCTGTTTTTTGTGTGTTGTTTGCTTATTTTGATGAATCTATGGCTAGTAAAATAGTATATAAACCATAGAGAATTTGGAATAAAGTAGGTTTAACACCAATATAAATAAAGAATGAGTTCATTACAGTACCTTGAAGTGGTGTTTTGTTTTCTTTCGCTAACGGAGCTCACGAGATTTTCTGCTGAGTTTTGTGTTGTGAAGTTTTCAAGTTTTGGGTAAAAGATTTGATGGATTATGGAACAAGGAGTGGCAAGAGACTAAGCTTGGGTATGCCCATGGCACCCCAAGATAATATAAGGACACCTAAAAGCCAAAGCTTGGGGATGCCCCGGAAGGCATCCCCTCTTTTCGGATACTTCCATCGGTAACTTTACTTGGAGCTATATTTTTATTCACCACATGATATGTGTTTTGCTTGGAGTGCCTTGTATTATTTGAGTCTTTGTTTTTTAGTTTGCCACAATCATCCTTGATGTACACACCTTTTGTGAGAGACACACATGATTCGGAAATTATTAGAATACTCTATGTGCTTCACTTATATCTTTTGAGTTATATAGTTTTTGCTCTAGTGCTTCACTTATATCTTTTAGAGCACAGTGGTGGATTTGTTTTATAGAAACTATTGTTCTCTCATGGTTCACTTAGATTATTTTGAGAGTCCTACAAAACAGCATGGTAATTTTATTTAATTATGATAGGCATTCAAGATTAGTAAAAAAATTCTTATGAGTGTGTTGAATATTATGAGAAGTTAGATGCTTGATAATTGTTTTGAGATATGGAGACGATGATATTAGAGTCATGCTAGTTGAGTAGCTGTGAATTTGAGAAATACTTGTGTTAAAGTTTGTGATTCCCGTAGCATGCACGTATGGTGAACCGTTATGTGATGAAGTCGGAGCATGATTTATTTATTGATTGTCTTCCTTATGAGTGGCGGTCGGGGACGAGCGATGGTCTTTTCCTACCAATTTATCCCCCTAGGAGCATGCGTGTAATACTTTGTTTCGATAACTAATAGATTTTTGCAACAATTATATGAGTTCTTTATGACTAATGTTGAGTCCATGGATTATACGCACTTTTCTTCCTTCCACCATTTCTAGCCTCTCTAATACCGCGCACTTTTCGCCGGTATCATACACCCACCATATACCTTCCTCAAAACAGTCACCATACCTACCTATCATGGCATTTCCATAGCCATTCTGAGACATATTGCCATGCAACTTTCCACCATTCCGTTTATTATGACACGCTCCATCATTGTCATATTGCTTCGCATGATCATGTAGTTGACATCGCATTTGTGGCAAAGCCACCGTTCATAATTCTTTCATACATGTCACTCTTGATTTATTGCATATCCCGGTACACCGCCGGAGGCATTCACATAGAGTCATATTTTGTTCTAAGTATTGAGTTGTAATTGTTGAGTTGTAAGTAAATAAAAGTGTGATGATCATCATTTTTAGAGCATTGTCCCAAAGTGAGGAAAGGATGATGGAGACTATGATTCCCCCATAAGTCGGGATGAGACTCAGGACTGAAAAAAGAAGAGGCCATAAAAAAGAGGAAAGGCCCAAATAAAAAAAATATGAGAGAAAAAGAGAGAAGGGACAATGTTACTATCCTTTTACCACACTTGTGCTTCAAAGTAGCACCATGATCTTCATGATAGAGAGTCTCCTATGATATCACTTTTATATACTAGTGGGAAATTTTCATTATAGAACTTGGCCTGTATATTCCAATGATGGGCTTCCTCAAAATGCCCTAGGTCTTCGCGAGCAAGCGAGTTGGATGCACACCCACTTTGTTTCTTTTGTTGAGCTTTCATATACTTATAGCTCTAGTGCATCCGTTGCATGGCAATCCCTACTCACTCACATTGATATCTATTAATGGGCATCTCCATAGCCCGTTGATACACCTAGTTGATGTGAGACTATCTTCTCCTTTTTTGTGTTCTCCACAACCGCCATTCTATTCCACATATAGTGCTATGTCCATGGCTCACGCTCATGTATTGCGTGAAGATTGAAAAAGTTTGAGAACATCAAAAGTATGAAACAATTGCTTGGCTTATCATCAGGGTTGTGCATGATTTAAATACTTTGTGTGGTGAAGATAGAGCATAGCCAGACTATATGATTTTGTAGGGATAACTTTCTTTGGCCATGTTATTTTGAGAAGACATAATTGCTTAGTTAGTATGCTTGAAGTATTAATATTTTTATGTCAATATTAAACTTTTGTCTTGAATCTTTTGGATCTAAATATTCATACCACAATTAAGAGAATTACATTGAAATTATGCCAAGTAGCATTCCACATCAAAAAATTTGTTTTTATCATTTACCTACTCGAGGACGAGCAGGAATTAAGCTTGGGGATGCTTGATACGTCTCCAACGTATCTATAATTTTTTATCCATGCTATATTATATTCTGTTTTGGACATTATTGGGCTTTATTATACACTTTTATATTATTTTTGGGACTAACCTATTAACCGGAGGCCCAACCCAGAATTGCTGTTTTTTTTGCCTATTTCAGAGTTTCGCAGAAAAAGAATATCAAACGGAGTCCAAACGGAATGAAACCTTCGGGAACATGATTTTCGAAACGAACATGATCCAGAGGACTTGGACCTTACGTCAAGACATCAACCAGGAAGGCACGAGGTAGGGGGGCGTTCCCTCCACCCTTGTGGGCCCCATGTTGCTCCACGGACGTACTTCTTCCTCCTATATATACCTACGTACCCCCAAACTACCAGATACAGAGCCAAAAACCTAATTCCACCGCCGCAACCTTACATGCCCGTGAGATCCCATCTTGGGGCCTTTTTGAGCTCACGAGGGGGCATCAATCATGGAGGGCTTCTACATCAACACCATAGCCTCTCCGATGATGTGTGAGTAGTTTACCTCAGACCTTCGGGTCCATAGTTATTAGCTAGATGGCTTCTTCTCTCTTTTTGGATCTCAATACAATGTTCTCCCCCTCTCTTGTGGAGATCTATTCGATGTAATCTTATTTTGTGGTGTGTTTGTTGAGACCGATGAATATTGGGTTTATGATCAAGTTTATCTATGAACAATATTTGAATCTTCTCTGAATTCTTTTATGTATGATCGGTTATCTTTGCAAGTCTCTTCGAATTATCAGTTTGGTTTGGCCTACTAGATCGATCTTTCTTGCAATGGGAGAAGTGCTTAGCTTTGGGTTCAATCTTGCGGTGTCCTTTCCAAAGTGATGAGGGGCAGCAAGGCACGATTGTATTGTTGCCATCGAGGATAACAAGATGGGATTTATATCATATTGCATGAATTTATCCCTCTACATCATGTCATCTTACTTAAAGCGTTACTCTGTTCTTTTGAACTTAATACTCTAGATGCATGCTGGATAGCGGTCGATGTGTGGAGTAATAGTAGTAGATGCAGGCAGGAGTCGGTCTACTTGTCGCGGATGTGATGCCTATATACATGATCATACCTATATATTCTCATAACTATGCTCAATTCTGTCAATTTCTCAACAGTAATTTGTTCACCCACCGTAATACTTATGCTCTCGAGAGAAGCCACTAGTGAAACCTATGGCCCCCGGGTCTATTTTCCATCATATTAATCTCACGTCAACTAGCTATTTCTAACGCCGTTTATTTTGCTTTCTTTACTTTGCATCTTTATCATAGAAATACCAAAAATATTATCTTATCATATCTATCAGATCTCACTCTCGTAAGTGACCGTGAAGGGATTGACAACCCCTTTATTGCATTGGTTGCGAGGATTTATTTGTTTGTGTAGGTGCAAGGGACTCGTGCGTGGCCTCCTACTGGATTGATACCTTGGTTCTCAAAAACTGAGGGAAATACTTACGCTACTTTACTGCATCACCCTTTCCTCTTCAAGGGAAAACCAACGCAGTGATCAAGAGGTAGCAGTCATCATTTCAGAGCCCAGACACATTGGCCATCTCAAATGTTGTTGTAGCTAGTGCAACATCATCTCACAGCCTCATTTCAATCAATGTTGAATGTCCCTTTTCAGAGGTTGCAACAAATTTGCAGTCTGAAGATAATTTGCTTAGTTATGGTGCACAGTCTGAAGATACAGTGCTGTCAGATTCAGATTTTAGTGACAGTGATTATGACATAGATGATGGTGATGATGATCTTTATGAAGAGAACATTGACTTTGATGTTAATGAACAAGCTCAGCTAGAGGAGGAAGAGGTTGAGCCTGACTATCTACTTGAAGATGAAGACCTTGACATCTCCACTGAAGAACATGAGCAACTTAATTACAAGTTCAAAGCTTTCAATTCCAAGGTGGACATGAAATCCCCTGTGTTTAAAGTGGGCATGGTCTTTGCTGATGTGGTTGAGCTGAGGAAAGCTCTTACTGCATATTCAATAAGGAACAGAGTGCAGATCAAGAAGCTGAAGAATGATAAGATAAGATTGGAGGCAGTGTGTACTCCAGGCTGCCCTTGGCTGCTTAAGGCTAGCTATGACAATAGGACTGGAGGATTTGTCATAAAGGCTTACAATTCAGAGCATGTTTGCCAGAAGAAATGGAAACTAAAAGATTTGACAGCTAAATTCTTGTGCAACTTTTTCATAGATGAGTTCAGAGATGACCAGAAGATGTCACTTGGCACATTTTCAAGAAAATGCACTAGTGAGTTCAATTGTACCCCGAACAGATGGAAGCTAGCAAGGGCTAGAAAGCAAGCACTTAATCAGATCCATGGTGATGAGGAGGAGCAGTTCAGCAGGTTAAGGGATTATGGGCATGAATTAAGGACCAAAAATCATAGGTCTACATTTCTGGTTACTACTGAACTTGTCAAGGATACCAAGTTTCCTTTGGGCAGGAAGTGTTTGAAAACATTGTATTGGTCTTATGATGCAAGCAAAAGAGGGTGGCTAAAGGGCTGCAGGCCAATTATATTCGTTGATGGCTGTCATGTGAAAACAGGGTTCAAAGGAGTGCTGCTTAGTGTTGTAGGTATTGATCCTAATGACTGCATTTTCCCAATTGCAATGGGTTGGGTGGAAGTAGAATGCACTGGTTCATGGGAGTGGTTTCTGACCAGTTTGAAAGATGAGCTAAACATCATTAACACTGCTCCCTACACAATTATGAGTGACCAGCAGAAGGGTTTTATAAATGTGTGCATAAAGTTTGGCCTGATTCAGAACACAGGTTTTGTGTGAGGCACATCTACCAGAACTTCAATGAGAAGCACAAAGGGGAGGTTCTGAAGCAAGACCTGTGGGCCATTGCAAGATCGCCTAACAAAGTTAAGTGGAGAGAAAATTGTAAGAAGATGGATGATCACTGCCCAGCTGCATTTCATTGGACTGAAAGGCTGGAGCCAAAGACTTGGTGCAAAGCATTTTACAGTGAATTTCCAAAATGTGATATTCTGCTCAACAATAACTCTGAAGTGTTTAACAGGTGAATTAGTTGTTAAATTTGGTTTTTAACCCTGTGCTTTGAACATATCAGTAGCACTGTTATGCACATCACACATAACTGAATTCTTCCACTCTGTGTGCAGCTACATCCTTGATGGCAGAGAGATGCCAGTGCTTAGTATGCTTGAATACATTTTTTACAAGATCATGCACAGGCTAGTGAGTAAGCAGAGAGAAGCTATAGAAAAGTGGACTCACCAGAGGATATGCCCTAAGATCAAGAAGAAATTGGACAAGAATACTGAGTTTGCTGCAAATTGCCATGTATCAGAAGCTGGCCAGCAGATCTTTAAAGTTTAGTCAGGTAATTCTAGCTACATAGTGAACCTGTGCTTGCAGGAGATGGCAGTTAGGGGGAGTACCCTATGGGCATGTTGTAGCTTGTTGCAGGGAGGAGAGAATTGATCCTGAGACAATGGTTCATGAATGCTATACTGTTCAAACATATCTCAAGGCATATGAGTACACTCTAGTCCCTCTAGGAGACCCAAAGGAGTGGGAGAAACAGAATGGATATAAGATATTTCCACCTGTCTTCACTAAATAGTTGGGGAGGCCCAAGAAGAACAGGAAGCAGAGACCAGAGGAGAAGATCAAGAATGGTGTTAGGGTTTTGAACAGAAAAGGTCTTACAATGCACTGCTCAATTTGTGGTAAAGCTGATCACAACAGAAAAGGTCACTACACATGGCAGGAAACTAATGATACGTCTCCGTCGTATCTATAATTTTTTATTGTTCCATGCCAATATTATTCAACTTTCATATACTTTTTGGCAACTTTTTATACTATTTTTGGGACTAACATATTGATCCAGTGCCCAGTGCCAGTTCCTGTCTGTTGCATGTTTTTGGTTTCACAGAATATCCATATCAAACGGAGTCCAAACGGGATAAAAACGGACGGAGCTTATTTTTGGAAAATATGGAAAATTTGGAAGGAAAACCAACGCGAACCAGTGCCCAAGGTGGTCACGAGGCAGGGGGGCGCGCCCCCTACCCTCGTGAGCCCACCATAAGGCGGTTGATGCTCTTCTTTTGCCGCAAGAAAGTTAATATTCAGAAAAAAAATCACGGCGAAGGTTTTAGGCCAATCGGAGTTACGGATCTCCATATATACACGAAACGGTGAAACAGAGCTAGAACAGAACACAGAAACAGAGAGATAGATCCAATCTCGGAGGGGCTCTCGCCCCTCCCAAGCCATGGGAGCCAAGGACCAGAGGGGAAACCCTTCTCCCATCTAGGGAGAAGGTCAAGGAAGAAGAAGAAGGAGGGGGGCTCTCTCCCCCTCGCTTCCGGTGGCGCCGGATCGCCGCCGGGGGCCATCATCATCACCGCGATCTACACCAACACCTCCGCCATCTTCACCAACATCTCCATCACCTTCCCCCCTCTATCTACAACGGTCCACTCTCCCGCAACCCGCTGTACCCTCTACTTGAACATGGTGCTTTATGCTTCATATTATTATCCAATGATGTGTTTGCATCCTATGATGTCTGAGTAGATTTTCGTTGTCCTATCGGTGGTTGATGAATTTCTATGATTGATTTAATTTGCTTGTGGTTATGTTGCTGTCCTTTGGTGCCCATCATATGAGCGCGCGCGTGGATCACACCATAGGGTTAGTTGTATGTTGATAGGACTATGTATTGGAGGGCAAGAGTGATAGAAGCTTCAACCTAGCATAGAAATTGATGCATACGGGATTGAAGGGGGACCAATATATCTTAATGCTATGGTTGGGTTTTACCTTAATGAACGTTAGTAGTTGCGGATGCTTGCTAATAGTTCCAATCATAAGTGCATAGAATTACAAGTAAGGGATGACATGCTAGCAGTGGCCTCTTCCACATAAAACTTGCTATCGGTCTAGTAAGGTAGTCAATTGCTTAAGGGAAAATTTCGCCACACCTACCATCACTCTTCCACACTCACTATATTTACTTTAGTTGTGTCTTTACTTAAACAGCCCCTAGTTTTATTTTCGTGCTCTTTACTTTTTTGCAAGCCTATCCGAAAACACCTACAAAGTACTTCTACGTTTATACTTGTTCTAGGTAAAGCGAACGTTAAGCGTGCGTAGAGCTGTATCGGTGGTCGATAGAACTTTAGGGAATATTTGTTCTACCTTTAGCTCCTCGTTGGGTTCGACACTCTTACTTATCGAAAACTGTTGCGATCCCCTATACTTGTGGGTTATCAAGACCTTTTTACGGCGCCGCTGTCGGGAGTCATAGCGTGGGGTGAATACTCTCGTGTGCTTGTTTGCTTTATCACTAAGTAATTTTTATTTGCTGTTCTTAGTTGTTCTCTATCTTTAGTTATGGATATGGAACATGAAATACCAAAAAAATCAGGTGTACTTGCTACTCATGTAGATGGGGTAACTCCTAAAACCCCCGACTCTCATTATGTGAGAGATATTAAGTACTACTTCGATAATCCTGAGAAAACCCCATTCAACTTTATAATGGGAGACACGTTGGATCAACGTGAATTCTTTAGGGATTATCGCTCGACACAAAAAGGGAAACTATTATGGGATCAATTTATGTTGCGTTGGTATGCCTGGAATCTATGCTTGAAATATGATATTACTTGTTGCTCTAGGATGGAGGCTCCACACCTTCCCTTTTCATGCGAATTTAATGATAATTAAACCTTAGCTTCTTATGCTAATGGTATATATGATTACTATGATGTGGAACAAATAGAAGAATTTGTTGCTTTTAAGGCTGCTTATGAAATTGAATCTTTGTTTGAAAAGTATGAAGCTTAAGATGATGATGCTTATAGGCCTGAAAATCTTGCTATACTTAGATATTGCTATGAAAATTTTGAATACAATTACTATATTAATGCATTTATGATGAAATTCTCCGCTGTCCAAGAAGAGACTAATATTTTGCAGGAAGCTATGGAAGAAGAAATTGATGAATTTGTGAGCTCATTGGATGAAAAAGATGATGAGGAGAGCGAAGAACAAAAGGAGGAAGAGCGGATTAGCTACCCGTGCCCACCTTCTAATGAGAGTAACCCTCCAACTCATACATTATTTAATTCCCCTTCGGGCTTACCGAAGGATGATTGCTATGATGATTGCTATGATCCCTTGAATTTGTATGAAATATCCCTTTTTGATGATTCTTGCTATGCTTGTGGCCAAGATGCCAATATGAATTATGCTTATGGAGATGAACTTGCTATAGTTCCTTATGTTAAACATGAAATTGTTGCTATTGCACCCACGCATGATAGTCCTATTATCTTTTTGAATTCTCCTGATTATACTATATCGGAGAAGTTTGCACTTATTAAGGATTATATTGATGGGTTGCCTTTTACCGTTGCACATGATGATTTTGATAGATATAATATGCATGTGCTTGCTGCTCCTACTTGCAATTATTATGAGAGAGGAACTATATCTCCACCTCTCTATGTTTCCAATGCAATAAAATTGCAAGAAACTGTTTATACTATGCATTGGCCTTTACTAGGTGTGCATGAATTGTTCTTTTATGACATGCCGATGCATAGGAAGAGAGTTAGACTTCGTCATTACTTGATATATGCTACTTTGTGCTCACTACTAAATTACAAATCATTGTTAATTAAAATTGGCTTTGATATACCTTGGGATCCGGGTGGATTCACTACTTGAGCACTATATGCCTAGCTTAATGGCTTTAAAGAAAGCGCTGCCAGGGAGACAACCCGGAAGTTTTAGAGAGTCATTTATTTCTGTTGAGTGCTTTCATATAGTTTAAAAACAACAAAAATAAAGAGAGGAACCCAAAGCTTTTCAAAAAGGAAAGTGAAAGTGAGAAAGACGAGCATTGTTGATGTGGGAGCTAGCCTTGAACTTTGTTCATGCTCACGGAAACTTTGTGAATCTTGATTACAGAAACTTTTCAATAAAAATAATTATCCCCTTGTACAATTCCATTGTATTATAAAAATAATGTGCCAAGGTTTGCCTTTAGGATGTTTACAATACTTGTTGGTTTGTATGGTGCAGGACAGAAACTTTGGCTGTAGTGCGCGAATTTTAATTTTTTTACTGGAACATCAAATGGTTCTGATTCTTTTTGCACTATCTTTATGTACAAATTTTTTATTTTTCCTAATTTTTCAGAATTTTTCAAGTATCAGAAGTATGGTGAATGTTCAGATTTCTACAGACTGTTCTGTTTTAGACAGATTCTGTTTTTGATGCATAGTTTGCTTGTTTTGATGAAACTATCAATTTATATTAGTGGATTAAGCCATGAAAAATTTATACTACAGTATACACAATGCAAAAACAAAATATGAATTGGTTTGCAACAGTACTTAGAGTAGTGATTTGCTTTATTATACTAACGGGTCTTACCGAGTTTTCTGTTGAAGTTTTGTGTGGATGAAGTGTTCGATGATCGAGAAGGTCTTGATGTGAGAAGAAGGAAGAGAGGCAAGAGCTCAAGCTTGGGGATGCCCGAGGCACCCCAAGTAAATATTCAAGGAGACTCAAGCGTCTAAGCTTGGGGATGCTGGGAAGGCATCCCCTCTTTCTTCAACAAATATCGGTATGTTTTCGGATTCATTTCGTTCATGCGATATGTGCAAGTCTTGGAGCGTCTTTTGCAATTAGGTTTTTACTTTTGTTTTATGCACCATGCTGGTATGAGATGGCCCTTGGTTGATTTATAGAATGCTCTATGCACTTCACTTATATCTTTTGAGTATGGCTTTATAGAATGCTTCATGTGCTTCACTTATATCATTTGAAGTTTGGATTGCCTGTTTCTCTTTACATAGACAACCACCATTTGTAGAATGCTCTTTTGCTTCACTTATATTTGTTAGAGCTTGGGCATATCTTTTGTAGAAAGAATTAAACTCTCTTGCTTCACTTATATCTATTTAGAGAGATGACAGGAACTGGTCATTCACATGGTTAGTCATAAAATCCTACATAAACTTGTAGATCGCTGAATATGATATGTTTGATTCCTTGCAATAGTTTTGCGATATAAAGATGGTGATATTAGAGTCATGCTAGTTGAGTAATTGTGAAATTGAGAAATACTTGTGTTGAGGTTTGCAAGCCCCGTAGCATGCACGTATGGTGAACCATTATGTAACGAAGTCGGAGCATGAGGTGTTTATTGATTGCCTTCCTTATGAGTGGCGGTCGGGGACGAGCGATGGTCTTTTCCTACCAATCTATCCCCCTAGGAGCATGCGCGTAATACTTTGTTTCGATGACTAATAGATTTTTGCAATAAGTATGTGAGTTCTTTATGACTAATGTTGAGTCAATGGATTATACGCACTCTCACCCTTCCATCATTGCTAGCCTCTTCGGTACCGTGCATTGCCCTTTCTCACCTCGAGAGTTGGTGCAAACTTCGCGGTGCATCCAAACCCGTGATATGATACGCTCGTCACACATAAGCCTCATTATATCTTCCTCAAAACAGCCACCATACCTACCTATTATGGCATTTCCATATCCATTCCGAGATATATTGCCATGCAACTTCCATCATCATCATATACATGACTTGAGCATTTATCGTCATATTGCTTTGCATGATCGTAAGATAGCTAGCATGATGTTTTCATGGCTTGTCCATTTTTTGATGTCATTGCTACGCTAGATCATTGCACATCCCGTACACACGGAGGCATTCATATAGAGTCATATCTTTGTTCTAGATATCGAGTTGTAATGTTGAGTTGTAAGTAAATAAAAGTGTGATGATCATCATGATTAGAGCATTTCCCCAGTGAGGAAAGGATGATGGAGACTATGATTCCCCCACAAGCCGGGATGAGACTCCGGACTTTACAAAAAAATAAAAGAGGGCAAAGAAGCCCAAATAAAAAAAAGAGGCCAAAGAAGCCCACCAAAAAATAAAATAAAAATATTAAAAAAAGGAGAAAAAATGAGAGAAAAAGAGAGAAGGGGCAATGTTACTATCCTTTTACCACACTTGTGCTTCAAAGTAGCACCTTGTTCTTCATATAGAGAGTCTCTTGAGTTATCACTTTCATATACTAGTGGGAATTTTCATTATAAAACTTGGCTTGTATATTCCAACGATGGGCTTCCTCAAATGCCCTAGGTCTTCATGAGCAAGCAAGTTGGATGCACACCCACTTAGTTTCAGTTTGAGCTTTTATACACTTACAGCTCTTAGTGCATCCGTTGCATGGCAATCCCTACTCCTCACATTGATATCTATTAATGGGCATCTCCATAGCCCGTTGATATGCCTAGTTGATGTGAGACTTTCTCCTTTTTTGTCTTCTCCACATAACCCCCACCATCATATTCTATTCCACCTATAGTGCTATGTCCATGGCTCATGCTCATGTATTGCGTGAAAGTTGAAAAGGTTTGAGAACGTCAAAAGTATGAAGCAATTGCTTGGCTTGTCATCGGGGTTGTGCATGATGTGAATATTTTGTGTGGTGAAGATGGAGCATAGCCAGACTATATGATTTTGTAGGGATGAGCTTTCTTTGGCTATGTTATTTCAATAAGACATAATTGCTTGGTTGGTATGCTTGAAGTATTATTATTTTTATGTCAAAGGATAGACTATTGCTTTGAATCACTCGTGTCTTAATGCCATGATTAGACATATGATCAATATTATGCTAGGTAGCATTCCACATCAAAAATTATCTTTTTTATCATTTGCATACTCGAGGACGAGCAGGAATTAAGCTCGGGGATGCTGATACGTCTCCGTCGTATCTATAATTTTTGATTGTTCCATGCCAATATTATTCAACTTTCATATAATTTTTGGCAAATTTTTATACTATTTTTGGGACTAACATATTGATCCAGTGCCCAGTGTCAGTTCCTATCTGTTGCATGTTTTTGGTTTCGCAGAATATCCATATCAAACGGAGTCCAAACGGGATAAAAACAGACGGAGCTTATTTTTAGAAAATATGGAAAATTTGGAAGGAAAATCAACGCGAACCAGTGCCCGAGGTGGTCACGAGGAAGGGGGCGCGCCCCTACCCTCGTGAGCCCACCATAAGGCGGTTGATGCTCTTCTTTTGCCGCAAGAAAGCTAATATTCGGAAAAAAAAATCATCGCGAAGGTTTCAGGCCAATCGGAGTTACAGATCTCCATATATACACGAAACGGTGAAACAGAGCCAGAACAGAACGCAGAAACAGAGAGATAGATCCAATCTCGGAGGGGCTCTCGCCCCTCCCAAGCCATGGGAGCCAAGGACCAGAGGGGAAACCCTTCTCCCATCTAGGGAGAAGGTCAAGGAAGAAGAAGAAGGAGGGGGGCTCCCTCCCCCTCGCTTCCGGTGGCGCCGGAACGCCATCGGGGGCCATCATCATCACCGCGATCTACACCAACACCTCCGCCATCTTCACCAACATCTCCATCACCTCCCCCCCTCTATCTACAACGGTCCACTCTCCGCAACCCGCTGTACCCTCTACTTGAACATGGTGCTTTATGCTTCATATTATTATCCAATGATGTGTTTCCATCCTATGATGTCTGAGTAGATTTTCGTTGTCCTATCGGTGGTTGATGAATTGCTATGATTGATTTAATTTTCTTGTGGTTATGTTGCTGTCCTTTGGTGCCCATCATATGAGCTGCATGGATCACACCATAGGGTTAGTTGTATGTTGATAGGACTATGTATTGGAGGGCAAGAGTGACTGAAGCTTCAACCTAGCATAGAAATTGATGCATACGAGATTGAAGGGGGACCAATATATCTTAATGCTATGGTTGGGTTTTACCTTAATGAACGTTAGTAGTTGCGGATGCTTGCTAATAGTTCCAATCATAAGTGCATAGAATTCCAAGTAAGGGATGACATGCTAGCAGTGGCCTCTCCCACATAAAACTTGCTATCGGTCTAGTAAGGTAGTCAATTGCTTAAGGGACAATTTTGCCACACCTACTATCACTCTTCCACACTCGCTATATTTACTTTAGTTGTGTCTTTAATTAAACAGCCCCTAGTTTTATTTTCGTGCTCTTTAATTTCTTGCAAGCCTATCCGAAAACACCTACAAAGTACTTCTAGTTTTATACTTGTTCTAGGTAAAGCGAACGTTAAGCGTGCGTAGAGTTGTATCGGTGGTCGATAGGACTTTAGGGAATATTTGTTCTACCTTTAGCTCCTCGTTGGATTCGACACTCTTACTTATCAAAAACAATTGCGATCTCCTATACTTCTGGGTTATCAACTAACATTCAGGATGGTGTAGAAGAGGTTGATGAAAACTATGATGATTCATCTTTTCTCCAGGTAATTTTAGTGTTCAACTTATATGCTGAACTTAACTGAATTTAAATGAAGTAACTGAACTTAACCGAATTTAAATTCAGTTAAGTGAACTTAACTAAATTTAAATGAACTTACTTGAACCCTAACTGAACTTAACTGAACCTAATTGTATTTGAACCCTAACTGAACTTAATTGAACCTAACTGTATTTAACTGAACTTAACTGAATTTAAATGAATCTAACTGAGTTTTGTGCTTTGCAGAACATCTTCCCTAGCCACCCAGATCCTAGGTTGGACCCAACTGAGTCACCAACAAGTATGGTGTTCAACATGGCTCAAAGAGATATTGCAAGAAGAGGTGCTGAAAGGGTTCATGTGCCACTGCCTGAGCTTTCTTCATTTGTTGCTACTACTGGTGCTTCCATGCCTCAGCCAAGAGTGACTACAGAAATGCACATAGCACTACTGGAAACAGGGAATTTGCCATCAGCCAGCTCTTGATGGCAAAGAACGTCTTTGCCATCTGCTTATAAAAAACAGATGGCAAAGAACTGACAGACGGCAAAGAACATGGTTTCCATCTGCTAGTGGATGGCAAATAATCTTTGCCATCTGCCAACGGATGGCAAAGAGGTTGGCAAATCCTATGGCCGTCAAGAGTATAACGGGGTACCAGCCCCACCTCTTTGCATCGGCCAGCAGACGACAAAGATTCTTTGCCATCTGCTGGCAGATGGCAATGAGATGGGGTAATTTTTTTCCAGGTAAAAAAACTTTGGGGTTATTTTTGTTCTCATTTGTAGAAATGTTTGTGTCATGGATTGATGACATGGCGTCCATCCATCCATCCATCCATCCATCCCATTTATCTAAACAAAAAAAAAGAGAAAGAAAGAAAAAGAACCCCCACCCCCGGGCAGCCCAACCACCCAAACCCTATCCCATCCCACTCCATCGTCACCGCCCCCAGATGCAATCTCACCGCCACTCCATCCTCTCCAGCTCGCGCACGCTCGCCGCCGCCACGTCCGCCGCCGCGGCCGCACTCAGGGCACAACGGCCTCCTCCCCGCTCGTCACCCTCCCTGCACACCGACGTTAGAGGCTGGATCGAGCCCATCCCTGCCAAACTTCCTCCTCCTCCTCCCCTCCCGATTCCCCAACCCAAGCACCAGCCTCGCCGCCGACCAACTCCTCTCTCCCAACCCCGCTGCCGCCGACCTCCTCTTCTCCAACCCGGGCTCTCTCCCATCGGTGCACCGCTGCCGCCCCCACCCTCTCCCCTTCCCAAGCTGCTCAGGCGGCGCCTAGATCCGCCACCGCCAGGACTCCGGCGGCTCTCCCGACGCCGACAATCCCAATTGCGGCGGAGCTGGGGCTAAGCCCTCCAGGACTCTTCAAGAATCCGACGACCGCTACTCCGCGCCCGCCTCCCCTCTCAGCACTCGCCCGTCCGGTCAGCCCCCGGGGACCTTGGTCGTCGCCAACGAGGGCTCCGCCTCGTCCTCCGCCTGGGGATCTGATGACGACGACAAGCCCACAGACAGGTACAAGAACCCCGCCGCCGCTTCCTTCCTCTTGGGACCGTAGCATCAGGGTTGCGGTCATTGACGACGGTTAGTCCCCCCACCTCCTACCCAAAAAATTATTTTCCCCTGTTCTCACTTGTTAACCGGAATTTCAACATCGACGACCAACCCCTGGGTCATCTCTTGCTACAATGCTGACGGAACATAATCTGCATTTTATTTACAATTGATTTTGTAGTCGCAATTGGTCTTCAATTGAACTGACGATTTGGTGAAACCAAACACTTTTAGGTACTGGTCATCGACTACAAGCTAACCTACCCAAGTGGGACTGCCACTGCCGTGCTCATAAATGGGTTCCACACACCTCAAGGAGATAAGAATGCAAGGTCCGGCCCTCATTTATTCCCCCTTCCTTTTGCGAGAAAAGCGCCCTCGTTTATTCCCAGCTACGATGAATCAAATTGTGTTTTAACTGTGTAAAAACGCTTTAGAAACGGATGGCCGAGGCTGATTCATAATTTCTTTCAACCTTTACCGCAACAGGCAGCAGGTCCGTGGGTTCCTCAAGTACTTTGGGATCAGCTTCTTCTGGAGCTTCTTCTAGTGGTTCTACACCATCGGCGACGTCTGCGCTTCCTCCAGTTCCCCACCTTCGGGCTTAAAGCCTGGAAGCAAACGTAACTTCCATATGACTTTTTTTTCTTGCTGAACAATTTGTAAGTCTAACTGGTTAAAAATGCACATGCTTGGAAATATTCACGAATGTAGGTTCTTGTAGGTGTCCATGCTCAGAAAGATTTGTCAGTTTCGATTTTCTGCTTCGTTGTATACTTGTCTAATACCCTGCAAATATACAACCTACTGTCTCTTAGATAACAAAAAGAAATGTGAGAGTTGATAGCAAATATTATGCTTTCGATTTTCTTTGCTTGATTATGTTGGCATGATTGGATGATTTGTTTCTTGATAGGGTCATGTAGCATCATGCAGTAGCTCTGATGACTTATTAGCATGTATTGTTAGTTTCAATGCTATGTAGCATCATGGAATGGTTCCGATAACTTGTTAGCATGTTTTGTTAGTTCCAGAGAAAAAGCAAAATCCCAGCTCCGGCTGCTTCATGATCCTCTGGTTCTGCTTTTACTTCCCTGTTGTCATGTGAATTGCTCTGTTGTTATCTAGCAGTTCATTTGAGGCATGATTGAACAAGTGTACTGCTTCATTTGTAGGTCTAATCACTCTCATGGTGCATGTGTTGTATAAAATTGATGTCGTGCTTGCCGTCGCCACACATCAGTTGGGCTGTTAGGTTCAATCCCTTCTGAGTTCTTCGGAGTCCAAGCTTGGTCCATATATCTCTACTACTATAGTGTAGCAGTTTTGAATTTGGATTTACCACTTTCCTCTCAGTCTTCCCGCCAAAACACCTGTCGAGTAACTGCAGCCATTGATCTGCCGAGATGGCTGACACCTACTGTTCATCAATCATCAACGCTATGAATCCAACGGCTAGCATGTGTGGGATTCGCCTGTCCTGCCACGTCCATCAACTCTGCCCCAGACCACGTGAACCAGCCACGAGATACCCGATATTTCCAGAAGAGCCCGCCTGTTTGATTTGTTGTAGCTTGACCCAGCCGGTAGAGCATTTGTCCCTTCGGTCAAGAACTTTTAATGGACGATTGATCTAGGTAGCAGCATACCCCAGGTACTTCTTTTTTGAAGGAGATGCTTCACGTTCTTTACCCCTGACCTGGAGCGATGTAACAAAAAATGTCTTTTTTTAGCTGGAGCTTACAAGTAAAACTAAAATAAATAAATAAACTGCAATAGTAAAATTTCAATATTTGAGGGTTAATCCATGTGAACTGTACCATCGATTACCCTGCAAAAAAAACTGTACCATCGATTACGCCGCAAAAAAAACTGTACCATCGATTAACAGTTGTCATTCCTAAAGCAAATAATTCTATTAGACATGAGCAGATTGAAATATTTTTATCTTTTATTTCATATTTTTTTTATAAATGTTTTACTGCAACTTTTCATGTCCTATTCACAAGTCAATATAAACAATTTAATCTTTAACAATTTTTTTGTGAGTGAATCTATAACAAGTTAAATTAGGTGAGTGCATATCAAACCACTCTTGACATTATGTAAATGGGGTCATAATCACGTCTTGAGCCATGCAAAAAGAAATTAACTTGTGTACATATTATCTCTCTTAGCTTGATCCAGAACGTGGTTTTGAGGAAAATTAACAACACACTACTTTGTTTTCATATTTTAGATTTCTTATATGCATATAATTTTCTGGCCTTGGAGATTTGATATAGTTTGAAGTTATTCAACTACTTTTATTGGTGTATCCCTATTTTGATACATGTAAACTTTATGTGGAAGCCACTGACCAGATGCTTCATTTGAAAAAAATGGATTCTGTTAATCCAGTTGATGATATCATGTCAACTTATTTTGCTCAGAATAGATTATTTGTTGGAGCACCTTGTCTTTATGTCTTAATATATATAACACCTTGTTTAAAACTTGTATTTTTCTATTGTATCTCTCAACGTGTGGAGCACGTGCTACTCACTAGTATACTATATTGTTGTTGTTCTTGTAAGGATGGATGTGTTGTGTGGTTGGCCAATATATGTTTGGCTGGTGCAAAATCCTCATGATATAAATTGCTGTGGTTTCTACTGCACTTAAAACTGTACTAAATCTGCAATAAACCTTATGATGTACATAGTAGTTGCCAGTACCCCTGTTTCAGGGGGGGGGGGGGGTTATAGAGGCGTTGCCAGAGTTGTAAAATTTGCTCGTTTGTCTGAGAGTTTGGGTTCTATGTCTTGAACGGCACATAACACTGTTTGACTTCAAAGCTGGCTTCAACCACACATGAACAAGGATGAATGAGCACCAGCATATGTTATCCTAAAATTGGCTAACTGTGGCTCATATTGTTTTCCCCAGGTAATGCGTGAGCCGTCTCGATCCTTTTGCTCTGTTATTATATTTTAGCCATGAAGGATTTACTGCTAGTCAGTTCGTAGTGGTTCCGGCTGTTTGCTGAACTTCTGTTCTTGCTTGTGCTAATTTTTTTTACTGTTTAGATGGCTCAATTTACTTCCAATTTTACTCTTGAGTTTTCCCATGCATGCATACTCTGTTAATTTATTCCGAGTGCCCATAGTTCCCTCTCTAGCAGCACACACTGTGCTCTTGTCTCACCCATAACAACAATTTACTAGTAGTATGTCTCTTGGCATGGGTGCTAGCTTAGGTCCCTTCTACTACTACTCCACTTAGTAACTTGTCTGTATTCTATTACTTTGTACCTATGTGTGTGAGCTGTGTTATATTCATCTTCCTCAAGTACTACAACACTGGTAGTTGTACACATATGATGGTGATTCGCTCTGGCCATTCCAGTTTTGGCGGTGGTGGTGGTGCTGCTCCTATGATGGTAGACTCGTCTGATTCCCCTAGCCGCATCCATGGTGATGAAGCTCGGCCTAGGCTAGAACCCCCTCCAGTGAGCTCCTCAAGTCCTCTTATACCCCTCCTACTTGCTTGTTGGTTCTATGCTTTGCCTTTGTGAGGTGTAATTGTTCAATTTTGTTCATAGTCGAGCATTGGATGATATTGTATTTGTCATGATGTACATGGTTCATGAACTATGCCAACCTGCAGCTTTGTTGTACTAGTAATAGTAGGATACTGCAAGTTTTGACAATCCATGCATATTTCCGCATCATAATAATCTTCTTCTTCTAGTCTTCTTCTTCTAACTTTCTTCTTTCCCATTTTACAGATTTGCTTAAGATCACGGAAGCTTGGGTTGATGGAGTGCTTGTATTTAGTTTTTGTTTTGACCTTGTGAAACTTGCTACCTATGGATGAAACTGTGTAATATTGATGAAACTATGTATATGTACGGATGAAACTTGCTACTATTGGTAACATGTGTTGGATATATATGTGTTCATGACTATTGGTAATATGTGTTGAATATGCTATATTGGTCATATAAATATATTTGTGTTTGATTTTCTATGAAAAGGAACTGATATAAGAAAAATCAAAATTAAATGGGGTAATATAGTCACTTTGCCATCTCACGGCAGATGGCAAAGAGCTTTGCCATCGGTGGCAGATGGCAAAGAGGCAACGTGTCATCTACATGTAAAATTTGGCTGGCCTATTTGGGCTTTTTTCCATCTGCCAAATAGATGGCAAAGCTCTTGCCATCTGCTGGCAGACGGCAAAGCATGCAGCCTTTGCCATCTGCTGGCAGACGGCAAAGAACCTGCAACCTTTGCCATCTGCTGGCAGACGACAAAGTATGCCGTTAGCCTTCTAACGGGGCTAACCCCGTTAAGAGGCTTTGCCATCTGCCAGCTGATGGCAAAAGCACATGCTCTTTGCCATAGCCAGCAGACGGCAAAGAAGCCTTTACCGGCAGGGTTTCAGACAAACTGTTTGCCATCTGCTGGCAGATGGCAAAGCCTTTGCCATCTGCCGACCATGCCTTTGCCATCTGCCATGGCAGATGGCAAAGTGCCAGATTCCAGTAGTGTAGGGAGGCAAACAAGGGCAAGCACACAAGCTAAAAACAATCCAACTGCAGCTGGTAGGGGAAGAGGAAGGAAAAGAGCAAGAAATCCAGATGTTGCTGCTGCTGGAGGAAGAGGAGCAAGTGCAACTGCAGGGAGAGGTAGAGGAGCAAATGCAACTGGAGGGAGAGGAAGAGGAGCTAATGCAACTGGAGGGAGAGGAAGAGGAGCAAGGGCAACTGGAGGGAGAGGCAGAGGAGCACATGCAGATGACCAAGTTCCATTTGCAGGGAGAGGAGGAGCACCAAATGCAAATGCATATGCTTGGAGAGGAGGAGCACCAGACACAAATGCATATGCTTGGAGAGGAGGACAAGCAAATGCAACTGCTTGAACAGAAGGAGCGGCATATGCAAATGCAAATGCTTGTACAGGAGGAGCAGCATATGCAAATGCAAATGCTTGGCCAGGAGGAGCAGCAAATGCAACTGCTTGGACAGGAGGAGAAGTTCCATCTATAGGGAGAGGAACAACAAATGTTCCATATTCAGGATGGAGATGGCTATTGTTTGGAGATCAAAGGACAGTTCCTGATCTCAATGCTCCTGCTGATGATTTCATGGCACCACATCAGTGATTGCCTGCCAGTTGGTGGTAGTGATTGCCTGCCATTCTTTTTTGATAAGCAAACAGTGGCATAAACTGCCTCTTTTTTGTTAAGCAAACAGTGGCTTAAATTGCTTGTTTTTTGATGGCAAACTGTGGCTCACAATGGCATTCATTGCCCTTTTTGTAACTAACTTTTATGATGCATTACCAGTGATTTAGTTAAGTTAGGATGTGCTGCTTATGAATCATGGATGTGTTACTGAACTGAAGATGCATATAACTGCAGATGCAGTTAACTGAAAATGCAGATAACTGCACATCCATTTAACTGAAAATGCAGATATGCAGTTAACTGAAGACGCAGAGAAATTTAAATGATGAGTAACCAAAATGATTGTGAAACACTGTGTTCTGCCAAATCTGCTAAAATTAGGTGAGAAGGAAAAAATCAAAAAATTTAAAAAATGGTGTGCCTGGGGCTTGAACCCAGGACCTGTTGTTACAATCGCTGAGAACAATGCCAGTAGAGTAGTAGTAGTGATTTGTTAGGTTGTAGGTAACTAGGTAATTATTATGGGCCATCGTTTCGTCCGCCCATTCGGTTTCCAGCCCTTTAAGACCACCCATCGCTGAACTCACCCACTCAACCAGCTCCACTCCCCTGCCCGGTCCACCCACGTCTCTTCGGTCTCGCCGCTCCACCAACTTCCATGCCTCGCATTGAAAACCCTCGCTTGCCACCGAGCTCAACGCCGCTGCCGATGCCATGGACAACACTCCATCGTGGCAGCGAGCGATAGAAGATCTGGCCCGTGACGACGAGGCGGCCCACGCGGATCTAAGGGAGATCGCGCGCTGGTTCCCTAACATCGGCATGATGCGCCACCACGCCCGTGGGCTCATCAAGATCATGACGGACGACGAGAAGCGGCAAGCAATGCCCCCCGGGCCGGGGGTTGCGCCACCGCTGATCCTCCGCTTTGCGATGATGGAGACGCGCTCCGACGACCCGAGGCAGCGCGCGAGGTGGTGGATGTATCGCTCTGCCACCACGCCCTCACCACACCCGGATCCGTTCCGCGTCGCGTCTAGGGCACAGAGCGTGCGCGACGTCGTCCTGGCCCTCCCCGCGCCGTTGAACACCGCTTACTGGGATAGATTCCAGCCCGAGCTCCTCGTCCACGATGACATCTCTGACGCGGAGTCGTCCGACGACGACGACTCTGAGTACTGCAAGGTTGACTCCGACAATGACTCTGGCTACAGGGGGACAGTGGCACGTCTGACGAGGAGGACTGTCAGACGACGAGCCAAAGATCCAGATGGTGGTGCCCGTCGTCGACCTCAGGGAGGGTGGTCAAAGGGCTCGTCCAATCCAAGTGGACCTGCTTTCAGACATGCCCGACATCGTCAAGCAAGAGCTGGTGGAGGAGGCAGCGCAGGACGCGGTGGCGGAGCCGGCAAGGATCGGCAACAAGGCTTTCAAGAGGTCTTCTGCAGGGGAGGTGCGCCGCTCCGAACGTCTTAAACGCCTGAAGATGTGAAGAAGAATGAAGGAAGACTGAAGAAGAAGATGAAGTAGTTAGGTATGCTGCTTATAAGTTTAGCATATAAGTTAGAACTATTTTGCGTTTAGTTAAGTTAGGTGTGCTGCTTATATATTCAGCACATAAGTTATTTGTAATGCTGCTATGGGAACTGCTGCAAGTTTATGGTTGAACTGATGCGAGGTTATCGTTGAACTGCTATTCTATGATAATCAAGTGATGATATGCTGTAATGTTGCTATTTTGTTGTGTTGCTTCAATTTGTTTACAATGTTGCTGCTGTGTTTGCCATGCTGCTGTCTTTGCCATGCTGCTATACAAATGTGGTGTGGATAGCATGTGTTGTTCTATCCAAAAATATCATAAATTTAATATTGTAGATTCAGCAGATACTTAATCTGTACTAGTTCATCTCTGTTTAGTGCAAATTCAGTACATGTTGACCTCCACCTACCAGTATATGTGAGACAAATTCAGTCACAATTCATCAAAGTGCCAATTCATTTAAATTCATCTTCAGTTAAACATTCAGTTAATTGAAACAAATAAAATTCATTAACTCATGTTCAGTTAAACTCATCTTCAGTCATACAAATTGAGTTAGCTGATTTTGAAAACAAATACAATTAACTCATACAAATTGAACTAACTGAATTTGCAAACAAATACAATTAACTCATACAAATCGAGTTAACTGAATTTGCAAACAAATACAGTTATCTCATACAAATTGAGTTAACTGAAATTGCAAACAAATACAGTTAACTCATACAAATATGTGAGTCTTCAGTTAAACTCATATTCCATTTAACTACAAATTTAGTTAAATGAACATGCAAAAAGAGACAAATTGAGTTAACTGAATTTGTAATTAACTGAATCTTCAGTGAACTAGAAATTCAGTTTACTGAATCTTCAGTAACACCTTGCAACAACATAACCTGGCAGTGATACAAATTCAGTAAACTAGAATCAGTCATATAAATTCAGTAAACTAGAAGCAGTCATACAAATTCAGTGGTCCAACTTAATTGGCATACAAATCAACCAAGTTCACTAAAGGAGTACAACTAACTAATAGCTCCAACTTAAGGCAGCATTACACCAACAATGAATTACTCAAATTCATCTAAGATCTCCTTCACCCTCTTTATCTTGCTCTTGGTCTCCTCCTTGTGCCTGAACAAATCACCAATCATGTACTCTAGTTTCTTCTTCTCCTTCAGCTCATCCCTCTGTGACACCACTTTGTCCATCTCTTCTGTCATGTTGTCCATCTGTTGCTTCATCTCATCCCTCTCTTTCTCTTCCTTAGCCCTCACAACCTGATGGATGCTAGTGCTAGATTTATCAGACAACTTCTTCTTCTCAAGCTCTTGCTTTAGGTCAGAAAGAGCAAGTCTTGCATTGCCCAACTCAGTAATTGTCTGCTTCTTGTCAGCCACCATCTTAGCAAAATCTAGTTTAAAAAACCCTCAGATCTTTTTCCATCTTTTCCTTCTCTCTCACAACCCTAAGATTTTCTTCAGCAAGATGTAAATTCTCACTGATCCTTAACTTGTTCTCATCATCATACATGCCCCAAACCCTGGCTAAACTCATCTTCAGAGTGGCAGGCCATTCAGGGTCAATCCACTCCACAAAGTTGCATTTAGGTATTTCCTACCAAATAAGAAAGAAAACAACTTTAGATAAATGAAAAGGCTTGGGTTCAGTTAAATTCACAAACAAGATGCTCTTAAGTTTAGTTAAGTTCAGTTAGTTCATTTAAATTCATTTAAGTACACAAACAAGATGCTGTTAAATGAAAACAATTCAGTTAAATTCACAAACAAGATGCTATTAACATCCAAACTTACATGCCACTATCTTATATAGCTCACAGTGAGATAACACATTCCAAGTTTGATCCAAAGTTACATGCCACTAACCTTTTGTGCACAAGCAAAGATACCTCCTTCCACTATCAAGTTATTCAAATGACACAAACTTCTCACAGACACAAAGGTGTTCACATCTAGCTGCAAGATCTGGAGCAAGTCCTGTCCACTCAGAGCAGAAAATGGTGGCAGGAGCAGGAGCCTACAACACAATATAGTCAGCAAAATTCCCCATTCTTGCCCTAACCAAAATTCCCCATTCTTGCCCTAGCCCTAACTGCCAGAGGCATAGCAATGAACTGACCTCACTTGTGACAGAGTAGCCGTCGGACGAGGAGCTGGATCCTTCACTCCAAGATACCATGGCGGCGAGCTGGCGGCGGCGGAGAGCTGGAGGCGGTGGCGAGCTGCACCGCGGCGACGAGCAGGAGCAGGGAAGGAAGCGAGGGAGCAGCGAGGTGAGTGAAGGGTGAGCTACCGACAGGATAGAATATTCCAACGAATATACCAACACAGGTGCCACTTGGTGTTGCACTGCGAGGTTGATAAGGCAATAATGCAGGGGGCTAAGTGCAAAATGCCATGCGCTGACTCGCCAGGCCACTTGGCATCCAGTTGGCGAGCTGTGATTGGTCTAGGACTAATTTTGCACATCCATTGCAAGTTCAGGGATGAAATAATCAGCTTTTGCAACTACAAGGACTAAACCATCACCTGACATGCAAGTTCAGGGACCTGGGGTGCTATTACCTCCGCTCTCCCTGTGCGTGTCAGCTGCCTTGTTCTTCTTTTCTAGAAGAAGCGGGCAAATTGTCTCCGTGGAATTCCGCGTACTCCCACTTGAATGCGCGCCTTGTTTCCTTGCGCACAAAGGTCCATTGGAGATATCTCTTCAAGAAAGGTCTATGGCAAGAATAATAAGTCAATTACACCACCGATGCTAAAACTTGGCATGAAGATTTACTTTAGTGCTGAGACTTGCGGCATACATTGAATTGGTGCTATAACTTGGCTTTGGCATGCATATAGAGTCCAAATGGTGTTTGTATAAGGAAACAATTCTGACTAGGCACGCCACATGGCGGGGGGCCCACTGTCAGCAAGTTGATTTGGCGTGTAGCATGTTATTTTGGGGAAAACCACGGAGAATTTAATGTTTTTCACAAAAAAAGGCCCTGATGCGTGCCGGTCTGTTTGGGATTCGAACCCATGACCTGGGGCGTGAAGGAGCCACTGCCTAACCAATGCAACAGAAGCAGTTTTCCAATATCACTTTCTGAAAAAGTTTTGAACTATATTTAAATTATAATCGTGTATTATAAATAAATTGTATAGAAAAATTCTTAAACATAGGAGTATTAATGTAGTATATAAAAGTGCTCATCCTTTAAGAAATTTTTATGTTTCTATATATGTTAGTAAATGCTTACATAAGTTACCATGTGACACCTGTGGTAAGCAATCCAAACTACTCAAAAAAAAAAAATGCTTACATAAGTTTAAAAGTGTTCGCAGTTTTAAAGAAATATTAATGTAGTATATAAAAGTGTTCATCATTTAATAAGTTTTTATATAATTTAATAAATGCTTATATAAGTTTAAAAATGTTCAGAATTTTAACAAAATACTCATGTAGTTATAAAAGTGTTCATGCTTTGAGAAACATATATTCACATGATGTAAAAATAGTTGGTTGGAATTCGAACCAGCGACATGTAGTCATCAGGTGCACGTGGCCACCACCCCACCCAACAGTGTTAATATTTTTCAGAAACTTGTAAAATATATGTAACTTACAACCTTATGTTATAATATAATACACTATAAATATATTCATGTATTATTTCAAAATTTATCCATATAATAAAATTATAATTAAAAATTATGCATGTAATAATTTTCATATTTAGTTTTTAAAGGCAAATATATATTGTATATTTAAGTAAATTAATATATATTTAAAATGTTCACACTTTTAATAAAATAATTATGTATTATATAAAAGTGTTCATTGTTAATTTAAAATTTATCATATTGATTGCGATTATAATCTACATCTAATTCATAATTTACTTTAAAAAAACTACAGTGCAAAATGGGCCGTAGGGTCTCCAGCGCGCTTAGGTTATATATGTATAGAATATCCAAGTAAAACAAAATGTTCTTCTCCGTACATTGGTTAGGCAAACGCCGCTCCACTCTGTAGGTCACATTTTTTAATACCACCGGCCACTTTTTTTGCAAATAATTTGTGTATCGCGCATCAAGGTCCTTTTCTGTGAGAAAAATATTCTGAGTTGTTTTCCACAAAATAACTGGCCGAATATCCTATCTCTATTGTTCAGAGGCTGACAACGGGTCCCGTGCCACTTGGCGCACCTTGTCAGCATCATCTCCGTATACAAACACGATTTGCACCGTATATGCATATCAAAGCCAAGTTGTAGCACCGGTTCAATGTATGCCGTGAGTATTGGCACTAAAGTGATTTTTCTTGTCAAGTTTTAGCACCAGTGATGTAATTGACTCAAGATTAAAGCATGGAAATGCGAAAACTGCAACCGGTTGATTAATTCCAGTGCTCTCAGGATATGTACGTATAGCGGTTCGGTTCGCTGATTGTTTGGCCGTTCGATATTGTTCTCCAAAGATAGATACAGTTTCGCTGATTGTTTGGCCGTTCGTTATTGTTCTCCAAAGATAGACACAGTATGCCAAATATACTCTTGCGTGTTATTTGTACAGGTGTATGTGTGATGAGTTGGCATATGCAGATCTGCATCGTGTTTGTACAGCTGTACAAGTCATGTTTTGAACGTACGGCTGGTGACGTACGTACGTGTGGTTAGTTCTATTTTGGCGCCGAGGTTACGTGAGTATCATGTATTCATGTATATATATATATCCTGTAATTGAAGACCATCAACAGAGGCGATAATACCTACCCTGGAATTTTGGCATTAGAAATCTTTTATGGTAAATCAAATTAAACCAAAAGCTGTCGTACGTAGTTTCGGATTTGCACCAGAGCACAGTATAGGCAAGAACTCATTTATGTCCTTGCTAATTTTGAGCCCTCGTCTCTACCTCTACGCTTTAACTTACTCCCTTATTATTGTGCTTTTTTCTTTCTCAACCGTCTACAGCTATAACCAGCCAAAAAAAAGGCCTATAGTACGTAGGAGTATATGTCAGCACATTAAAATAAATGGGTTAATTCTGAGCCTAGTGCATGCAGATGCAGTGCATGAACTTACGTAACGCGCCAAACGCATGCATGCATGCAGTTTCCTTCTTCTTCTCCGATCGAATTGCCCTCCACTAACCACGGCACTTTACCAAGTCCAGAGGGAGACCGGAGGGAAGCGCGTGGTAATTTGTTCTGTTGTAGGGTTTCCTTACACCCCAAGATTCGTGCAGATGGATCAAATTAAGCAGCCTCAACGATTCCTGCTGATTTGGCGCCACAACCTATTACTAACTTAAACGATGACGACGATGATTTGGTCTTCTTTGCAAATCAAGCCATGGACTCGACCCCATATATATTTTCGTATATATGCATGCGTTGGTTGCAGACTCTTGTGTTTGTGTATAAGGTAACACACGGCGAATATATATTCCTGGTTTCTAGGAGTAGTAGCCAGGAGTACTCCAAGTTATTAACGGGAGATTTTGATTGAAACGGAAGGCATAAATAAAAGGAAATCGCTCCTGAAAACGAGAAGGATAATCGGAGGGTCAATCTCATCGTCAGTTGCTTTCTCTCCTCTCATCTCACTCGAGGTCGAGGCCATCAAACGTGGACGCCAACCAAAACCCACCGGGTCACGCACACGCACCATAAATACTCGGCTGCCTACCGTCATCCAAGGACGGACCTCCTTGTTTCTTTCTTCGCCACCCCGGCCGCGTCCATCCATCGCCGATCCATCCATGACATGACTCATCGCCACATCTGACTAACTCATCGCCATCGCCTTCCCTTGGCTGCCTCTGCCTGAGTGTATATATAGGCGCGTCCTCCCAGTGCCAGGAGCAGACCGCGCGCGCGCCCCACCGACCGCCATGGCCGTGGACCTGCAACGCCTGCGCCACATGTTACTCACCACCGGCGGCGGCCACCACCAGCTCGCCAACCGGCCGGGCGCCTCGGCCGCCGCCATGCCTGCGAGCGAGCCTTGCTACGGCGCCGCGGCCCTCTTCACGCCGACGTCGGCCGCGGATCACTACTCGGAGCGGTTGGCTCTGGCCGCGGTTGATCCGGGTCCGGCCAGGAAGGGCGACGGCGCTCAGGAAATGACCGCCGGCAACAAGCGGAGGCGCGTCGACGAGCGGTCGTCCGTGCTCGGCGACGTTCTTGCGGCCCACGCGCAACAGCAGACCGTCGCCGTCGACCACATCCTGCACAGACATGTGAGTCCCGTGATCAAATTAATCGCCGCGTAGCTTTTGTTTGTTATTAACGGTGGTCGATGGCGCAGGCGAGAAAGATGTGGGCTGCTCTGGCGGAGCAGAGGCGGAGCCACCTGAGGCTCATCGTGTCCACCGTGGAGGCCAGGGCGGCGAAGCGGCTCAAGGCCAAGGACGACGAGATCGAGCGGGTCAGGGGCATGAACTGGGCGCTGGAGGAGCGCCTCAGGAACCTCTACATGGAGGCTCAGATGTGGCGCGACGCCGCGCAGTTCCACGAGGCCGCGGCCAACGTGCTCCGCGCCGACCTGCAGCGGGTGCTCGACGCGCAGGCGGCCCGTGGCGGCGGCGGTCAGGACGACGCCGAGTCGTGCTGCTGGGGGGAGAACCAGGTGCCCATCTGCGCGGAGGAGGAGGTGGGCACGCCGGACCCGACAGGAGTCGGAAGGTGCAAGGGGTGCGGCGACGGCGCGGCCGTGGTGCTGCTGCTGCCGTGCCGGCACCTCTGCGTGTGCGCGCCGTGCGCGGCCGCAGCGCAGGCGTGCCCGTCGTGCGGATGCGCCAAGAACGGCAGCGTCTGCGTCAACTTTTCGTGATGCGGGAGGAATAGTTTTTTAGAGTAGACTTGGCTTTTCCTAGCTTTATTTTCTTCAGCTATTTTTTGTTTTGCTCCCCTTCTTTTGTTCAGTTTAGCTTTTTGCTCAAAAATTGTTGGATCAGTTATTCAACAAGAAGAAGAAACAGTCCCTAGTATTGCATATCAATGCTTGGAATTAAATACATAGATTAGAATTTGAACAAGATATATGGGCTGCGACCAAGGGGGGTCACGGCGACTTAGGTGAGCGGTGGGAGATGGCAGAGATGGTGTAATCAGATGCGTGGAGACATTAGAGCAAGAAGATGACATTTACGAGACTAAGACTACAGTGGAGGGACGAGAAACAAGGGCAAAAAGGAAAGAGGGCGAAAGGGTGGATGGCTACGCCCGACGATGCGTTTGAGAAATGGGCTGATTGGCTAGTGTTAGGGTTTAGAGATCTAGACAACTGGAAAGCGGGGGTAAGATAGAGCCCCATTCAGACCCAACGGTCCAAAGGTTGATTTGAATTTATAGAAAATTTGCTTGGCTGGCAAAAGGTTTGTTGCCTAAACTCACACAAACGATTATACGAAAGGCCATTGAATTGCATTCATGAGGGGAGAAAGAAGGTGTTTGTTTCCTAGCGGCGCGTGTGGCGATAGACTGGCTAGGTTTAAGGTTTAGAGGTCTAGCAAAAGGGAGATACGAACCAGATTCAGGTTTAAGCCAAGTTGTCTCCCGTAAATTGAATTTAACTACATAGATTAGAATCTGAACATATATGTGCTGCGTCCAAGGGAGTTTGCGGTGACTTAGGTGAGCGGTGGGATATGGTGGAGAAGCTTAATCAGATGCTTGGAGGCATGAGAGACAAGGAAATGACATCTACAACTATGGTGGTGGGGCGAAAAATTAGGGCAAGAAGGATAGATGGCAAGTGCCACTTAGCGACGCGTTTGAGAAATAGGTAGATGGCTAGTTTAGGTTTAGAGATGTAAAAAGGGAAGCATGGTGAAGATCACGATTTAGATCCAAATATTTGAATTTATAGAAAATTACTTGGCTCGAAAAAGTTGGTTACCTAAATTCATACACAAGACTATGGAAGGCATTTAATTGCATTCATGAGGGGGTGAAGAAGGTGACCATTTCCTAGCGACGCATCTGGCAATAGACTGGCTAAGTTTAAGGTCTAGAGGTCTAGCGAAACGGAGATAGGAACCGAATTCCGGCCGAAGCTATAGGCCATCACCAGTAATTTGAAATTGACTTCATATATTAGAATTTGAATAGCATATATGGGTTGCATCCACGGGGTTTGCGGCGACTTAGGTGAGCGGTGGGAGATGGTGGAGATAGCATAATTAGACGCGTGGAGACAAGGAAATGACATCGACGACTATGGTGGAGGTCGAGAAATGTGGGCAATAAGGATAGAGGGTTAGCACCGCTTGGCTGTGCGTTTGAGAAATAGGTGGATGGCTACACCTGGCAGCGCATTTGAGAAATGCGCGGATGGCTAGTGTTAGGGTTTAGATATCTAACAAGGGAAGCGGGGTGAAGATAGGAACCCAATTTAGAACCAACAGTCTAAAGTTTGATTTGTATTTATACAAAATTTGCTCAATTGTCAAAAGTTTAACATGATTTTGGAAAGTCCAAATTTGTATATGAAAAGTTGGGGTGGGGTCTCAGAATGGGTTCCGAAGACATCCGAAAAATCTAAGATTTTATTTGTGTAAGAAAGTTGTGAAGAACTGTAATGAGATGACCAACTGTAGTTGGCTCAATGGGGCCCACATGGGGTGCCACCTCCCTAAGGAAGGCCTAGGCCGAATCCTATTAGGGAGGGAGTCCTTCCCTGCTTTCACGAGGTGGAAAATGAGAAGGTCACCGCCATCTTCATAGTGTTCTTGGTTTTCTTAGCATTCAAGACAATAGGAAAGGTTCCTACTGACATATATCTGTACTCCTAAAGGGGGACTTGGTAGTCTTCGTTCCATGGTTTATTTTCGTCTTTCCTCTCATCTTCGTTTGATTTTTATTCGTTTCTCCTCCCACCTTTGTGTGTTTTTTGTCTCTCCTCCCACCAAACGCTCCCCTCCTACTAGCGTAAACCAGGGAACGAGGCCCCCTCGCACGTAATGGAGAAAAATCGGCCGAATGAGGTCCCCTCGAACACCGAGGGGAAAAGAAAACACCGCATGACTCCTCTCTCGATCAAGGTACTTCCTTGATCTATTTCCTATGGTGTGAATGCCGCCCCCACAACCGCAGAATCGTCCTCCGCCACCACCGCGGAATCCTCCGCCGCCCAATGTCTTAGCTCATTGAAAAATCACCGCCGTATCTACTTTTGAAAACACTTTTTCTCTTATTTTGGACTCTAATTTGCATGATTTAAATTAAACTAACTCGAACAGATAATGTTTTCAGCAGAACTACTATGGTGTTGTTTTTGTGCAGAAATAAAAGTTCTCGGAATTGGACCACTAGTACAGCGAGCTGCTAAACAAACAGTTTTTAACCCCTTTCCGCGACGGCCTTTGGAACCGTCGACAAGTGAGTGTGGGCGAAAGGGGGTCCTTCCTACACGAACCAGAAACCACCGGGGATATGCCCTCCTGGCACACACGCTCGATAAAATGAGGTCGTGTGCGACCAGCGAGCACTCAAATACATAAATTCGTACAGTAGTGCTAAAAAGTACATTTATATAGGCGAAATCATTTCCGGTCGTAACTACATCCCACACAGTCAGCCAGCGCTAAACGTTTCCGTTCGTATATACATTTGATACGTCTCCAACGTATCTATAATTTTTGATTGCTCAATGCTATATTATCTACTGTTTTAGGCAATATGGGCCTTTATTTTCCACTTTTATATTACTTTTGGGACTAACCTATTAACCGGAGGCCCAGCCCAGATTTGCTGTTTTATGCCTATTTCAGTGTTTTGAGGAAAATGAATATCAGACGGAGTCAAAACGGAACGAAATCAACTGGAGAAGTTATTTTTGGAAGGAAAACCACCCGATGGACTTGGAGTGCACGTCGGGAAAGAAGGGAGGTGCTCACGAGGTGGGGGCGTGCACCCCTGCCTCGTGGCCCCCTTCGTCCACCGACGTACTCCTTTCACCCATATATACCTCACGCCCTAAAACTTCCGAACAGAAGATAGATCGGGAGTTCCGCCGCAAGCCTCTGTAGCCACCAAAACCTCTCGGGAGCCCGTTCGGCACCTGCCGAGGGGGAACCCATCACCGTGGCTATCTTCATCATCCCGACGCTATCCATGATGAGGAGGGAGTAGTTCACCCTCGGGGCTGAGGGTATGTACCAGTAGCTATGTGTTTGATCTCTCTCTCTCTCTCTCTCTCTCTCTCTCTCTCTCTCTCTCGTGTTCTCTCTCGTGTTCCCTCTATGGCACGATCTTGATGTATCCCGAGCTTTGCTATTGTAGTTGGATCTTATGATGTTTCTCCCCCTCTACTCTCTTGTGATGAATTGAGTTTCCCCTTTGAAGTTATCTTATCAGATTGAGTCTTTTATGAGAACACTTGATGTATATTTTGGTGACCAACTTGCGGGTTCCACCCATGAACCTATGCTTAGAGGTTGGCACACGTTCTTGACTCTCCGGTAGAAACTTTGGGGCACTCTTTGAAGTACTTTGTGTTGGTTGGATGAATCTGAGATTGTGTGATGCATATCGTATAATCATGCCCACGGATACTTGAGGTGACAATGGAGTATCTAGGTGACATTAGGGTTTTGATTGATTTGTGTCTTAAGGTGTTATTCTAGTACGAACTCTTTTATAGATCCATCCGAAAGAATAGCTTTGAGGTGGTTTCGTACCCTACCATAATCTCTATGTTTGTTCTCCGCTATTAGTGGCTTTGGAGTGACTCTTTGTTGCATGTTGAGGGATTGTTATATGATCTATCTATGTTATTATTGTTGAGAGAACTTGCACTAGTGATATGATACGCTCTATCACACATAAACCTCCTTATATCTTCCTCAAAACAGCCACCATACCTACCTATTATGGCATTTCCATAGCCATTCCGAGATATATTGCCATGCAACTTTCCACCGTTCCGTTCATCATCATCATGAGATACTTTACTTTTGTCATATTGCCATTGCATGATCATGTAGTTGACATCGTACTTGTGGCAAAGCCACCATGCATTATTTTTTATACATGTCACTCTTGATTCATTGCACCATCCCGGTACACCACCGGAGGCATTCATATAGAGTCATATCTTGTTCTAGTTTCGAGTTGTAATTCTTATGTTGTAATCAATAGAAGTGTGATGATCATCATTATTAGAACATTGCCCAAAAAAAAAGAAAAAAAAAGAGAAAGGCCAAAAAGAAAAAAAGAAAGGCCCAAAAAAAAAATAAAAAGGGCAATGTTACTATCTCTTTTTCCACACTTGTGCTTCAAAGTAGCACCTTGTTCTTCATGTAGAGAGTCTCATATATTGTGCTTCAAAGTAGCACCATGTTGTTCATATAGTGAGTCTCATAAGTTGTCTTTTTCATACGAGTGGGAATTTTTCATTATAGAACTTGGCTTGTATATTCCTACGATGGGCTTCCTCAAATGCCCTAGGTCTTCATGAGCAAGCAAGTTGTATGCACACCCACTAGTTTTCTTTTGTTGAGCATTCATAGCTCTAGTGCATCCGTTGCATGGCAATCCCTACTCCTCATGTTGACATCAATTGATGGGCATCTCCATAGCCCTTTGATTATCCTCGTCAATGTGAGACTTTCTCCTTTTTGTCTTCTCCACACAATCCCCATCATCATATTCTATTCCACCCATAGTGCTATATCCATGGCTCACGCTCATGTATTGCGTGAAGGTTGAAAAAGTTTGAGATTATTTAAGTATGAAACAATTGCTTGGCTTGTCATCGGGGGTATAGAAGTTGGGAACATCTTTGTGTGACGAAAATGAAGCATAGCCTAACTATACAATTTTGTAGGGATGAACTTTCTTTTGCCATGCTATTTTGAGAAGACATGATTACTTTGATTAGTATGCTTGAAGTGTTACTATTTCTTTTATCAATATGAACTTTTGTCTTAAATCTTTCGGATCTGAATATTCATATCACAAGTAAGAAGAATTAAATTGAAATTATGCCAGCTAGCATTCCACATCAAAAATTATCTTTTTTATCATTTACCTACTCAAGAACGAGCAGGAATTAAGCTTGGGGATGCTTGATACGTCTCCAACGTATCTATAATTTTTTATTGCTCCATGCTACATTATCTACTGTTTTAGGCAATATTGGGCTTTATTTTCCACTTTTATATTACTTTTGGGACTAACCTACTAACCGGAGGCCTAGCCCAGATTTGCTGTTTTATGCCTATTTTAGTGTTTCGAGGAAAAGGAATATCAGACGGAGTCAAAACGGAACGAAATCAACTGGAGAAGTTATTTTTGGAAGGAAAGCCACCCGATGGACTTGGAGTGCACGTCAGGAAAGAAGGGAGGTGCTCACGAGGGTGGGGGGCGCGCCCCCTGCCTCGTGCCCCCCTCTTCGGTCCACCGACGTACTCCTTTCACCCATATATACCAACGTACCCTAAAACTTCCAGAACAAAAGATAGATCGGGAGTTCCGCCGCCGCAAGCCTCTGTAGCCACCAAAAACCTCTCGAGAGCCCGTTCCGGCACCCTGCCGGAGGGGGAACCCATCACCGGTGGCCATCTTCATCATCCCGGCGCTATCCATGACGAGGAGGGAGTAGTTCACCCTCGGGGCTGAGGGTATGTACCTGTAGCTATGTGTTTGATCTCTCTCTCTCTCTCTCTCTCTCTCTCTCTCTCTCTCTCTCTCTCTCTCTCTCTCTCTCTCTCTCTCTCTCTTGTTCTCTCTCGTGTTCCCTCTATGGCACGATCTTGATGTATCCCGAGCTTTGCTATTGTAGTTGGATCTTATGATGTTTCTCCCTCTCTACTCTCTTGTGATTAATTGAGTTTCCCCTTTGAAGTTATCTTATCAGATTGAGTCTTCTATGAGAACACTTGATGTATGTTTTGGTGACCAACTTGCAGGTTCCACCCATGAACCTATGCATAGGGGTTGGCACACGTTCTTGACTCTCTGGTAGAAACTTTGGGGCACTCTTTGAAGTACTTTGTGTTGGTTGGATGAATCTGAGATTGTGTGATGCATATCGTATAATCATGCCCACGGATACTTGAGGTGACAATGGAGTATCTAGGTGACATTAGGGTTTTGATTGATTTGTGTCTTAAGGTGTTATTCTAGTACGAACTCTTTTATAGATCGATCCGAAAGAATAGCTTTGAGGTGGTTTCGTACCCTACCATAATCTCTATGTTTGTTCTCCGCTATTAGTGGCTTTGGAGTGACTCTTTGTTGCATGTTGAGGGATTGTTATATGATCTATCTATGTTATTATTGTTGAGAGAACTTGCACTAGTGAAAGTATGAACCCTAGGCCTTGTTTCCTAGCATTGCAATACCGTTTACGCTCACTTTTATCATTAGTTACCTTTCTGTTTTAATTATTTCAGATTACAAAAACCTATATCTACCATCCATATTGCACTTGTATCACCATCTCTTCGCCAAACTAGTGCACCTATACAATTTACCATTGTATTGGGTGTGTTGGGGACACAAGAGACTCTTTGTTATTTGGTTGCAGGGTTGCTTGAGAGAGACCATCTTCATCCTACGCCTCCCACGGATTGATAAACCTTAGGTCATCCACTTGAGGGAAATTTGCTACTATCCTACAAACCTGTGCACATGCAGGCCCAACAATGTCTACAAGAAGAAGGTTGTGTAGTAGACATCAAGCTCTTTTCTGGCGCCGTTGCCGGGGAGGCTAGGTAAGTGAAGGTATATCTTTAGATCTTGCAATCGAATCTTTTTGTTTCTTGTTTTAGCACTAGTCTAGTTTATAAAAGAAAATTACAAAAAAATTGGAATTAAGTTTTTCTCATACGCTTCACCTTTTTAATATCTTTCGTGAGTATGATGGAAAGGATAATTGTGCTCAAGTGGTAGAAGAAGAAATCTCTAAATTGTTTGGCACTAAGTATTTGAATGATGAGCATGATTGCAATGTTGTTAGTACGAATTCTTTGAATATCCATGATGCTAATGATGATTGCACTAGTTATGATGAAAATGTCTCCTATAAACATGTCAATTTTTGTGGAGTGCATTGGGTTTGTAAGTACACACCAAATAGGGAAGATAGATATTGCAAGAGGCATAAGTACTTAGAAACTAAATTGTTGCAAGAAGAGCTAGATGAATGTGCTGAAAGATTTAATATTTATAGTACCCCTTGTGAACTTTGGAATGAACATGGTCATTTAAAGCTCCAATGCTATTTGTTCCATGATCAAGTCGTTTCCAAATATTGTGATAATTTGATTACCCTTGAGCATCATAAAGATCTTAGCCTTCTTTTGGGTTATGAAGAAATGAAACGTATAACTGAGGGTATTCCAAAATTTAATCTTGATAGATTTCTTAATTTTGATCTAGAGAAGATTTATATGTATTGTGCGGTGAATTGCATTGAAAATCCTTATATTGCCAATTACATAAATAAAAGAAAACAAACAGAAGATGAAGAAAATGCTAACGAAAGGGAAGAGACTTCCCAATATCCTCCTATTGTTTCTTATGATGAATCAGGTAACGAGGAGGAGTCTTCTATCCAACCAATCTCATTAATAAGGAGCTCCAAAAAGAGGATTGAACCCACACATGAGGTGAAGAAGAAGAAAAGAAAAAGGAAGAGAGATAAAAAGATATCTCTCCCAAACAAAGTTGCTCCTATTATTGCTGTGCTTCATGAAAATGAAGATGATACACTTGACGATGATCTCGTTATGCCTATTTCTTGTTGTGATGATTATGATTGGGAAGATAATGATACTTCTTATGATCTTGAAAATCTTTTAGGCACTTGCTTGGAAGAATATAATAATTGCTATACTATTGGTGCTATCCATACTATTAATGATGAGAGTGATTATGCTTATGATATGAAAAGGCCCAAGCTTGGGGAAGCTATGTTTGATGAGGATGACATATTTGAGAATATATTTGCTGCAATTAATGTTTGTCCCAAGCTTGGGGATGCTATGTTTAATAATGATGATATTTTTAGCCTCTCAAGTTTTGATATGCAAAGTAGTTATGATGATAGCATGCCTTCTACTTATGATGATTATATTTATGAAAGTGGGTTTGGAAGAGTGCCAACTTTAGGAAGTAGTGATCCCACAATATTGGAGGATGTTGAATCTTATAATATTTATGAAAGTGGATTTGTATAGGTCATGACTTTATTTAGTGATGTATCCACTATCTTGGTAGAGGTTTCAATCGATTATGATGAGAACAAAGTTGCTACTTATGATGATTATTGTGATAAAACTTATGTTATAAAGAGCAGTGATGATTATATTTATAATACTTGTCATGATTATGAGTACCCTTTCTCTGAACATTACTCTTTTAATGTGGAAACAATTTATAGTATTCAAGTCTCTTATGATACTCCCACTATTCCGAATGAGAAGAATTTTGCTTATGTGGAGAGTAATAAAATTTTATGCTAGTAGATCATGAAAAGAATGCTTTAGGTTATGGTTATATTGTTGAATTCATTCATGATGCTAATTAAAATTATTATGAGGGAGGAATATATGCTTGTAGGAATTGCAATAATATCAAGTTTCCTCTCTATGTGCTTAAAGTTTTGAAGTTATGCTTGTTTTACCTTCCTATGCAAGTTGATTCTTGTTCCCATAAGTTGTTTGCTCACAAAGTCCCTATGCATAGGAAGTGGGTTAGACTTAAATGTGCTAGTCATATTCTTCATGATGCTCTCTTTATGTTTCAATTCTTATCTTTTATGTGAGCATCATTGAAATCATCATGCCTAGCTAGGGGCGGTAAACGATAGCGCTTGTTGGGAGGCAACCCAATTTTTATTTTAGTTTCTAGATTTTTGGTTCTGTTTAGTAATAAATAATCCATCTATATTTCGGTTTGATGTGTTTTCATGTTTTAATTAGTGTTTGTGCCAAGTAGAACCTTTGGGAAGACTTGGGTGAAGTCTTTATGATCATATTGTAAAAAACAGAAACTTTAGCGCTCACGAGATTAGCTGGAACTTTTTACTGGAGAGTGCTATTTAGTTGATTATTTTTGAATAAGATTACTAGACAATTTCCTCAGGTCCAACAATTTATTTTAGAAATTTTGGAGTTCCAGAAGTTTGCGTTAGTTACAGATTACTACAGACTGTTCTGTTTTTGACAGATTCTGTTTTCTATGTGTTGTTTGCTTATTTTGATCAATCTATGGATAGTAAAATAGTTTATAAACCATAGAGAAGTTGGAATACATTAGGTTTAACACCGATATAAATAAAGAATGATTTCATTACAGTACCTTGAAGTGGTGTTTTCTTTTCTTTCGCTAACGGAGCTCACGAGTTTTCTGTTAAGTTTTGTGTTGTGAAGTTTTCAAGTTTTGGGTAAAGATTCGAAGGACTATCGAATAAAGAGTGGCAAGAGCCTAATCTTGGGGATGCCCAAGGCACCCCAAGGTAATATTCAAGTACAACCAAGAGCCTAAGCTTGGGGATGCCTCGGAAGGCATCCCCTCTTTTGTCTTCGTTCATCGGTAACTTTACTTGGAGCTATATTTTTATTCACCACATGATATGTGTTTTTCTTGGAGCATCATTTTATCTTGTTAGTTTTTGCTTTCTGTTAATTATAATATTGTTTTTCATCTTTAATTTCAATAAAAATGTCAAGGATAGCCTTTACCATGCTTATTTTGCAAGTATACATGTTGCTGTTTGAAAACAGAAAGTTTACCGCTGTTGCAAATATTCCCTAGAAAAGTCAGAGAGTGGTATAATGTTGAATCTTCTTTAATATTGAGCTCTGATAAATTTATTACAGTGGGAATTTTAGTTCATAATTTTTGGAGTTAGGTAAGTATTGATACTCTTGCATTCTTTACAGACTATACTGTTTTGACAGATTGCTGTTATGGTTGCAATTTTTGCATATGTTTGCTTGTCTAATGATTCTATTTGAGGATAGGAGTGTTGAATATGCAGAGGAATTTAGTATGCAATGTTGAATAATAATTTAAGTGATTTTTTATAGTAGAAAATGATAAGGTTTTGCATTGGTTTATACTAACCTATCTCACGAGTTCTTGTTGAGTTTGTTGTGAATGAAGCTTTTGATAAAAAGAGAAACCATGATATGAGAGGAATTAAGGAGACACAAAAGTTCAAGATTGGGGATGCCCAAGGCACCCCAAGATAATATTCCAAGAAGTCTCAAGCATCTAAGCTTGGGGATGCCCCGGTAGGCATCCCACCTTTCTTCTTCAACAACTATCGGTTAGTATCGGTTAAGCCTAAGTTTTTGCTTCTTCACATGAGTTGTGCTATCCTTGCAATGTAGTTTTCTTTAGCTTTTCTTGCTGTTTGAATAAAGTATAAAGATCTGAAATTCTTAAATGTTAGAGAGTCTTCACATAGTTGCAAAATTATTCGACTACTCATTGATCTTCACTTATATCTTTTGGAGTAGTTTGTCATTTTCTCTAGTGCTTCACTTATATCTTTTAGATCATGGTGGTAGTTTTATTTCGAAGAAATAGATGATCCCTCATGCTTCACTTATATTATTTTTAGAGTCTTAAATAGCATGGTAATGTGCTTAATTCTAATATTCTAAGCATACAAGATTTGTAAGAATTCTTATGAGTGTGTTGAATACTAAGAAAAGTTTGATACTTGATAATTGTTTTGAGATATGGAGGTAGTGATATTAAATTCATGCTAGTTGGGTGATTATGAATTTAAAGAATGCTTGTGTTGAATTTAGCAAGTCCCGTAGCATGCACGTATGGTTAAAGTTGTGTAACAAATTTGAAACATGAAGTGTACCTGGCTTGTGCATCCTTATGAGTGGCGGTCGGGGACGAGCGATGGTCTTTTCCTACCAATCTATCCCCTAGGAGCATCGCGTAGTACTTGATTTTGATGACTTCTAAATTTTTGCAATAAGTATATGAGTTCTTTTGACTAATGTTGAGTCCATGGATTATACACACTTTTACCTTTCCGCCTTTGCTAGCCTCTTCGGTACCGTGCATTGCCCTTTCTCACCTTGAGAGTTGGTGCAAACTTCGCCGGTGCATCCAAACCCCGTGATATGATACGCTCTATCACACATAAACCTCCTTATATCTTCCTCAAAACATCCACCATACCTACCTATTATGGCATTTCCATAGCCATTCCGAGATATATTGCCATGCAACTTTCCACCGTTCCGTTCATCATCATCATGAGATACTTTACTTTTGTCATATTGCCATTGCATGATCATGTAGTTGACATCGTACTTGTGGCAAAGCCACCATGCATTATTTTTTATACATGTCACTCTTGATTCATTGCACCATCCCGGTACACCACCGGAGGCATTCATATAGAGTCATATCTTGTTCTAGTTTCGAGTTGTAATTCTTATGTTGTAATCAATAGAAGTGTGATGATCATCATTATTAGAACATTGCCCAAAAAAAAGAAAAAAAAGAGAAAGGCCAAAAAGAAAAAAAGAAAGGCCCAAAATAATAATTAAAAAGGGCAATGTTACTATCTCTTTTTCCACACTTGTGCTTCAAAGTAGCACCTTGTTCTTCATGTAGAGAGTCTCATATATTGTGCTTCAAAGTAGCACCATGTTGTTCATATAGTGAGTCTCATAAGTTGTCTTTTTCATACTAGTGGGAATTTTTCATTATAGAACTTGGCTTGTATATTCCTACGATGGGCTTCCTCAAATGCCCTAGGTCTTCATGAGCAAGCAAGTTGGATGCACACCCACTAGTTTTCTTTTGTTGAGCATTCATAGCTCTAGTGCATCCGTTGCATGGCAATCCCTACTCCTCATGTTGACATCAATTGATGGGCATCTCCATAGCCCTTTGATTATCCTCGTCAACGTGAGACTTTCTCCTTTTTGTCTTCTCCACACAATCCCCATCATCATATTCTATTCCACCCATAGTGCTATATCCATGGCTCACGCTCCTGTATTGCGTGAAGGTTGAAAAAGTTTGAGATTATTTAAGTATGAAACAATTGCTTGGCTAGTCATCGGGGGTATAGAAGTTGGGAACATCTTTGTGTGACGAAAATGAAGCATAGCCTAACTATACGATTTTGTAGGGATGAACTTTCTTTTGCCATGCTATTTTGAGAAGACATGAATACTTTGATTAGTATGCCTGAAGTGTTACTATTTCCTTTATCAATATGAACTTTTGTCTTAAGTCTTTCGGATCTGAATATTCATATCACAAGTAAGAAGAATTAAATTGAAATTATGCCAGCTAGCATTCCACATCAAAAATTATCTTTTTAATCATTTACCTACTCGAGGACGAGCAGGAATTAAGCTTGGGGATGCTTGATACGTCTCCAACGTATCTATAATTTTTTATTGCTCCATGCTACATTATCTACTGTTTTAGGCAATATTGGGCTTTATTTTCCACTTTTATATTACTTTTGGGACTAACCTATTAACCGGAGGCCCAGCCCAGATTTGCTGTTTTATGCCTATTTCAGTGTTTCGAGGAAAAGGAATATCAGACGGAGTCAAAACGGAACGAAATCAATTGGAGAAGTTATTTTTGGAAGGAAAGCTACCCGATGGACTTGGAGTGCACAACAGTAAAGAAGGGAGGTGCTCACGAGGGTGGGGGGCGTGCACCCCTACCTCGTGGTCCCCCCTTCGGTCCACCGACGTACTCCTTTCACCCATATATACCTACGTACCCTAAAACTTCCAGAACAGAAGATAGATCGGGAGTTCCGCCGCCGCAAGCCTCTGTAGCCACCAAAAACCTCTCGGGAGCCCGTTCCGGCACCCTGCCGGAGGGGGAACCCATCACCGGTGGCCATCTTCATCATCCCGACGCTATCCATGACGAGGAGGGAGTAGTTCACCCTCGGGGCTGAGGGTATGTACCAGTAGCTATGTGTTTGATCTCTCTCTCTCTCTCTCGTGTTCTCTCTCGTGTTCCCTCTATGGCACGATCTTGATGTATCCCGTACTTTGCTATTGTAGTTGGATCTTATGATGTTTCTCCTCCTCTACTCTCTTGTGATGAATTGAGTTTTCCCTTTGAAGTTATCTTATCGTATTGAGTCTTTTATGAGAACACTTGATGTATGTTTTGGTGACCAACTTGCGGGTTCCACCCAACTTGCAGGGTTGGCACACGTTCTTGACTCTCTGGTAGAAACTTAGGGGCACTCTTTGAAGTACTTTGTGTTGGTTGGATGAATCTGAGATTGTGTGATGCATATCGTATAATCATGCCCACGGATACTTGAGGTGACAATGGAGTATCTAGGTGACATTAGGGTTTTGATTGATTTGTGTCTTAAGGTGTTATTCTAGTACGAACTCTTTTATAGATTGATTCGAAAGAATAGCTTTGAGGTGGTTTCGTACCCTACCATAATATCTACGTTTGTTCTCTGCTATTAGTGGCTTTGGAGTGACTCTTTGTTGCATGTTGAGGGATTGTTATATGATCTATCTATGTTATTATTGTTGAGAGAACTTGCACTAGTGAAAGTATGAACCCTAGGCCTTGTTTCCTAGCATTGCAATACCGTTTACGCTCACTTTTATCATTAGTTACCTTACTGTTTTTATTATTTCAGATTACAAAAACCTATATCTACCATCCATATTGCACTTGTATCACCCTCTCTTCGCCGAACTAGTGCACCTATACAATTTACCATTGTATTGGGTGTGTTGGGGACACAAGAGACTCTTTGTTATTTGGTTGCAGGGTTGCTTGAGAGAGACCATCTTCATCCTACGCCTCCCACGGATTGATAAACCTTAGGTCATCCACTTGAGGGAAATTTGCTACTGTCCTACAAACCTGTGCACTTGCAGGCCCAACAACGTCTACAAGAAGAAGGTTGTGTAGTTGACATCAACATCCCACACAGTCGCTTCAAGGAAAACATTTCTGTTCGCAAGTACATCACACACAATTTTCCCGATTAAATCGTTTGTGATAGCGTTTCCATTGCACATGGTATTAACAATTTTATCGTTTGCGTTATTGAATTCATCACACATGGTGCCTAGAAGAAACTGTGTGTCAAGGGCTGTCCATCACACACAGTTTTTATGTGTTAAACGTTTGCGCCAGGTGGCCTAACGCAAACAGTTTTCAAGAGGATGTCGTGTGTGATTGTTCATTAATCTAACACGGTTTATTCCTAGAAACTGTGTGCGTTATTGAGTGCATCACACACGTTTTTTTTCTCAATACCTGTTTGCAATAGAAAAACCGAATTAGCAGGCTAATTATGCGATTATTCATAATCCATTTATTAATCTAATTGACATTTCATATTAAACACACAATATATTTCATTTTCATAATTGAAATACATCAGAGTACAACATCATATAGCTTCAGCACTCAGCTACCCCATTACACAACTACACCAGGACCAAGTTTCACATGCAACATCTATAACCTTTCCAAATTAGCATCATAGACGGTACATAGACAGATGTATCTCATCTGGAAAAGTGCTGAAGCAGAAGGCAAATATTGAGGCTTCATTGATGTTGAACGTCTTTGTAACTTTAGGCCAGTGCATGTGGATGATTGACCGTCCATCCTTCGTCCTCTTCAGGAACACTTCAATATTGAACCGTGGGTGTTGTATGAATACCTTCCTCACCTCCTGACCATACAGGTGGTTTGAGAGGTAATCATCAGCGAACTGCTTTGGAAAGGCCTGAAAACAAGGATGTGTATAAATATTTTCTCTATATTGGAAATGGGGCAAAGGAATAAAAAAGGCAAGGTATAATAGTTAGTAATCCTGTAGTGAACTGATGTCTTCTTCATTGTGCAGACAAAGATCTTGTTATTTTTTGTCGCTAATTTCTTTATCCTAACAATCTTTCTGAGTTTCTTGACTTGACTGATATTCATGGACAACTCATTTCCCCATATGCAAAAAGGGTCAAACAGTGGGTCAAAACCTCTGACAGCAGGACCTACATGTGCAAGACCAAATTGTTAAAAACCTAATTATTAGAATGGTTCCTGCAATTGCACAATAATGTGCTATTAGACAACGGACCATGCACGTGCTAATCTCGATTGTAAACTTCAGTGCTTCCCATTGTTTCCCTGCAACACATATAAGGTAGTTAGTCATCAGGTTAAGTAAGGGTTCGCATGCTATCAGTAAAATATGTTGATGAAAAATAAGCACATTGCAGATTCATTAGATTAATTCAAGCCACGTGGAAACATATACACGATTAATCCAAACCAAGCATGATTAAGAACTAGGAAATATAACACTTGTATATGTTTCTCATGTATTAAGTGCAGCCAAATTCAATTTATTCCTCACATGCACAACAATACAAAATTCTACCCACGACAAGTGTACATCGCAGTGTAGAATTGAACCAAACTGTAAGCTAAACACCACAAAAAATGAACCAAACATTAACTGAGCACCACATTGCACAATATAACATACTCCTAATAGAAGATCAGACAGTTAAACAAACCAAGCATGCTTAACAACTTGGAAATATAGCAATTGTATTTGTTTCTCATGTATTTAGTACAACCAAATACGATTTATTCCTCACATGGTATACAATAACAGAATGCGGCCACAACAATTGAACATCACATTGCAGAATTGAACCAAGCAGTTAACTAAACACCACAACAAATGAACCAAACGTTAACTGAGCACCACATTGCACAATATAACATACTCGTAATAGAAAATCAGACAGTTAACCAAACCAAGCATGTTTAACAACTTGGAAATATTGCACCCTGAAGAATTGAACATCACATTTGCATAATGGAACCAAGCAGTTAACTGAACACCACATTGCACGACATATAGAACATATACACTATAGCAGAAGATTGCATGGTAAAAGTAGATATCACAATTCACTAGAATTTGTTAAGGAAAGGCAGTAGCTAGCAAACGATGGCCTCGAGAAAACGCCACGAACTGTCGTTTAAAGCAGCCAACCGTGTCGCGGCGTCGGCGCGTGAGGCGTCAACGGTGGCCTCGACGGCGAGGTGCTCCTCCAAGATCTGGGGGTCGACACGAATGGAAACCATCGCGACCTCATCCACACGTGCGGCCGCGATTTGCTTCTCCGCTGCCAAATGCTCCTTGAGATCCTGGCTATACTGCATGCACCATGGCTTAGGGCGGCGCTTATTTGGTGGAGGGGTCGGTGATTTGGGTGGAAGGTGGAAGATGTCGCGCTCGCACCGGCGGTCGGGGCATGTGGGATGTGGAAGGAGGAGCAGGATGGGGGTCGGGTGTGGATTGCCTGCCTAGATAGGCGAGGCCGAGCAGCGTGAAGGAGGGTCGCCGGTGAGGAGGCGACACTGCAAGCAAGGAGTGAAGGTTTCAACTTGGAAAGGAAGGTGGAAACAGGGGAAATGTGGCTTTTGGTAAGGGGAAGGGTGCAGGGAGGTAGATATTTCCGCGAAAGCCGAAAATTTGGAACCGCTTTAGCGAAAAAACTGACGCGCAAAGTGTCATCAGACACGGTCCCTTATTCAGAACTGTGTACGATATGTGAACATCACAAACGATTCAGATAGCTTAACCCGTGTGTGTTGAGTTTGTACGTCAAAAAATTTGGTCCGAATTTCACTGGTTACAGTGGTCATCCATGTCATTGCATAATTTGGGTACACAAAGGAGACTAACTTCTTAATCGAGCAAGTTCAGCAATTAAATAGAGCTAGCTGACCTAAACATTACTCTAACAAATTAAAGACCGGCACTCTTAATTAAACAAAACAAAGAGTACTACTACGGCTGGTGCTCATCGATCTCCGCCGCCACCTCCATATCCAGCTCGCGCCCGACGGTCTCCTGGGGAAGGGGCTCCATGGCATCAATTGCACTATACTCGACAAGCATCTCGCCATCCGCTTTTGCCATATCTTTGGCATAGGCCGTCATGAGCTAGGCGTGGGCTGCTACGATCTGGGCTCTGGTGGGCTCCGTCGTGGCAAGGTATGCCGCGCAGGAACAGATGGTTGCTCGAACTCTCTCAGCGATTGCTAGCTCTTCAGCCGTGGGTTGCCGACCGTTGTCGGAGAAGCTTCGTTCGATTTGTGCGGTGATCGCCACGAGCTGGGCGTCGATGGCCTCAACACGCAAGTGGGCGGCCTCCATCAGAGCTAAGGCCACCGCTGCGGAACGGACATCTGTTGTACCGCTCTCGCCAGTTGCTATCCCCGAGGCAGATGCTGCTGCTGCCGCCTGAGAAGCAACAGCTGTCATTTGGGCTGCCTTGGCCGTCCGGATGCAGAGTGCGGTCGCCCTCACGAAGTTTGTTAGCATGCGCCTGGCGGCTGCGGCCGTGCTCTCGCCGGAGTGGGCCGCCGAAGTTTCCCTCACGACATGGGTCCATGTCCCCATCTTTCACCGGCGACGAATGAACAGTGAAATGATATTTGGGGAGTGTGCTAGTGTGCTTGACACGCCAGCTGTGGATTGTAGCCGACGCACCTTCTCGCGTAAGCCATAGGCGTACTATACACCGACGGTGCTCCAAGATATTTTGTGCGGCATCTCACACGGTTGGTGATAATAAACTGTGTGCGATCTACTTGATTTATCGTCTTGATTTGAATTACGTAATGGGGTCACAGCTACAAAGGATGGTGTTTGAATTGTTAGAACTTTTATCTGCAGTGAACATGCAACTATAGGTGTGTCGTCAAAAAAATTGAAATTATCCAGGGTTCGTTTGGACATTTTTATACATTAACTTGGTTTTGTAGGCATTTCAGGTGTATAATTCTAATTTGAACTACATGTACATGCTCCAGTGCATATAAACGGGTTGAAAAATCAAATATGTGTCCTCGGTTGCATGCTTAGGTCACATGCAAGAAATGAGAATGAATGTCACACACCCTGCCACCGTCACTCGGCCGCAAACATTGAGATACTTGGTTTTTAAATTCTAGTAAATCCAAAACTCGTTTGAAATTCATGAAACTTGGCATGCTATCATGGAGCGGCATCAACATGCCGTGGTAAAAAATTTGTCCCATTTGGGGCAGGTTTGGGTATAAGCTTCTCACATACCAGAGCTTCTCACAACAAGCGTGATGGTTTCGGTAGGGAACGTGCCACCTTTGGGGACGAAACGATATCCGTTGCCTCTTATTTCTTTCAAAAAAATTTGAGTGTCAACATAGAACAACAGGAGTGTTGTGTTCAATTTTGGAATTTTTCGGGGTTCGTTTGGACATTTTTATACATTAACTTGGTTTTCCAGGCATTTTATGCACATAATTCAAATTCGAACTACATGCACATGCTCCAATGCATATAAATTGGTTGAAAAATCAAATATGTGTCCTTGGTTTCATGCTTAGGTCCCATGCAAGAAATGAGAATGAATTTCAGTCACCCTGCCACCGTCACTCGGCCGCAAACATTGAGATACCTGGTTTTTAAACTCTAGTAAATCCAAAAACTCGTCTGAAATTCATGAAACTTGGCATGCTATCATGGAGCGACATCAACATGCCGTGGTAAATTTTTTGTCCCATTTGGGGCAGGTTTGGAAATAAGCTTCTCACAAACCAGAGCTTCTGACAACAAGCGTGATGGTTTCGGTAGGGAACGTGCCACCTTTGGGGACGAAACGATATATGTTGCCTCTTATTGCTTTCAAAATTTTTCGGGTGTCAAAATAGAACAACAGGAGTGTTCTGTTCAATTTTGGAATTTTTCGGGGTTCGTTTGGACATTTTTATACATTAACTGGGTTTTCCAGGCATTTTATGCGCATAATTAAAATTTGAACTACATGCACATTCTCCAGTGCATATAAACTGGTTGAAAAATCAAATATGTGTCCTTGGTTGCATGCTTAGGTCCCATGGAAGAAACCGGAATGAATTTCAAACACCCTGCCACCGTCACTCGGCCGCAAACATAAAGCCAAAACTCATCTGAAATTCATGAAACTTGGCATGCTATCATGGAGCAGCATCAAAATGCCGTGGTAAAAAAATTGTCCCATTTGGGGCAGGTTTGGGTATAAGCTTCTCACAAACCAGAGCTTCTCGCAACAAGCGTGATGGTTTCGGTAGGGAACGTGCCACCTTTGGGGACGAAACAATATCCTTACCTCTTATTGCTTTTAAAATTTTTCGAGTGTCAACATAGAACAACAGGAGTGTTGTGTTCAATTTTGGAATTTTTCGGGGTTCGTTTGAACATTTTTATACATTAACTGGGTTTCCCAGGCATTTTATGGGCATAATTCAAATTTGAACTACATGCACATGCTCCAGTGCATATAAACTAGTTGAAAAATCAAATATGTGTCCTTGGTTGCATGCCTAGGTCCCATGCAAGAAATGGGAATGAGTTTCAAACACCCTGCCACCGTCACTCGGCCGCAAACATTGAGATACCTGGTTTTTAAATTCTAGTAAATCCAAAACTCGTCTGAAGTTCATGAAACTTGGCATGCTATCATGGAGCAACATCAACATGCCGTGGTAAAGATTTTGTCCAATTTGGGGCAGGTTTGGGTATAAGCTTCTCTCAAACCAGAGCTTCTCACAACAAGCGTGATGGTTTCAATAGGGAACGTGCCACCTTTGGGGACGAATCAATATCCGTTGCCTCTTGTTGCTTTCAAAAAAATTCGAGTGTCAACATAGAACAACAGGAGTGTTGTGTTCAATTTTGGAATTTTTCGGGGTTCGTTTGGACATTTTTATACATTAACTGGGTTTTCCAGGCATTTTATGCGCATAATTCAAATTCGAACTACATGCACATGCTCCAGTGCATATAAATTGGTTGAAAAATCAAATATGTGTCCTTGGTTACATGCTTAGGTCCCATGCAAGAAATGGGAATGAATTGCAAAGACCCTGCCACCGTCACTCGGCCGCGAACATTGAGATACCTCGTTTTTAAATTCTAGTAAATCCAAAAATCGTGTGAAATTCATGAAACTTGGCATGCTATCATGGAGCGGCATCAACTTGTCGTGGTAAAATTTTTGTCCCATTTGGGGCAGTTTTGGGTATAAGCTTCTCACAACAAGCGTGATGGTTTCGGTAGGGAACATGCCACCTTTGGGGACGAAATGATATCCGTTGACTCTTATTGCTCTCAAAAAATTTTGAGTGTCAACATAGAACAATAGGAGTGTTGTGTTTAATTTTGGATTTTTTCGGGGTTCGTTTGGACATTTTTATACATTAACTGGGTTTCCCAGGCATTTTATGCGCATAATTCAAATTTGAACTACATGCACATTCTCCCGTGCATATAAACTGGTTGAAAAATCAAATATGTGGCATTGGTTGCATGCTTAGGTCCCATGCAAGAAATGAGAATGAATTTCAAACACCCTGCCACCGTCAATCCTCCGCAAACATTGAGATATATTGTTTTTAAAATTCTAGTAAATCCAAAACTCGTTTGAAATTCATGAAACTTGGTATGCTTTCATGGAGCGGCATCAACATGCCGTGGTAATTTTTTTATCCCATTTGGGGCAGGTTTGGGTATAAGCTTCTCACAAACCAGAGCTTCTCACAACAAGCGTGATGGTTTCGATAGGGAACGTGCTACCTTTAGGGACGAAACGATATCAGTTGCCTCTTATTGCTTTCAAAAAATTTCTAGTGTCAACATAGAACAACAGGAGTGTTGTGTTTACTTTTCGATTTTTTGGGGGTTCGTTTGGACATTTTTATACATTAACTGGGTTTTCTAGGCATTTCATGTGCATAATTCAAATTTGAACTACATACACAAGCTCCAGTGCATATAAATTGGTTGAAAAATCAAATATGTGTCCTTCGGGGCATGCTTAGGTCCCATGCAAGAAATGGGAATGAATTTCAAACACCAGGGCACTGTTGATTGCCGGCAAAAACATTGAGATACTTTGTTTCTAAATTTTAGTAAATCCAAAACTCGTCTGAAATTCATGAAACTTGACATGCTATAATGGAATGGCACCCGACATGCTGTGGTATTTTTCGTGTCCATTTTGGGAGAAGGCGCACTCGAATAACAGCCAACAAAGGCATTCTGAAACAAATAGCTGCGACTGTAACATTTCAAACATTTTGTATAATTTAAATTGTGTGTGTTCTGTTAACCATTCACGTGACGCCATGCCTCACTCTTTTAATGGCTAGGAGGTGCCGTGCGGACAGGTTCTTGAGTTCTTGACTAAACGGAAGGCGTGCGAGCGGTACTCTAAAAGTGCAACTATCCCTAGGTGGTTTTGGTAATTCCTAACAACATATAGCTCATTAAGCTAATGCTATTTCAGGATTAATATTTCAAGAAAGCTCAATGATTGGCATGGCATGGATGAGAAAAGTGGACCCCTCAAAATGCTAAGGACAAAAGGATTGGCTCAAGCTCAAAGCTCAAGACTCTACATTTTCTATTTTAGTGATCCAAGATCACATTGAGTCCATAGGAAAAGCCAATACTATCAAGGAGGGATGAGGTGTTGCTTAATGAGGCTCTTGCTCAAAATGCTTAGTGATATGCTCCAAAGCCCTCAACTACTTTCTCACATCCACATATGACCTAAACCAAAAGTCAAACTCGCCCCCACCGATTCTTTCTATCCGGCGCCACCGAGTTCAGATGTCATAGCCACTGCCACAAACCCTAGGCAAATCGGTCTCACCGATAGGGATCTCGGTCTCACCGAGATGGTATTGTAATCTCTCTGTTTCCCTTCGTAATGTTTCGGTCCCACCGAGATGAGCGATTGGTCCCACTGAGATTGCAATGTAAACTCTCTGTTTCCTTTTTGTAACATTTCGATCTCACCGAAATGAGGGAATCGGTCCCACCGAGTTTACCTGACCAAGTCTCTGGTTAGCTTATTACCAAAATCGGTCTCACCGAGTTTGTGTAATTGGTCTCACCGAGATTACGTTATGCCCTAACCCTAACCATATCGGTCCTACCAAGTTGCATGTCGGTCCCACCGAAAATCCTAACGGTCACTAGATTTTCTGAATCGGTCCGACCGAGTTTATCAATTCGGTCCCACCGAGATTGGCAAGTTGTGTGTAACGGTTAGATTTTGTGTGGAGGCTATATATACCCCTCCACCTCCTCTTCATTCCTGGAGAGAGCCATCAGAACGTGCCTACACTTCCAATATACATTTTCTGAGAGAGAACCACCTACACTTGTGTTGAGGCCAAGATATTCCATTCTTACCATATGAATCTTGATCTCTAGCCTTCCCCAAGTTGCTTTCCACTCAAATCTTCTTTCCACCAAATCCATATCCTGTGAGAGAGAGAGTTGAGTGTTGGGGAGACTATCATTTGAAGCACAAGAGCAAGGAGTTCATCATCAACACACCATTTGTTACTTCTTAGAGAGTGGTGTCTCCTAAATTGGCTAGGTGTCACTTGGGAGCCTCCGACAAGATTGTGGAGTTGAACCAAGGAGTTTGTTAGGGCAAGGAGATCGCCTACTTCGTGAGGATCTATCGCTAGTGTGGCAAGTCCTTTGTGGGCGACGGCCATGGTGGGATAGACAAGGTTGCTTCTTCATGGACCCTTCGTGGGTGGAGCCCTCCGTGGACTCGCGCATCCGTTACCCTTCGTAGGTTGAAGTCTCCATCAACGTGGATGTACGATAGCACCACCTATCGGAACCACGAAAAAAACATCCGTGTCACCTATTGCGTTTGAATCCTCCAAACCCTTCCCTTTACATTCTTGCAAGTTGCATGCTTTACTTTCCGCTGCTCATATACTCTTTGCATGCTTTCTTGAATTGTATTAAGATTGCTTGACTTGTCCAAAGTTGCTAAAATCTGCCAAGAACTAAAATTGGGAAAAGGATAAGATTTATTTGGTCAAGTAGTCTAATCACCCCCCCCCTCTAGACATACTTTCGATCCTACACACTCCAATGCGGAGGCTGAATGGGAAGCGTGCGAGCTGTATGCCGCACAGGCTCACCGGGAAGCGAGCCCTTTGACTTCCATGGCCGCACTCCTTGCTTGCATCCTCTCCATTAATGGCGCCCAAGCCGCAGTTTAATTCGGTTTTTAAATATAAAACACTCATTCCAAACGTTTTAGTTAGAACAGCCGTATGCAAACCGACAGCTTCCCCAGGAAGCCAAGGGAAAATGTGCTGAGTAGGATGTGTGCAGCTCTTGATCGCTAACGTTTTAGATAGAGCACCTGTATGCAAAGTGAGATCTATGGTCTTCCCCCTTAAGTCGAGGGAAAATCCGCAACGCAGGATTTGTGCATCCCTTCAACGCAAACGGTTGTTTTGGATGACCCGTGTGCAACCACGTACAAACAATTTGGTAAGATTTGCATCTGTCATATTGGGTATGTTGCCATTTGTCAAACTGGAAAGATTTACATTTGTTGATCTTGTAACGTTGCCATTTGTCAAAATATGCAGCTAGAAATCACTAGCACAGTAGCACTATCTAATTTTTGCAATTAAAATTCAGTAATTAAGCATAGATTTCATTCATAGATTAAGCAGTCGTTCTTAATTTATACAAACAGTTCAAGTCGAAAGCTGAACCGACCAAACTTCTCCCCAATTGTTGCCAACCACGTACTGAAATAGCTAGTTCAACTATATATACTAGCATTGGGGTGGCGGACACGACGGCCACCTCCCGCCTTCGGGCCACGGCGGCGGAGCGGGAGATGGCCCTGGCTTTCAACGGTGGTGTGGTGGCAACGACGGCCGGCAATAGCTGCCGACGGGCAGCGGTGGCAGAGCATGTGGTGGGTGTTCCGCGCACACCCAACAGGGATGCCACGCGCACTAAACTACGCCGGGGACTGCGCCGCCGCCGCAGTGTAGCCTCCCAGCTGGAGTTGTCCTCTGATGACGGCGGAGTGGCTGAGCGACGACGACGAACCGGTGCCATTGGCGATTGTGGGAGAAGCAGACGAGATAAGCTACAGGGAGGGAGGAAAAAATGCGACGCAAGACTCACCGGCTGTGAGGGTTTTTATAGCAGGCTGGTAAGCATTGGGATTTGGGGGGATTTCACCGAGTCAGGCTGGAAGCTTGCGCGGGAACGGGCTCACCCACGATTCATTGGCGCCACCGTTTGGCCAAAAGAACGCCCCCGCGGGCTGCGCAAGCTTGCGCTGTAAGCCGTCTGCGGCAGCGGGGTGACAAGATGTGCGAGAGGAGGACGAAAGGACAGGTACACATATAGTTAATACAAAAACGTTTGTGATTTAATTACCTATTATACCCCTGTCCTGGTTTATAAGTAGGATTTAACTAATAAAATATGAATGCATGTCGCCAAAGATTATATCGTTGGAGTCGTATTTGAACATAGTTTCCAGCTATACAATTTTTGTAACATGCATTAACACTTTTTTGGTTAAATTTAAGGTTATATACCAGCAAGCGTTTGCCCACAACACACACGGCTTATTCCATCACAAACAGCTCGGATGTACCAACTATATGCCACGTATCGCACACGCAACTCTAATCTGATTTGTGCTTGATGTCTTCGACATCGCTCGCACAGTTCGTCTTATTTGCCACGCATCACTGTGCCGGCCTCTGCTCGCGTTCCTCGGCAAGCTCGGCTCGCCATTAGGCACCGCGGCGCACTCTGTCGCGTCCGCTGGTGCGCTCTGCTCGCGTCCGTCGTCGCGCTCGGCTTGTGGGCAGCTTTTCCGTGCGCACGCCCAATATATATTGTTGCTCGCCGTTGAGGCGACCGCGGAGCGCTCTGCTCGCGTCCCTCCGCGCGCGCTCTGCCAGCTGTTGGGCGTGCGCACGATCACGTCGGGGGCCCCATATGCATTCGGTTGCGCCGCACGCGTTGCCACGCGATGTGGTTACGTGCGACACGATGGAGTTACGCGCTGCAAATTAGAACTATCATCAGGGCCTGGCGATATTCCTGGCCGTCCGGCTTCCCCTTTAATTCCCGCAGCCATTATAACCTTAGTCTCTTTAACCTTTCGATCGCGCCTCACAGCACAACAAGCACACCCATGGCAACACATAGAGAGGGGATGTCCAGCGGCGCAATGGAGTTCGGCGAGCATAGAGTGGAGACCCACGCGAGGGAGACGGATCTCTCGGTGGTGTGCACCATCGACCCGGCCGTGGTGGACGACTACATCAACAGAGTTGAGCAGTTGCTTGCTCGAGACAAGTACAAGATGGTCGGCATCGACCTGCAGTACACCGTCGGTCGTCCCGACATAGATTAGAAGGTTGCCGTTGCCTAGTTGTGCGTGCGCCATCATGTCCTCATCTACCACTACTGCATGGCCACAGAGCCTTGCGATCGTTTCAACAGGTTTGTCAATAGCACCGACTACAGGTTCGCCACGGTGGAAACCAAAGACGATGTAAATGCGCTCAATGTTACGGGCTTGGCCTGCAAGAACCTTGTCGAAATCCATGACCACTACAGGGTCTGGGGCAGCACGAAGTAGGACTCCCTGGTCGAACTCGCCTCGGCCATCATCGCCCCCTACTACGAAAAGATGAAGCAGGATGCCCAGAGAACAAGTCCCCTATCCTGGAACAGGGCCTGGATGCGGCAACTGGATGAACCTCACCTCAGGTTCGCGCCCAAGAGCGTGTACACATGCTACGAGATGCATAGGCGGATCGTTGACATGAGGACGTGCCTCGTTACCAAAATCGACGAGCTTGGATCGAGCCACAAGCAGAGCAAGCGTCACAAGAAGTATATGATGATCAGATGATCGTTTATGCTAGTTAATCATGCATGTAATATATAGTTTACTTTATTGGTGTGTGGAAATGTCATGTGTGTAGTAGCCACCTATGTAATTATGCATGTAATAGTTACTTTGGTGTGTGCAAAAGCCATGGTTGTAGTAGCCACCTATGTAAGTGGATGTTTAATTTGGTTATGCAAGCATGTCCTTATAAGTGTGTGTGTGTGTGCGCATGTGTGTATGTTGTTCTGTATGCAATCCCATCGCACAACACACACGTATTATTAGCAGCAACTGTCTGTGTTATTATCAGTCTTCACACGCATTTCTGATTATAGACCTGTTTGCCGCGTATCACACACATCTTGTTAAGTTGAACCGTTTCTGTTCTCATGTCTCAACGCAAACAGTTCATCTGAATGAACCGTATGCCGTATATCGCACACACCTTGATCTGGCTAACCGTTTGTTGGCTAATCACAAACAGTTCATCCGAGTGAACCGTATGCTGTATATCGCACACACCTCCATCTGGCTGCCCGTTTCTTTTGTTCCTCCTCATCGCAAACAGTTAATTGAACTGAACCGTATGCCCTGCATTGCACACGCAACTAAAATCTGAACCGTGTTTGATGGCTCCGCCATCGCAAATGTTTTGCACCTTTTTTGACAGTTTTTTACACCACCGTTTGCGATTGTGGCGCCACACACAATTTCGTCAAAGGGTCTCTGATCGTAGTGTCGCTTTAGCAGCATCCTGCAGTAGTGGACGAAACTGTTTGGATATTTTTTTATGGAATGTATAAAAGTAATGGAGCGAAGATCCACAGGAGGGGAGACACCAGTTTCCCACAAGGGAGTTAATTGCTCAAAACCAACACATTTGTGGCTAGGGTACTCCAAAAGTACCACTTTTGTCAAAAAATACAAAAAAACACCAACTCTGCGCCAAGTGAGTAACAAATGCCACTGATTAGCATATTAGCCGCGTCTAACAGCAAAACTGACAGGTATGGCCCACACGTCAGGGTGACATGGAAGGCCTATGTGGATAACATGCTGAGGTGGCCATGGGACCCACATGTCATCCCTACTGTCTTCTTCCTCTCTCTTCCTACCTCATCTCTCTCTCTCCTCCGCCTCCTGGTCCCATCATGCCGCCGCCGCTGCTGGACCCTCCTCTGATCGCCGCCACCTCCTAGCCGCGTCGCAGCACCGTCCCTCCTGGTCCACCGCTCGAGCGCCATGGCCGGCAAGCCAAAGGAGGAGCTCACCTCGCCCGACCATCCTCTGCTCGATCTGGTCACTGCCCCGGTCACCGCCGCGGCTCCTAGCATGCCCGTGCCTCCTGGTCCGACCATGCCGGCATGGCCGCCACTGGCCGCGCCTGGCGGGCACTAGACCTCCACTGCCGCGGCCTCCCTGGCACCCCGATCCATGACCCACCTGCACAGCCTCCGCCCTGTCGGTCACGCCGCCGTCGAGGCCGCCCCTTCCTCCGCACTCTCAGCCTCTCCGGGTGCTGGGACCTCACTAACGTCGCACTTGTTGTCCTTGCAGCGTGCCACAGGGACCTCAGCGAGCTCCACATCAGCCCCGACCCGCTCGACCACATCTCCAGCGACGCCCTCCGCAGCGTTGCCCACTGCTGCGCACACCTCCGCTACTGAAGGAAATATGCCCTAGAGGCAATAATAAAGTTATTATTTATTTCCTTATATCATGATAAATGTTTATTGTTCATGCTAGAATTGTATTAACCAGAAACATAATACATGTGTGAATACATAGACAAACAGAGTGTCACTAGTATGCCTCTACTTGACTAGCTCGTTAATCGAAGATAGTTATGTTTCCTAACCATAGACATGAGTTGTCATTTGATTAACGGGATCATATCATTAGGAGAATGATGTGATTGACTTGACCCATTCCGTTAGCTTAGCACATGATCGTTTAGTATGTTGCTATTGCTTTCTTCATGACTTATACGGGTGTGTTTGGTTGAGGAACCAACTGTCACAGAATGGAATGGTTCCATTCCAGAGGGACGGGTCGGTTCCGTTCTTGTATTTGGTAGGTGCAAAAAAGTAGAACGGGTTGGTTCCATTCCAGTGTTTGGTTTGGATGAATGGAATGAAGAATGGAAGAACAAAAATTCAAATTTTAGGTAGCATTTCGTTTGTATTTTCAAGAAAAAAACAACATAACAATATATATTGACAAAGAACACAATTTCCAGCAATATCATAAGATGGCAATCATGTAGCAAGTTCATTTGGTACATCCAAAAGCAATCAGCACGTACATGTCTTTCACATACAAATAGGCAGTACATGTCTTTCACATACAAATAACCAAGGAAAATGCACTACAGCCATACATGTTCACATACCAAACATCCAAAAGCAACCCAATGGCACTACAGCCATACATGTTCACATACCAAACATCCAAAAGCAAACCAATGGCACTACAGCCATACATGTCAAGTTCACATACTTGACAACCATATCAAATTTAGAAGTTTTTCTTCACATACCTACTCACCCAAACAGATTTGTTGGTTTCGGTAAGCTTCATGAAGGCCCTTGCAGTCTTGGGGTTGTCAACAAGATGAGCATAGTAGTGGGCAAGGTGCTCTTCGTCAAATTCTTTCAAACAAGAGACTACATCCCAAAGGTCATCAGGTATATCATCATCATCTCCACCAGATTTCACAAGAGCTTCAGCCACAAGTTTAAACCCATCTTTGAGAATGACACCTAGTGGATCCTCTAGAACTTTCACCACCTTGGCCTTCTTTTTTGGTGGTCCTTTGGGGTCAGAAGACTCACCAAATTGTGGTGACGTGTTGATCTCACCATTCACCTCACCATTTTCCTCATCATCTTGCTGACCATCTACAAGTGATGCATACAGTCAAAAATATATGACTACTAATGACTCGTAACCATGGATCTGGTGAGTACACAACATCACTTATTAATTTTTTTGGGTAATCATAGATCTACACAGTAGGCAGCAGCACATATATGGAACAAATAGAGGAGGAACATGGCACACACAGGAAATAAAAATCTGCCATCAATCCATTGTATCCATCAAGCGTATACAAAGGAGTAGGAACCATACCTTGGCTTCGTTGCTAGCCGCCAATCCAGATCAGTAGGCACACCTCCGGCCGCTCCTTCCTCTCCTGCTGCTGCCAGGTAGGTCTCCACCTGGTCCTAGGTCGCCGCCGAGCTGCAGATGTGCGCCATCTAGGGAGAGACGACGGAGAGGAGAGGGAATCGACGCTGGAGAGGGAAGAGACGACGGGGAGGAGAGGGAATCAGCGCTGGAGAGGGAGGAGTGGCAGATCGAGAGAGGGAGAGATGCGGAGGGTTGGCGGCGCTGAGATGCGGGAGGGGGGCTGCGTGCGAGGGGAACAAGGGCTCGAGGGCTCGTTCTCTGTCGTCCGGCCGATTTGGAGGTATACGTCGGTTCCGCATAATCACCGAATATTCGGTTTTCTGGGACTGGTGGGTTCTGGGCCCTTCGGCTAACTGAACACGGGAATGGGCTTTTGGAATGGGTCGGACCCATCGTGATGATACGTGTTTGTCACGATGCAAGTCGCGTTTTTGTCATGCATGTACATCCATGACAAATTTATGAGATACCGACAATCGAATCAAGATAGTCATACAACGTATGTTGTTATCTTTGTCGTAGAAGTGTTCCATGACATTACCAAAATTATCATCACGGAGTGTCCACTTCCATGACGATAAATCGCGCGTCCGAAGTGCTTTCGTCAAGGGTGACCGACACGTGGCATCCACCGATAGCGGAATTGGAAGCTATGTTAAGCTATCGGGTCGGGTTTTGGATCCGATAACCCGTTAACAGCCCGACCAATGGGGGATTTTTCCGTGTAAAATCATCATTGGCTGGAGGAAACACGTGTCGACTCATCGTTGGGACGGATGTCATCCACTCATTGGACGGAAGGCGCCTATGATCGTCGACACATGATACGTCGACCGTGGCTACAGAGGCCCATTCTTGTGAAAAGGCGGCCCGTTTGACTTGGTCAAAAGGTGGCGGGCGGCCCATGGAAGCTTTGTTAACGGCCTGTTCGCATATAGCCCATTTATGGCCCGCTAACCCAAGGCCCGTTCGCCCTATCCGAATTAGGCCCGATGGCGTCATCTGGGCCATCAATATGATTCAGCCCGTTTTCGCCGGCCCATGTATGGCCCATGGCGTCTTCGGCCCATATGAGGCCCTATGTAACTCTTGGCCTATTAACGGCCCGTGGTGGCGGCCCGCAATGAGCGGTGTATCACTTTACACCCATTAACGGCCCGTGGTGGCGGCCCGTAATGAACGATATATCACTTTATACCCATTAAGGGCCCGTTATTCAGTTGGGCGTTTCGGCAAATGTTATCTTCGGCCTTCTCGAGCCCATTTATTCTTGGGCTCATTTCCGGCGATTCGTTTACTTACGGCCCGTTCTTGTCATTTTACGCTTGTGGGCCAAATTCAGCCCGTGGTTACATCGGCCCGTTTGTGGTCCGTTAATCGTTGGGCGTTTTCATAGCGTCATCAAATCGGCCTATTAACGATGGCCCGTTATGGTCATCTGACCCGTATAAGGCCCATTGATGATCTGACCCGTAGAAGCCCCATTGTTTCTCTGACCCGTAGAAGGCCCATTGTTTTCTGGCCCGTAGAAGGCCCATTGTTTCTCTGACCCGTAGAAGGTCTCTTGTTTCTGGCCCGTAGAAGGCCCCTTGTTTCTCTGACCCGTAGGAGGCCCGGTGTCACTACGGTAAATATTAGCCCATGGTTATTGTGGCCTAGTTTTAAAAAGAACTGCGACTACAAGCAAACAAATAAACAAGACAACAAGGAAATAAATAAGCAAGCAACTTATGCTAGGCTATCACGGCTATTACACATATTACATCCTTTGGGCATCAAAGTTAGCCACCGGTGCAAATATAGGGAACAAAGCAGCATATCATATACTTTGGTTGTCAAAGTTGGCGACCAGCGCAAATAAGCGCCATGACAAAACAAATCGAAGCTGAAACCACTTGAAGATCTCAAGAAACAATATCACAGGTACCCATAATTTGGCAAGATGCTTAGCAAGCTTATTAACTTTCTCTTGTTTGGCGCTTAAATCCTCCAGTAACTTTTGTTGCACGGAAAATATGCATCTGAATTCTGCGGGGACTTCCTCGGTCCTTGACTTCTGTCATGCACATCGATCGATGTCTTTCAACTTGAAGTTGAGACTCAAGAAGACGAACTGATTCAGGCAGCGAGTTCGAAGAGCTTGTGCGGCGATAGTGGCGATAACTTTCGAACACTACATCAAGACAGGACTTTTGGGTTCCCTCACTTTGTCGTCAAGATAGTTTTATCAGCTTTCTTGGAGACCAACAGGGATGTCTCACTATCTTGAACCTTATCTGCATTACTTCCTTTACCATTGGATAGCGTGGTCTGTTCTCCAATATTTTGTCCGCATTCTAAAGAGAAACAAGCAGACACATCACATGTTTACCATGTTGTATATGAAACTCATTTTGGTAAATGAGTTCAGTAGTAAAGTGGACAGGATAACAACATGAAACAAACATATATCTATGTACCATGGTCACTTTATGGTCTATATCATTCTAGTTTTGTTGCCAAATCAAGATAGAGACACAGTTCAAATAATATTTGTTCAAGACAAAGCAGAATAGACAGAATATAAGTGTGGGTAACTATAGAGCAATAACAACACTTGTAATGTGCATGACATGAGAACATAACTGTTTATTCAATTGAAACTGAAATCAACATAGAGCAGGTTACAACAACAAACCAGTTAAAGAAACAGGTTTAAAACATACTGTTGCGCCATTGGAGTTTCAATTCCATCCTTCAAATTTGAAAATAGTTGGTATGAGTAAATCTGATAATGCAAGAGCAAGGAGTATGAACCATAGCTCTGAGAACTGACACGAGAACAAATCTTCTTCTCCTTTAAGCGTTGAGTTGGGATTGGGTGGTGGTCCTCGTGCTTTGGGCACTGCAGTTCCTTACTAACCGCTCGTGTTTGGGTGCTCTGTGGTGGAGGCGGTCTTGTGTCAAGCTGGGCTGGGTTACTATCTGCGGGGTTGGGGTTAGAAGGGGTGTAGCTGGTTCTCTGTCCAAGCTGGGTAGGGGTACAATCTGCGAGAGTCTGGGTTATGTGTGGTGGATCTGGTCCTTGGGCAAGTACAACCGTGGTTCTATCTGCATCAAGCTGGTAGCACTATCTTTTACGAAGACCGTGTTGTTACTCCCTTAGAATCTGCCATCACGCTCTCCAATTCAAATGGCTGATAAACAAGAAAAGTAATTGAAAGTATAGACATTGTATGATAGACAGGTGCAATGGATAGTGGGGAATAAAGAGGGCATGAAATAATTCATATTTATGTTGTCTAACCAAACAGGATAGCATGACACAATTTCACATATATGATGGCTAACTAAGCAGGATAGCATGACACAATTTCACATTATGATGGCTAACTAAAAAGATGGAAAGACATAGTTCAAAATATGAGACTATGTAAGCAGGATGACATGACATAACTATATAATGTGTTTATTAAATAGGTTGGCATGCCATAATTCACATACATTCATGGATAGAATGCCATAATTCTAAATATGATATTTGTAAACACTAAACAGGATGAGATGATATAACTATATGATGTCTTTATTAAATGGGTTGCCATGCCATAATTCAGATAGATGATGTGTATGTACTATGTAAACATGATGGCATGATATAATTCAAATATATGATTTATATAGTAAGCAAGTAAGCAGATGGCAATCTATATATGATGTAAAAACTAAGCAATGCAAGACAACATGCATGACATGGGTAATATAACCCTGCCAAGTTTGAGCATAGACCTCGGGAAATAGGACTGGTCATCGGTCTACGAATCCTCCTCGAGGAGCTCTCTGTAACCACAAGATGTACGCTTGAGCGAGTAGCATTATCTGCTCTGAATACCTTGTTTTCCTCGAGATACTTCCATCACCGCTTCAAATGGCTGATGCACAGGAAGAGTAGTTGAATATACAAGCGTTGTCGACAAATGGAACACGTAATACAAAAAATGATAGCATGATATAATTCACATACATGATGATTGGCTAAACAGCATGGCATTGCATAATTCACATATATAATGCCTTTGCAACAAGATAGCATTGTATAATTCACATATATAATGTCTTGCAACAAGATGGCAATGCATAATTCACATATATGGTAATTAGACACTTTGAGCAGGTGGCATTCACACAAAGCATGTCTAAACTAATCAAATGGCATAGCAATGCGAGACACCATACATACGATATGAGCAACATAACCCTGCCAAGTTAGAGCATACACCTCGGGGAATAGGACTGGTCATCATCTCTGAATCCTCCTCGAGGAGCTATCCGTAACCAGCGAGATATGCGCCGTCGAGATAGCATAGTCTGCTCGAAGACCTTGTTTTCACTCCGAATTTGCCATCACCGTGTCAAATGGCTGATGCACACGAAGAAGCGATTGAATGTACTAACATTGTTGACAAATGTAATATGTAACAAAAAAAGGATGGCTGATATAATTTACATATAAGATGGTGGCTAAGCAGGATGGCATTGCAAAATTCACATATATGATGCTGGCTAAACAAGGTGGCGTTGCATAATTCACATAAGCGATGAATAAACTAAGCAGATGGCATTCGCACAAAGGATGTCTAAACTAAGCAGATGACATATTTGATGTATAAAGTAAGCAATGCAAGACACCATATGCATGATATAACCAACATCGGCATGCCAAGTTAGGCGAAGACCTCGGGGGTAAATAGGAGTTATCTTCTCCTACGAATCCCCTCGAACAGATATCTTCCTCTCGATTACAATCCGAAATGCGTGGAGGGGGCTGCCTTTGCGCCTACCATGGGCGGCGTCTGCATGAAATTATATTGCCACGCAAGGCTCGTCTCTTTTGCTCTACATGTTCAGTTCCATTGTTTACAATAAGCTGTCATGCATAGGAATAAAACATAGTGAGATTATGTAAGGAGTGCATGCAGAAATCCGAGTGATGGTAGCAACTTGTGGATAGACCCAAAACCAATAATAGCGAGGCAGATAATGGCTTGGTTAATAAATACAGATAATGGCTTCTTTCTTGTTTGTTTCCCACCCAACATGAAACTCATAGTAGACACGGAGATTAACGGATAGTAGATAGATACTATTGATAGCGGCCCGATATGTACCCACAACCATTTAAAAACTCAAGTTTGACCATTAGTTTGGAGCTGACTCGAGTCTAATCGGTGAACAGGGCGATAAAGTAGCATGTAATATTAGCGATGCATAACGTAGCGGAACACGAAAGAGTGCGACCTCTCTTGCGGACCCGTGTAGTCCTCGAGGTCATCTGCTCGGTTGATGATGGTAATGCAGTTTTCATGGCTGCCGGTGGCGGGGAAGAAGATCGAGGCGGCGAAAGACAGTCGGAGGCGGATCCTGCTGTGTTGGACCCTTACATCGTTGGAGCAGCTGAGCTGGGGTGGACGACGGCGCAGCAGGAGGCGGGACAAACCACGCAAGATTTTCTTTGACAACTATCTGTAAGAGAAGTAATTCTGTAAGGGCTCGTTTGAATTGGAGGATTCCAACAATGCGAGGGATAGGAAATAGACAGGAATAGGATAGGAATGCACGTGCAAAGCAGAGAATTTAAAAACACAGAGTTTACGCCAATCTGGGTGTTTGATTCACAACAATTGGAAGATCACGGGATGCAAAGAAGCATGGTGAGATTAAGTCAAACCACAAGAAAATGTACGGTTATAATGCTATTATGCTACTATCTCTTAGTCTTGTGCTTCATGAATAGGAATTTGAAAAGGAGGACAAGTGAAAATTAAAATTCCTCGTTTTTTCTTTCAAGGAGACACTAAAGGAACAAATCCGTGTGCTCGATGGACAATATATATAACATGTAGAGTAAAAAGAGATGCAACAAGTGTACAACCTCTTTGGCGAAGCCATGTCGATCTCAGCGTGATTGGGTTGGCGGTGAGGATGCTCCGGCTGACTTTGCTGTCGGAGGAGGAAGAAGATCTTAGGCGTCTGGAGATGGAGCCGAGAGTCTGCTCGCTGTGATGGAGGGTTTCATCGTTGGAGCAGCTCCGGTGAGTTATGCGGCGCCGAGGCTGAAGCAGGACAAGAGAGACAACGAACAACGTTAACCTGAGTGGAATTCTAATAGCATCTCAATACATGACGTAAAATACATAACCACAAAGTGCTAGATGTAAAATACATCAGCCGCTCATCTCTGAACTTAAGCGTCGAAACAGAACTTAAGCGCCGAAACTGAACTTAAGCGTCGAAACTGAACCTAAGCTGTCGAAACTGAATTTTTTGTCGAAACTGAATTTTCTTTGAAACTGAGACGCACTAGCAAGGTGAGGCTACGTCGGTCGTGACTTTTCATCTCTGGTCGGTCGATTTTGCAGCCGTTGGATCTGAAATCAAGGGCCTGCGGTTCATCTTCAACCTCCACCCCCAGCGAGCCTTGACCACCACCGGCCAAACAGCAGCCCCCGCCGCCCGTGGCGGCGGTCGCCGCCCGCCCCCGCCGAAAACACTCCCCACCGCCGGTCCGCCGCCGCCCGGCCATCCCTCTAGGCCCCCCGTGCGAGCTTTTCTCGGCGATCCCCCGCCACCGCCCGCCCGCCCGCCCCGCGGCGACCACCGCCCCATCACGAACCCTAAGATAGATAGTGGGGTACCTCTCCGTGAGCCCCCTCCCGCTGCGGCTGGTTCTTCCTTCACCCGTGAGCCCACCCCTTGAAAATCGGTGACCCAAAAGTCGATTCAGTCGTGAAGTGTAGCCAAATCGAGCAGCATCGCAAGCAAGAGCAAAGCGAGAGCAGCAGCGAGCGAGCAAGAAAGCAATAACAAAGCAGACCAGGCGGGGACCGAGAGCAAGAAGCGAGCAGCAGCAGCGGCGAGAGCTAAAGCAGCAGCAGCTCCTCTGATGTGGGCGTCGCCGCCGAGGAAGCGGCGCCGTGGAGAAGTGGCGGCGGCGCCGCCGTGGATGGAGCAGCGCCGTGTCGGCTCGGGACGGCGCCCGGCAGCACCGTGAGATCGAATCAAGAAGAAAATCGGCGATTAGTGTACAACCTCTTTGGTGGCGCCGATTAGGCGCAGCTTCATCGAGAAGCGGTGATGATGATGCTCTTCGGTGGTGCGGTGAAGGCGGCGGTGTGGGAATGGAGGTGGCGCGAAAGGCGAGGGGAACGTCGGGGCAGCTCCTTGGAGGTGGAGGGCGGGGTGGCTGAACCGGCGGGACGATGAGATCGACAGCGGATCCTCATCGATGCGGTGGATGAGGGCGTCGAGGTGTTCTTGTGGGCGGCGTCGTCGGGGAAGAGGCTCCGGCTGGGTGGCGGACGGAGCAGGGTGTGGGGTTTAAATCGCGGGTTTTCGCGGCCTCGGTGTATGAATGGGTGGGCGGATGGGATGGCGGTGGGGAACCATGGCTTAGAGGCAGCGCTTGTCGAAATGTGGGGTAAGTTCTGAAAGTACCCCCACCGATTTGGCGGTTCTTTCGGTTCAGGGTACCACGGGCATTTCGCGTGTCGGGATTTCACAGGAGGTGGGAGTTTTCGCGCGTTGTAATTTCGGAATAGCAAGGCGCGGGTTGAGATGGAGGAGTTGTCGAACTGTGAGACAAAGATATATCTTAAATATTTCGGGCTAACAAAGCGCGGGTTGAAATTTCGGACAAGCCTAACGTGTCTTGTACCAAATCAATCGCACTACAAATGTCATTCAAAACTTTGAATTCATGTTATGTTCAATTAAAATATTTAGCTACGTGTATAATGCATGCAACCTACTACTCAAATGAGCGTTTTAGTGCATTCCAAGCGTATATACTACCGCTTCAATATGAACTAAATTTGAATAAGATCTACAGTAATGATTGTTGTGAAGTCAAAGCATTTGAATTCGTTTCTCTGTTTTAATAAGATCTACAATCATCATTATTGTCAAGTTAAACCATCGTTTGTGTATTATCTTCACAGCACACCACATGATTAGTCTCGAGTTACATATGAACTATGTGTACTATATGAACTCGAACTAGATTTTGAATCCACTTTATTTTGATTTCAAATCACATTACATTTCTAGCTCTAGCTAGATCTTCATAATCTAAACCATGTCTCATATGTATAATGTGTTTATCACATTATGTATGGTGCCCCCCCTCGCCTACAAGTATTTAGATGTGAGTTGCAAACACCACACATTACCACAAATTCAAATAAAATGTGAGAATGTTAGATATATAGTATTGTTTAGATTGCTCGATATTTAGTTGTAAGCTGCAAGCGCGCACATTATCACAAATTCAAATAAAATGTGAGATTGTTTGATGTATAGTATGGTTTAGATTGTTCGGCATTTAGCTGTGAGTTGCAAGCGCCATGCATTATCACATTATGGTATAACATGTGCACAACACGTGTATCACCGCTATATTCATGCATGCAATGTTTAAAACACTATGATCTCCTATTCAAATATATGAATCCGCTTTCATATCAAATTATGATCTTTGTTAGTCTCTTACACCCACACAATCCTCTAGCCTTTGTAGCTACCACTAACTTTCTCTCGTGCATGCACCGCCCTCCTCGCCCTCCTCCTCCCTCGGCATTCTATCCACGGGCACATTCATTTTTTTCTTTAGGTCGTTCTCCCGAGTCTCCACAACTCCTTTCCGACACACACCGATCGATAAACCTCTCCAGTGATGCCTGCCTACAACATACACACACAGCTTCAATCTCCTCCTTTATGTGTCCTTGCCTCGTGTCTCTCATATGGTGGAGACACACGTGTAAACTCTCGCCCCTCTTTTCATCGATCTCACAACCGCACCTCCTCCCCTATCTAGCTAGTAGTTGGGCCTCTCGCACCACCTCCTAGCTCCATTCTCTCTGTCTATCCGTCTCATTGGGCCTTATTTGCCTCTAACAAATGGACGTACACCGACCGATCTCTCGCTATACATATAGCCAACTAGGTCCTTATAACTCGTTTTACCCACACATCGATCGATCTACCTCGTTAGTTGTGTCTCTCCCTTTCCTCCGACAAACAACAATTGATCTACCGATCTAGTTAGGTTTTCTTACCAAACACATGGTTCCCCTTCATCATCCATGGATGCGTCCCGACAGATCTATCACGCACAGGCACACACAGAAACACATCCCCACTCTTATTGATAACATTGCAGCTCCACCCTCAGTTTGTCTAGTAGGCCTCTCCCAACATCTTCGACAAGCAACTCCATCACCCATCCAGCACTCTACCCCTCTCCCTCCCTCTCTCTCTCTCTCTCTCTCTCTCTCTCTGTCCCATCATATTTCCGTCCTTGATTATGTATGGATGTCGACCGATCTCCCTCAAGACATAGCTGGGTCTCTCCTTCTCAACACATATCTGAGTCGTTCTACCTCTATAGTTAGGCCTCTGCCTACCCCTCCCCCCCTCCCCCCCCCACACACACCGATACATCAAGCGCTCTAGTCATGTCTCCTGCCACACACAAACTTGACATGTGCCCTCTAACGTTCAGTAGGCAGTCGCCCTATATCTTTGACACACACACACACACACACACACACACACACACACACACACACACACACACACACACACACACACATTTGATGGCTCTCTTCATCGATCTCGCACCCACCCACTTGATCCTCTCTTGACTCTATCGATAGCTATGACCCCTCCCTCTCTTCTCGTGGATTGCCCGACCCTCTATGTATGATATGGATAGGCCTCCATTTCACACACATTGCATGCAAAATTTTGTTTGAGATGTCATCGACACATATTCCCACAAATAATTCACGAAATCAACCCCCCCCCCACCCCACCCCCACCACAAAACAAAAACACTCACGACAGCGGTTTGTATCTCTCACACACACCCACGTAGGTGGGGGCGTGCCTGAAGAGAAGAGGTGCATGCAGGCGCACGTACTCCGTCTCTTTCCCAACCACACCCAGCGGGTACACGGTGGAGCTCATTTCTGTCTGAAAAAGGCAGCCCACGTGGTAATTTGCACGTGTCTTGGTTGTCCACTTGGTGGAGGGAGGATCGTCTACCACGGGTGAACAAACAAATTGCGACTTGACGCGTTATGTTAAATTAAAAAAGAGGCAAACCATGTGGGGCCTACCTTAGAGGCAAGGCTCTATACACTGGAGTACTTTTGATGTGTCCGTCAACTCATGAGCGAGGAGAAGCTTGCTTAGTCGCCGTCTCCCCGCCCAGGCGCGGTGGCTCATGAGGATGAGGTGAAGCTTGCTCCTCCCTCGCCCATGCTGTGTGGTGGCTCATGAGACGAGGAGAAAAATTTTACTACCCTCCGTTTACTCCTCGTCCCTACTACCTTGGTTATAGAGATTATATCATATTGTTTGGAATATATATGTCCTTTAGTAGATTTCAATATGAACTACTAGTACATACTCCAAACACTGATGTATATAGGCGTATTTTAGAGTGTACATTCACTCATTTTGCTCCGTATGTAGTAGCACTCTCCCTCGCCCTCGACCCTCGCCCACGTGGTGGGCGTGCAGCAATTCATTCGGTCTCATATAGCGAGCGATATATCTGCACTACCATTATTGCTCGACTTCGAAGAGGCGAAGAGCCAATCGCAAGGTTAATATTTTGGAGATGCCAAGCGCAAGGTTAGTAGGTGCGCGTCATTTATAAATATTTTTTTTTTTGATGTACGTCGCAATATGATAGGTTCATATGGAGAGAAAAAAAACGCTCCACTATATACATAGTCGGGGCGGGCCAGCCTACGGTTGCTTCTGGGGTTGCTCTCTTCACACTCTCTCGCACAAAAATTGTGGCCACATCTCTAACATCCGGCGGATCCGTCCGCTTGGGGAAGGGTGGATGCTTAGTGTAGATCACGGTGGCCGTCGCCGACGGTGAAAACCCTTGTCGGCACGTCGATCAGGGGTCCCGCCGTTCTCTCTCACAAAGCGGTGAGGTTGCCTTCGTCCCTTGCTCCTTTGCCGCGGCGTGGGCAGTTGCCGCCTCCGCCGCCCTCCTCAAGGTTGAGCTCGTCCCTCGGTACAACTCCCTTTACAGCCGGCTTGCACCTTGCTCCAGCTGCCCACATCACTCCTGTGGATATTTCTCTACTTCTTTGCCCCCATATACGATACCTCTCTGGCTTCTCGTCTTGTATTTGTGATGAGTTTATGTCTCATCAACTAGTCCTAGTAATCTTATTCTAATCACGCTTCTTCAATTTCTTTGCCACAGGGATGCTCATCTCGATTTTGGTGAAACTGCACAAAATGATCCGATGGTCAAAAGGTTGCAAACTTCATTTATTAGGAAGCTCGAGCGTTGCCGACAAATTGAAGCCTGGTCGGGGTTCACGGTTCAAGGGCTAGGGACTGCATGGATCGTTTTTTCTTTAGCTGCCTCTGTTCCAAAATAAGTGTCAACTTTAGTAGTAGTACAACTTTGTACTAAAGTTTGCACAAAGTTGAGACACTTATTTTGGAGCGGAGGAGTACATATTGCTATGATCATCAATCATTGAGATGCAATAGCATGCATGTTAGTCTCCTTTGTATTTGATGAAATGTTGCAGCGGGCAACCTTGGGCATAAGATACATGTAACAGGAGCTGGAAGCTTCATAGCATTGTACAAATTTATCTCATTGATAAATTACATGCGTACTAGTACTATACTAGTACTTCCTCCGTTCCTAAATATAAGTCTTTGTAGAGATTTCACCATTAACCACATGCGGATGTATATAGATGCATTTTAAGTGTAGATTCATTCATTTTGTTCCGTATGTAGTTCACCTAGTGGAATCTCTACAAAGACTTATCTACTAATAATAGCTAGCCCCCACTACTAGGAATTCTCTATCCTCTCCTTGAGCCACATCATCAAAATTAGCGTAGCCGTTAGATGAAGTAAATCAGTCATAATAGCCGTCGATCTAGGCGTTGAGAGGCTCCGCACTAAGCCACATGCAAGCATGCAGAAATACCGTGGCACATGCATGTGAGTGGGTTTTAAATCACATCAACATGTCGCATGCAAGCATGCACGGTAGCATGCATGTAAGTGAGCTTTTAAGTCCCATTAACATGTCAAAAGAAAAATATAATCCCATTATGCAGTAGGAGTTGGCTGATCTTTTTTCCTTACGTGGGATGATCTAAATGATGATGGGAGTTTATTTAGTTTGGCTACCACATTTGTCATGCGGTTATAGATTTTTTAGTTCTATGAAATCGATAATTTTTTTGAGAGAGATATACCGCTGTTCATGAGCAGCGAGGACTCATCTAGTAATATTTAGGAGCGGAGGAGTACTATGTAAAGAGTTAGGTGTCGCGGTGATAGTGTGAGGTGGGCCATGTAATCACTTGAGCCTGCGTGTTTTCACTGCTCTTGCACTCCTCCGCTGTAAGAATGGAGAAAATTGTAATCTACTACCTCCTTTCGCGGCGTGGGACATCCAGCAGTCCTACCACCTCGATAATAAAGACCAATGAGCCGTCAAATCACATAGACCCAGCGATAAGTTGGACGGACGAAGCAACCATCACTCTTGCGCCGGTGAGAGGTCGCGTCCGCTCTGCCGGGCATGAATGCGGCACCGATTCTTTGGGGCGGCGCTGACCGTTTGAGGCGGGAAGAAGCCTTGAGGCGATGGAGGGCTTTGGGTGGGCCAGGCTGGTGAGGAGGCGGGCGTGGCAGCTGTCGCATGTCCCTACGGACACGCCCGGAAGCGAGAGGATGCACCGACTCTCGCGGCTAAAATCGTACACTACACACCATATCTCTGTAGGAGTAGGTCGATCTGTCGCACTCTCTAACACACACATCTTGTTAAACACACACACGCACGCACGCACCTTGGTCCCGTTGCACCTTCTAACGTGACTTATTACACCTAGGCGGAGGGAGTAGTAAGTATCACGAGATCTGGTGGCACACTTGACTTAAGTCGAATACAAGTGCCCAAAATTTGTGTGCATGTTATAATAAGGATTCACTTAAAATAGTGCGTGAGCGAACAGAGGATCAATTGGACAGTGTTCGAGCGAGTAGCGAGATGTGTGAGTAGTAAGATACACGCTGGCGCTTTTAATTTTCTTATTAATTTGTTTGTTTCACCCTCATTGGTGGGACCCAGCGTACTACGTGGAGAGAGGTAAGGTGACTAAGGCTGCATTATTTCTACACCACTTGTGGATAGTCTTACCACCAAAGCCACATGACACGATTATGATTGAAATCCTAATGACTCCACACACACACACAAAAAACACGGCATGCTGTCACACGAATGCAGGAATGTATAAAGGTTATTTTCCTCTCGTTGAACATAACGGGAGGGTTGTGTAGCTAGTTAGCCTGTTAGCTCATCAAACTTGAGGTCTCGGGTTCGATAACTACACTTGAGCATAATTTTTGCGGGAGGATTCTTTGACTGGTCAAAATGTTTTCTAGGGTTTGCACGCTTCACACTCTCTCTCGTATATATATATACGCTGGAGCCTCGGCGCTTGTAGTTGCTCTCTTCACACTCTCTCGCCCTCTCCGCTGGAGCCTCGGCGCTTGTAGTTGCTCTCTTCACACTCTCTCGCCCTCTCAGATCTAAACAAGACTTCGTTGGCCTCTCTCTCCCCTCACTTTGCTGCTCAAAAGCCGGCAGGATCCGTCCGCCGGGAAGGAAGGAGGCTTAACGCTGTCGCCGTCGGCGAGGAGGAATCCACTACGGCGCTGTTGTTCACTTTCCACCCAGTGGCGGCGGGAGGGCCTCCGACCCTTCTTCTTCGCAGCCGTCCGTCGCCCACGAACCACGCCCCAAGAACCTTAAGGTATATTTTACTTACTCCACATGCATTGCTCTAGCTGCATGTATACCATGAATCTAGGGCGTGGTTCAAAGAGGAAAGGAGTGGGGAAAGTAGTGGGAAAAGTTGTATATAGCATGAATCTAGGGCGTGGTTCAAAGAGGAAATGAAGGGGAAAGTTGTATAGCATGAATCTAGGGCGTGGTTCAAAGAGGAAAGGAATGGGGAAAGTAGTGGGGAAAGTTGTATCGCATAAATCTAGGGCGTGGTTCAAAGAGGAAAGGAAGGGCGAAAGTACTAGTTCAAAAAGGAAAGGAAGGGACAAGGCTGTAGAGTTTGAGCAGGACTAGATTTGCTGCGCTCACATAGGGAAAGGTGTCTAAAGATAACAAAGCTGGGACCAACACAAATATGCTCCTTGGTTGTTTGTTCTTTGTTGCAACAGGTGTGCATGACCACAGTACATCGGTAGATGCACATGGTGCTGGTGCGTCCTTGTCCCGTGCAACTCATTAGCTGTTGTTAATCTAAGGCCTGTTTGGTTAAAACTCCTAGTCCCTACCTGCTTGGTTCGAGGGACTAAACATGGACTAGAGGTTATTAAATGACATGATAAAGACCATGTTACCCCTAGTAATGAACTAATAGAAACAAGGTGCGATGCGTGGCAGGGGCAACTGTTGGAAAAGTCCCAAAAAGACTCCCTCGGGGTCTTCTTTCTTTAGTCCCAAATGCCCACTTTTAGTCCCGAAAAGTCCCTCCTGTTTGGTTTAGATGTGACTGACACGGAGTTTTTTAGTCCCTACACCAAAATGTCCCTGTAAACAAACACCCTCTAATAATGCCGCTGGAAAATTGATGCAATGCCACAGTTAAAAGCAAATTACATGTTTAACGAATTTTATTGTTAATATAATCTCTATGTTAATATTAATCAATGCCACCGTTTGAGAAATGCTACTGTCTTGCTTTCTTTCCCATTTAGATAAGGTAGATGCTTCTTTTGTTGGCTTCATGTCATCCACCGTTATTGACCACTAATTGTTTCCTTTGCACCTCTGTGTAAGCAGGGTTATCTACTTCACCTCGTTGCCATTGTGACCTTTTGTTGCCTTTGCACAAAACACTTTTGTTTTAAGAGTGTTTTGTGCAGTTCAACAAAATATCACACCGACAACGTTGCTTGATTGCTTGATCTTAGTGGAACTGCACAAGAGGAGATCTTACTTCCTATCCGTTAAGGCGAATTTGGTTCAGATCTTCTTCTTGTGAGTTGTTTGAATTCCGCATCATGAGAGGTCGATTACTAGCCTTCTTTCACATGATTCTGCGGTGTGCTTTCATATGTTGTGCTACTTATGCGATAATGTTGCTTGATTTTAGTGAACTGCACAAATGGAACAAGACTTCCAATCTGTATGTGCCGTAATATCCCATTGAGGTAAGATAAGGATATTTCACAACTGCTGGCCTGTATTTTGCCACTTTCATCAGAAAATTAAGTTTAGTACTATACTTTTGCTCCCTAATTGACATGCCAAATCTTACATTGAAGGCGAAGCTTATGCATTATTGAACCAAGTGATGAAGGGAAGAACAAGCGGAAGAAAAACAAAATCAACTCCGGTGCTGTAATGAAACCTTTGGGCTGTGATGACACAAGTAATGATATAGTTTTGCATCTTAATTTATTGCTATGGCTGGAGCGAGCAATTGTTTTGCCACTGATTTGATGCCATACGTAATTATCTCTACTTGTGCAAACAGGGATCTTCTTTGAAGATACCATATATTTTAGTGGAACTGCACAAGAAGATGTTGGAAACATTAAACTAATCGAGGAGTATATAGTAAGCATGGCCACCCCGTAGATAGCAGCAGATGGTTCGGAGAAGTGCTTCATCTGTATGCTCTACACAATCAACCTCGACAAATGTTGGTACTCACCCACTGATTTCATCCATATGATTGAGCTTTGTCATCTCTATTGGTGTTGTGCTACTGTTTAGATCTTGTCATGAAAAAGTGGTATTGTCCTTGAGAAGTGCTTCATCTGTGTTGTTTTAAATATTTCCTTTCCTTTTTTCGAGCAAACAGGGATCATCTTCCTCTGAAGAAGAATATGAGATGCGTGAAGTGACTAGTTCGATTATGCGGGATGAAGAAGCCATGTCTATCTTCTCATCGGAAGGAGCAGTTGAAGGATGGTTACATTACTCCCCACAAGACCAAACTAACTTCAGCTCGGAAGGGTGACAAATCTCCATTTTTTCTTTGTGATCTTGTGAGTACAATGTTGTTCTAGGATTCTTTACGGTGAGTTCCATTTTTCTAAAAGTGTGCTCTACATGGACCATGTATGTGCTGTTGAAGCTGTCAATTCATAGTACAGTTTGCTTTATACTAATCACTTTTTGTATTTGTGCAAACAGGGTGCTCGACTTGATTTCAATGGGAACTGCACAAAATGTTCATGAATACATCGAATCATTCATTTCCACCACAAGAAAGGAGGTGCCCATAAGTTCAAGGCGTTGCAACATATAAAGGCGAAATCATACAAGCTACTGTGAATTTGGTTGATTTTGGTGGGGCGCACAAAAAGAACAGCTGGTTTATTTAGCACGAGGTGCCATGTCAATGTCGAACTGATGGCAAACCCTGCCCATTCCACAATCGTAGGCATTTGATATTTTGGAATGGGACAACCTTGTCAAATTTTGCTCATTGATTTTAGCAAGATATCGTTTGATATTTTGAATGGGGCGCCCTTTTGTCGTCAGTGGCGATTAATTTTTCTTTATTCTTTAGTTGTGAAGTAAATATTGCCTCGACATGTGAGTCGTTGAGATGCATAATCATCGATTGTTTTGAATGTTCTCTATGAATTGCCAGGGCTGTGTGTTTGATTGCAATGTCTGAAGCGCTAAAAAGCTGCTCAAACTCTTTGTACTCATACATTCCTTTTACTTAGCACATTGTGAAAGTGCATACTTTTTGTATAAGATTGGTCAAAGTAGAGATACTTTATTTGCAGACAAAACTTGTATGCAGACTAGAAAGGACGGAGGAGTACATGTGAAACTACTGCAAGCGTGGTGATCACCACAGGAATAATGCTAGTACGTATTGTTTTGCATGTTCATCCAATGCCGGTGATCTGAGAATTGAACTAATCGAAATAAATTCATTCATACGGTCGGATTTCATATAAACATGCGGATTTCATTACATTTCATACATTCTTCAACTAAAAAGGGGTGTTTGTGGCGCATGCATCTCCCGGATCACGAGGCGAGAGTCATCCTCCTTTTGAAAAAAAACTAAAAAGTGCGCTGGAGGTATAATTAATTAACGAAGCTACCCACATGTGTCCCGCTGAGCGAGCGAAGCTTGGTGACTTAGCTGCAGGTGCAGTTGCGTAAGCGACATGTGGCCTGTTGGGCCCCGTGTCGATCGCCAGCTGCACCAGCGATTAAGTAAAGCAGCGTTCTTCTCGGCGCAGCTCTCCGACTCCACGTCGCCGCCAAGAAGCTAACCGGCCGTCAATGGTCAACCCGCCTAGCTTGGCTTCAGCGGAGGTAGCAGCGGTGGCCTTACTTGGACCGGCGGCGGCGACCTACCGTGTTCTACTCTTCCTCGTTTTACGTGTGGCGCGGCCTCGTTGGCAGCAGGCGGGGCCTCGGCGAGCCGGCGATGTCCTCTATCTCGTTGCGCGGCGGCGGCGCCTCGGCGGAGCGGTAAATCCTCCCCACGTTGATGGCAGGGTGGGGCCTCGGCTGAGCGGCGATGTCCTCTGCCTCGTTGTTGGCGGGCGGGGCCTCGGCGGGCGGCGGTGTCCTCTGCCTCGTTGTTGGCGCCGCGGGGCCTCGGCGGAGCGAGGCGTCGTCGGCGCCGGTGGGCGAGGACTCGTCGGGCCGGCATTGTCCTCTGCCTCGTCCTCGGTCTCGCCAAACAGCGCCTCGCCCGCTTCGCCGCCCTCTTTGCTAGCCTCTTTGTGGCGGCGCAGCCTCCGCCACCGCATGCGGTACCGCCCGGCGCTTCGGCGGCCCTTGCGGCGGGCGATGCGAGTCGAGCAGCGCCTCTGCTCCGCCCGCTCGCGGCGATCTGCTCCTCCGCTGCAGGTGCTCTGGAGAGATGGTGGTTGTGGCGGCGTCGGCCTGCGCCTCCGGAACTGCTCCTCACGCATCGGCCTCACCCTGTCCATATATTGGGCACGGGCCTCGCCGATGGTCATGGTGCAATGCACGGCGAGATGGCGCGGAGGAGGGTTGGCGCGGATCGTCGACTACCATGTTCTCCATTAGGGCGTCGTCGTCCTCCGGCTGCTGCCGGCCAGCGGTCGGCAGCAATGGCTGCCATCTCCTTGTGGTCCGTCGTCCGCCCGTCCCGAAAGCGCTGGGCGCGAGAAGCCATGGTGGGCAGTAGTGGTGTGGACAGGAGAAAGAGCGGATGCGGATGGCTGCGGCTATGGCGGCGCAGCGGTTTATATAGCAATGGTGGGCGGGCGGAGGGGCGGACGTGTGGCGCGGAGTAGCCGCCTCGGCAACAGCGTATCATTAATGTGTGCGGCAGATGGGCGGACGGACGACACTTGTGTCGTTTGAAAGCGAACAATCGCTTTGCACGGGAAGCGAAGCGTGCCGTATTGATTTATTTGGGAGGGAAGCAGCGGCGAGAGATGACTTTACTTGGATAGGATGACAATGGGGACCCACCAGGTCCATAGCCTCACGTCATAAGTGCCTCCTTATATATATATATATATATATATATATATATATATATATATATATATATATATATATATATATATATATATATATATATATAACTATAATTTATTTTGCTTCCTCTGGTTTCTCGACATCACGGTCCCACACCATTGTCAACCTATGTACTCTAGTCAATAAGCGAGAGAATTGCACAAGAAGCGGCCGACAGCTGGGACCAAGCAGCTCGAGCAGTATTTGTGTTTTTGAGGGTGAGCACTGCAGATTTTTTCGATGTTTACCCCAGATATTAATTTTCTCCTCTGAACAACAACGAAAACATCGCTGCAGGTATTAGCTGGGCGGGTTGTGGCCCGTCTAGCCCGAGCCAGATATCCAGCCAGATATTAATTTTTTCAAGCTGAAAATGGCTAGCCCAGCTATACTTTTTTTTAGGAATACCCAGGCAAGGTCAAGTTGTTATTCACCGCCCCGTTGGGCTGCAAATCTTTCCTAGGAGGGATGCATTAGGCTTGACAAGAAAATGGGCTTTAAGAAATAATAAATGGGATGTAATTATAAAAACTGGGTAGTAACTATTAAAAAATGCACCAAACAGTGATTACTTTATAAAATATTATTTTTGGAATATTGAAAATTTTAATTTCATTAATTGTTGCGAGCGCAATGTTTCGTTGGATTTTACGTAATATAAATTTATATTGAAATTGTATTTAATCGACTAGAAATTTTGGGATAAAATATTGGATCCCATCAAAATGTGGGAAATTTTATTGAATTCTGTTTTGAGCGGTTGGTTGAAATGGGCTGTAGTTTTAACAAACTGTAAATGGGCTGTAGTAAATTCCATTAGAATTAAAAATGGGCTACACATTCTTACAAATCTCAAATGGGCTATAAGTTCTCGCCACACACTTACGGCCTTACTAAGTTGTGCGTCCCTAAAAAACAGAGTTGGCGCGTATGCAAGGCTTTGTCAACTTATAGTCAACACACGGTTCTAGCAGCGGTGGCGTTGGATGTCCATCCAACGGATGCCGTCTTCTTCTTCAATCTCGGATATTCTAGCTTCACCCGCCCAAAAATGATTCCTCCCACGACATATGGGGCGCACCGTTTGGAAGCTGACACTGTGGGCCTACTAAGTTGGCGTACCAAGGGCTTTGTCAACTTAGTCAATAATAAGCGATTCTAGCTGCGGTGACCGTCGATGTCCATCCAACGGCCGTCGTGCTTCTTCAACCTCTGGTCTTCTTGCTCCGGCCGCCCAAAGCAGCGCCGGTCGTGCCTTTGCTCCTGCCTCCGTGGCGGCTGTGTCTTTGCCGCTGAGGCCTCACCGCCCCTACTACTCCCACGCTGGCGAGGCCATCCCTCCACTCACCACACCCCTGTTATTCTGCGGCGGCGGCGCGCGCCGAACCGATGAACCCTCGTACTCCTCTCGCGTGTGCATCCACTGCCGCGTCTTCCCGGCTCGCGTCGTCCCTTCCTAGGCCTCGCCGTCGTCCACCGCCGTGGTGCTCTCGGCGTGGCGTGGTCAGCGTGGTCAAGGAGCGACTTCCATCGGACGTGGATTATGCGTGGAGAGGCGACAGCTGGGTCCACGGCAGCCGCAAGGAAGTGCCTCCTTATTACACGCAAAATAATTATTCCTCCACGGACGGTGGGGACCCACGGACGGGCCACCGTATTTCGAAAAAAAAATGATTCGCCCCACTGCTGGGACCCACGAGCTACATCTTCGCACGCAAGGAAGTGCGTCCGGAAAAAAACGATTCGCCCCCACTGCTGGGACCCACCAGCTACATCTTCGCACGCAAGGAAGTGCGTCCGAAAAAAACGATTCGCCCCCCGACTGCTGGGACCCACCAGCTACACCTTCGCACGCAAGGAAGTGCGTCCGGGCAAAAAAACGATTCGCCCCACACTGCTGGGACCCAGCAGCTACACCTTCGCACGCAAGGAAGTGCGTCCGGGCAAAAAAACGATTCGCCCCCCTGACTGCTGGGACCCAGCAGCTACACCTTCGCACGCAAGGAAGTGCGTCCGGGCAAAAAAACAAAATGATTCGCCCCCCTGACTGCTGGGACCCACCAGCTACATCTTCGCAGGCAAGGAAGTGCCTGACAGTCGGGACCCACCTGGTCGAAGCGTACGTAGCGTTGTCATCCTGGTCGTGAGCGATATGCGTACATCTTGGTCGATGTAGAGCGCGCGCGTGTCGTAGTAGTAAGCGGCGCGTGTCGTAGTAAGAAGCGCGCGCGTAGCATGTACTGCGTCACGTACAATGGCCAGGGTGCAAGAAAGAAAAATATGACCACGTATGTGTACATCTGGCGGGGTCTCGAACGCCTAATCGCGCATCGTCTGGCGAGGGCTCGTGTTCATGGGGAGGCAGCGGAATGCGTCGTGTTCATGGGGAGAATCGTCGTGTTCACAGCGGAATCGTCGTGTTCATCGGGAGGCAGCGGAATGCGTGGGAGCCAACCAGCTTGGGCAGAACAGCGATGGAAGCGAGGCTGGCGTACCGCAGAGCGGAGAAGCGGCCTTGTGTTCGACCAGCCACGTTCGAGCAGGGTCTGTTGATCGGGAGGGTGTGGCGTACCGCAAAGCGGAGAAGCGGACCTCCTACGGTCGAAGCGGGGTCTGTTGATCGGGAGGGTGTGGCGTACCGCAAAAGCGGAGAAGCGGACCTCCTACGGTCAAAGCAGGGGTCTGTTGATCGGGACCGCAAAGCGGAGAAATGGTCTGTTGATCGGGAGGGTGTGGCGTACCGCAAAAGCGGAGAAAGCGGACCTCCTACGGTCAAAGCGGGGTCTGTTCGCCGGGAGGGTGTGGCGTACCGCAAAACGGGACTCCACGGGATACTGTTCATCTCCACCGTCGACCTCCTCCAGCCTCCACGGGCTACCGTCGACCTCCTCCAGCCTCCACGGGCTCCTGTTCATCCAGCCTCCACCGTGCGCTACTCCACCAGCTACTGTTCAACCACCCCTCCACGGGCACCCCTCCACCGTCTACTGTTCATCCAGCCCTCCACACCACGGGGTCCTGTTCAACCACCCCTCCACGGCCACCCCTCCACCGTCTACTGTTCATCCAGCCCTCCACACCACGGGTCCTGTTCATCCAGAGGCAACGCCACCGCTCCACTGTTCATCCAACCCCCCCCCCATAGCGCTCCTTTGTTCATCAATCGATCGGCTTGATTAGCAGCGATAGCGAAGAATCGCTCCATCGGGTTCAGTTAACAGCCATCGATCGATCGCTCGGGTTCAGTAACGCGTAGCCTGCAGTGCAATCGCTCGGGTTTAGTTAGAGCCCAACGCCTCGCTCGGGTTCAGTTAGAGCCAACGCCTCACACACGCAGCGTCACACGTGTACGAGAAAGCGCGCATCGCTCGGCCCCGACCTCCCACCGTAACGGCAACTCCCGAAATTTTCCTACCCTCGCTTCTACCACGGTTTTTCCGTCATGGGCGGCCCAAAGAATGTCATGCAGCTGCGTCTCCGGCCCGCCAGGACGAAAAGCCCATTTTCTGTCATGATTTTTGTCATAAGTAGGAGCCCACCACATCTATGATGATACGGGTTTTGTCACAATTATCGTCATAGAAGTGTCATATGTATATGTATGTCACGGATGTGTCTTTTTTGTAGTGAAAAAAAATGGCCGCACCCCTCCCTTGTTGAGGCGGGGGCACCCAAAATGTCACGGATGTGTCTTTTTTTGTAGTGAACATCAACATCATCATAGGTGAAACTCTCCTCAACACCGGATCGTGAAGACGCACGACTACATCAACCGCGTTGTGCTAACGCTTCGCTTTCGGTCTCACGAGGGTGCGTGGACAACACTCTCCCCTCTCGTTGCTATGCATCACCATGATCTTGCGTGTGCGTAGGAAATTTTTTGAAATTACTAAGTTCCCCAACAGTGGCATCCGAGCCTGGTTTTATGCGTAGATGTCATATGCACGAGTAGAACACAAGTGAGTTGTGGGCGATATAAGTCATACTGCTTACCAGGATGTCATACTTTGGTTCGGCGGTATTGTGAGATGAAGCGGCCCGGACCGACATTACGCGTACGCTTACGCGAGACTGGTTTCACCGTTGCAAGCACTCGTTGCTTAAAGGTGACCGGCGGGTGTCTGTCTCTCTCACTTTAGTTGAACCGAGTGTGGCTACGCCCGGTCCTTGTGAAGGTTAAAATAGCACCAACTTGACAAACTATCGTTGTGGTTTTGATGCGTAGGTAAGAACGGTTCTTGCTAAGCCCGTAGCAGCCACATAAAATTTGCAACAACAAAGTAGAGGACGTCTAACTTGTTTTTGCAGGGCATGTTGTGATGTGATATGGTCAAGACATGATGCTAAATTTTATTGTATGAGATGATCATGTTTTTGTAACTGAGTTATCGGCAACTGGCAGGAGCCATATGGTTGTCGCTTTATTGTATGCAATGCAATCGCCCTGTAATGCTTTACTTTATCACTAAGCGGTAGCGATGGTCGTAGAAGCAATAATTGGCGAGACGACAATGATGCTACGATGGATATCAAGGTGTCGCGCCGGTGACAATGGTAATCGTGACGGTGCTTCGGAGATGGAGATCACAAGCACAAGATGATGATGGCCATATCATATCACTTATATTGATTGCATGTGATGTTTATCTTTTATGCATCTTATCTTTCTTTGATTGACGGTAGCATTATAAGATGATCTCTCACTAAATTATCAAGGTATAAGTGTTCTCCCTGAGTATGCACCATTGCGAAAGTTCTTCGTGCTGAGACACCACGTGATGATCGGATGTGATAGGCTGTACGTTCAAATACAACGGGTGCAAAACAGTTGCACACGCGGAATACTCAGGTTAAACTTGACGAGCCTAGCATATAACAGATATGGCCTCGGAACACTGAGACCGAAAGGTCGAGCGTGAATCATATAGTAGATATGATCAACATAGTGATGTTCACCATTGAAACTACTCCATCTCACGTGATGACCGGACATGGTTTAGTTGATTTGGATCACGTGATCACTTAGAGGATTAGAGGGATGTCTATCTAAGTGGGAGTTCTTAAGTAATATGATTAATTGAACTTAAATTTATCATGAACTTAGTCCTGGTAGTATTAGCATATCTATGTTGTAGATCAATAGCTCGCGTTTTGCTCCCCTGTTTTATTTTGATATGTTCCTAGAGAAAACTAAGTTGAAAGATGTTAGTAGCAATGATGCAGACTTGGTCCGTGATCTGAGGATTAACCTCATTGTTGCACAGAAGTATTATGTCCTTGATGCACCGTTAGGTGACATACCTATTGCAGGAGCAGATGCAGACGTTATGAACGTTTGACAAAAGCTCGGTATGATGACTACTTGATAGTTTAGTGCACCATGCTTTACGGCTTAGAACCGGGAATTCAAAAATGTTTTGAACGCCACAGAGCACATAAGATGTTTTGAGAGTTGAAATTGGTATTTCATACTCATGCCCGTGTCGAGAGGTATGAGACCTCTGACAGTACTTTGCCTACAAGATGGAGGAGAATTGCTCAGCTAGTGTCGTGGTTCTGTCACGACAGATGTCCTCATGAAAGGAATTAGTCATGGAGCCATCGCTACGGGTTAACTTGAAGGGGTTAAAGCGGACACAAGGACGCAAGAGAGTTTATACTAGTTCGGCCCCTTCGATAAAGGTAAAAGCCTACGTCTAGTTGTGCTGGAATTGATTGGGTCTCGATGACTAGGGAGCCAACAAGCTTCGCCTAAGTCTCGAGTTGTTGCCTGTTCTCCTTGAACCGCCACCGGGTCGTCCCCTTATATACATGGGTGGCGCCCGTCGGTTCACAGAGTCCCAACGCCGGTTCATAGATGTATCCGGCTCGGTCTCTACTATTCCTAACTTACAATACAAGTTACATACTGACGCCGGTTTACGGCTACAGGCCTTGAACCGGCTATGGGCCTGGAGCCCTCACTACTAGGGAAAACCTTATACACAGAAATTTAGCAACAGCGCGGGTCAAAAAAGGGCGCTAGTGCTAGATAGCAGTAGCGATTGGAGAAAAACCGCGCTGCAGATACAACTTTAGCAGTAGCGCGTGTAGTAGCAAAAGCGCTACTACTAATATTTCCATAGCTAGAACGATAGGCTACGCATAGCGATGGCGGGCTTGTAAGAAACGCGCTATCGCTACGGCATAGTAGCAGCAAGCTTCCTAAGAAAAGCGCTACTACTAACGGAAGTAAAATAAGATGAAAACAAATAGAAAAGTAAATGAAAATGAAAGAAATAGAAAAAGGAGAAAGGAAAAAATAAAATGTAAAGCAAATAAATGAAAAAGCGAAAAAACGGAGGAAGGCATAGCAGCATCGTGTGTTTGTAAGAGGCGCTATTGCTAACGTAGCTGCAGCGCGTGTCCTAGACCCCCGCTATAGAAACAGAAAAGGAAATTAAAATAGGAAGAAAATTACATAGCTATAGCAGCAGCGCGTTTTGTAAAAACCGCTGTAGCTATATTAGCTAGAGCGCGTTTTGCCAAACGCGCTACCGCTAAGTTTGACTTGACCAAAAAACTGTTTCCCCCCGGCCACCACTTCTCCCCCAAATCCCTCAACCCACCCCGCGCGCCGCCGTCTCCCCGATTCACCGTCGCCCCACTTCGCCGCCGTCTCCTACCGACGTCGACGCCACCAGAGCCGTGCGCCGTCGATGCCACCGGAGCCGCCCCCAACGCCACAGAGCCGCGCGGCCTCGTCAACGCCACCGGAGCCGCCGTCGACGCCACCGGATCCTTCCTCGCCACAACTGCCTCCCTCGCCGTCACCGGAAACGCCCCTGCCTCCCTCGCCGTCACCGGAGACGCCCCGCCTCGCCACCACCGCCTCCGTCGCCACCACCGAGCCATCCTCTGTAAGCCCCCACCCCTCCTCTCTCTCTAATGCATAGGTTAGCTAGTTTAATTAGGTTAATTATCTAGGTTAGGGCAAAATTTTAGTTAGGGCTTTGACAGAGAAGTAGTTAGGTTAACTAGTTTAATTAGGTTAATTATCTAGGTTAGTGCAAAAATTTAGTTAGGGCTTTGACAGAGAACTAGTGAGGTTAACTAGTTTAATTAGGTTAATTATCTAGGTTAATTAGTGCAAAATTTTATTTTGGGCTTTGACAGAGAACTAGCTGCGTTAACTAGTTTAATTAGGGATAATTATCTAGGTAAACTAGATTAACTAACTAGGTTAAAAATAGATAGGTTAATTAGGTTCGTTGGATTAACAAGCTAGGTTAATTAGGTTGGCTAGGTTAGAGGAAAATTTTATTTTAGAGCATTAGGTCAGAAGGGTTAGAGAAATGGAGTTCCTTTGCAATTTAATTGGGTTCTGTCCTAGGCAGGTTAGAGATAATAATGTGTGTTTGTGTGAGAGAGGGGAATAGCTAGATCAACATAATTTGGGTTCTGTCCTAGGCAGAGAAGTTTTTAGTGAGGTCATTTTGCAAAGGTTTTTGATTTTTGAAAAGACCACTATTTTTCAAGGAAAAGAATTTACGCAAATTTTATTTTTCATTGAAATGGTCATGTTATATCTTTTCATTGAATTTGTTCGATTGTGCCCAAGTGGCTTTGTTGTTTCCAGGGAATGATGCTGAGTGGCCTATGTTTTGCCGGAATGTTGATTCATTTCTGTTCCGGCAAATTTTAGGTTCTCGATTGTCCACTTTTTAACAAAGGTCATGCCGAAATTTTCCGTGAATTTCGGCATGACTTGTGCTACAAACTAGGACATATCGAGTGCCTGGGATTTGCCGCACCAGGAAGGAGTCAACATTCTTGCAAAACAATAGTCCTTTTTATGTCATTATTCATTTTATTAGGTCTAGAATTAATTGACTAGATTTAATCATAGGAAACATGGCTAGCAACGATGAAGGACAGGGTTCTGGTGATTGCGACGACGTCTACCTGGCGGCAGACGAATATTTTAGCCGTATCGACGATCAACCGATGTTGTTGCTGGGCCCACCGGTGGCATCGGTGACTGAGACCGACACGCAGACCGGTGCTGAGACTGAGACCGGCGCTAAGACCGGTGCTGCCTCGGGGAGCGGAGCTGGTGTAGAACCGAAAGCAAAGAGGCAACGGGTTCCTAACAAACTCAGGACTACTAGACTGGTGGTCACGGAGGTGGACGACGGCAATTTTGAGCCAAAGGCGCCCGAGGAAGCGCGCGTGTGCTACGGCAATCAAATTGGCTGAATCGTACGGACAACCGCCATCATCAATGATGAGAAACTACAGAAGATAGAAAATATGAGGAGCTCCCTCCTAAAGAAGTTTCACCAGATATTCTTGTTCCCGGGCCGGAATGAGAAGGATTATGAAGATCCAGACGAGGACCCGGCAATGAAGAAGATAAACAAACACGCCATGACTTGGCCGCCTGGAAAAATCGAGTGAAAGCAAATATCAACGACGGGGAACCCTACTCCGAGATTGTAAAGGATAATCCGACAATCACGGAAGAGCAGTTTCAAATATTCAAGGAGGCTTGCGAGGCCGAAGCTGCCAAAAAAAGTCTAAGTACATGAAGGGGCTTCAAAAGAGGAACATTGGGAGCCACCACCTCGGAAGCCGTGGTTACGGTGGAAAGAGGTCCAAATGGGCCAAGGAGGACGCGGAAGCCGCGAGTCTGGGCATCCCAGACCCCTTTGCGGATTTCACCGTCCCGCAGGAGCGTGACGTCCTGACGGCCCAGCACCGTTGGGACCCAGTGAAGAATGTTTACGAGACAACACCGGTCAATACGGAGTTCATGAGACTGCTGGTAATTTTAGTTTCTGATCAATTCGACTGCACACGTTAGTCATATTTGTAAATGATCCTTGTGCCTTTTGCAGAGAGAGCAGCACCGGATTGCGGCCGAAAGCGACTTGCTGTCTGAGGCATTGACGAGGTCCAAGTGGGACAATCCATTCAACCGGGCGTTGAACATATTGAAACGACAACCGGTGGATACTCGACCGTCGTATGGACGCGTGCACGGTGTCGGAGACGGCGCCACGTGGAAGGAGTACTACCGTGAGACCACGGAGGAGAGAAAGGAAAGACGGAGGTTAACTGAAGAAAACATCGACAAGAAGGTAGAGATTGCGGTTGAGAAGAAATCATCTCAGACAGTCGCAACAGCGGTAGCTGCTGCAAAACAGGTGCTTGCAGATTTGTCTACTTCCTTGGTGACGGGCGTTATCACTTGGACAAGGAAAAATCCAGAAAAAATGCAGAGGACTTTCCCCTTGCTGACTTCTTGGGAGCACCGGCTCGCGCACCTGCTCCCAAGACCTGCTCCCCGCACTGCTCCCGCACCGCTATCAAGACTGGCTCCCTGACGGCTCCTCCAGACCGGACGTGCTCGGCAGTGCTTCGTCTTTGGCTGAGCTCGACGCCCTCACGGTATCTGGCACACCGGCCCCCTTCAATATAAATGTATAATTTCCCGTTTTCGTTGCCTTTCGGATGTCTCACATCGCAGACTTTTCTTTGCAGGCCGACGAAACCCCGTGCACCATATTGTACACCATCGGCGACCAGAAGGTGGCCGTGGGGAAGGCGACGATAATGAAGCCGAAGGAACCATTGTTCCACAGCCGGCTGATCCCCCCGAACGTCTTCAAGGTTTCCATGGCCAGTGTCGAACCAGGCCACGAGAATTTGCCTCCTCCGACACTACTGGTGGATGACGAGGAGACACCGCGGCGGCTTGGTGATTGTTGCAATGGGTGGGTCCTGTTGTGGCCAAAGAGTCGCCGTCTAGAGGCGGCCGGAGCACACCCACGCCGCACGCAGCCTCAAAGAAGGCATGAACATCAACACCCCACCTACCCAATTAGCGTCGGGTGTCGGGTTGGGTGATAGCAGACGGGTAAGGAGGAGGCTCCATTAGTCGCCGATGACATCGCCATGGATGAGGATGAGGATGACGATGGCGCTGAACAAGATGTCTATCTTGGCGCGTCCTCGAGGTTTGAGCGTCATGAGTCGGTGCCTGAATTACCGTCTCAACGTATATTGACGACCTTCCGGTAGTAAAGAAGTCTAGGAAGAGAGCGAGGAAAGGCAAAAAGCTGATTCTATGATCCAGCCGCCTCAAAGCAGCCTCGGCTTCAGGACCGTATAGATATCCCGATGCGGATAAATGGCATATCCCGGTCAACCAATCCTACCTGCAACAGCGCCACGGGACAGATTCGGCGATCTAAGGAGACTTCATGATGATGTGCTGCGGGTAGAGAAATGCCTCATCGCCGAAGATCCGGGATACCCATCATGCGTGGTTAACGTTCGCGGCAAATGTAAATGCGTCGACGGCTTCCCTGCGGATAAGTTCTTCCTCCGATTCGATTACATATTCGACATGTTTCACATGAAGAAGCTGGATTTTACGTTTGTCCGCCTTTATGCCTTGCACATTAACTACATCATTGGGGTTGAGCAGATACGTCATATCTGTGTCGCTGACCCGTACTACATGCACGAGATCTTCTTGGGAGTCTGTGCAGAGCATCGTAAATACGCGAGGGATTACATCGTTAGTTTCATGCTCGCCAATAAGGACAAGGAGGCGATTCTCGTGCCTTATCATCCTGTGTAAGTCATCCGCGCTGCTATCCTTCCTTCGATTTCAATAATTCATTTGCACGGTGGAGGCTAATTAATCTGAGGTGTACTTATTTTGTGCAGCGGCGGGCGCGCCGTCCTCATCATCCTCTACCCCCGATTCTCCCACGCTCTTTACTAGGACTCGTCGAAGAACATTCACAAAAAGGATTACACCCACATCAAAGATGTTCTCAACAGTGCTATGTTTTACTACCAAGCAAGGGGTGGAGAGGTTAGGGACAAGAAGAGAAGGCGGCGGGGCCGCCGCCATAAGACCGACTTCGCTGCATCCAAACAACCGAACGATTCTCTTAATGATGGATTCTATGTCCTACACCACATCTTTGGAGTACGACGGGATCACCGTAACCTTCAAATGTCACCTACATCTGGCGATGCCCATATTCGCAATGGGCAAAGGACATAGGAGATATCGAGGATCATCGACTTCAAGCTGAGTTCTATAACATCCAGCGAACTTTCCCAAATCATCATGAAAGAGGTCGTCGAGAAAAACAGGGATGTTCTACGGAGAAGGACAAATGTCGCGGGAAGACGTCCGAACATGGATAGCCTCTCGCGTCTCGACATGAAGCCTTTCACTAAGCTGGGGACTATCTCCACGACCTCGATGGATGGCACGACATGTTGGAGTGATTGTCGATATATGACAATGTGTCTGTTTAGTCCATACTTTCCGTATGACAAAACTTTGAGTTATGCACGGTGAAACTTTATTTGTGATGTAATTAAACCGTCCTCCTCCTCGACTAGCGAAGATCACTCGAGTTTGGGCATTTTGGGTACGATGAACTTTGTTATTTATGCTTATGATATGTTGTTTCTATTTTTGTCAAGTCTGTCTCTTTCTGTTGCTCAACTATATATGTTGCATATCATCGACTCATGTGACGATGCAGGTGCATAGATCATCGATGGCGAAGAAGTGCTACGCCAGAGTATATATACGATGAGTGGCGGAGTGTCGTGCCCAGTGTTGCCGATTTCCGGTTTCGAGCGGCGTGCAGTAGTTAGTTTAGGTTCACGCTAATGCGAGAGAGGGATACGAACTCATGTACTCAAAGTGATAGCTCTTCTCGCGTATACCATTGTTTAGATGGATGACGATGTATTTGCAAGTAATCAAGGACTTGTATCGCTATTTTCGAGATGATGACGAGAGACCACTTTGTGTTGGATGATGATTATGATGAGACTATTTGTATGTATATGCTATGATTATATTCGTGGTCTCGCAGCATTTTTATGTGTATCATGATGACATTTCTATGTGCTAAAGATTCTTCTATAAAGCCTGTTCAAATACAAAACAAATATGCCCAAAAAAACAAAAACCTGTTAAATTAGCGATGGCGAGTGTATAGAAGTTAGCAGCAGCTCCGATATAGCGAAGAGCGTTGCTGCAAAGGGCGCTAGAGCTACTATCAAGAATCGCTTCTCCAAGAATCGCGCTGTTGCTACACTTGTGTAGCAAGAGCCGGTGTCCACGCCGCTACTGCTATATGTTAGCTGTAGCGCCTTATTAGTAGCGCCCCACCCCGCGCTACTGATACACCTAAAACTCGCGCTGCTGCTAGCCTTTTCCCTAGTAGTGCCTCATCTGCCTACTTGGGCTTTAACATACTCAACTACTGACGAAGTTAACCCGGCCTATCCTGGCCAGTTTACACCCAGTAGTAATATCCCCAACATTAGGCCCCAGATTGATTTGAACAGGTTCATGTCAATCCTTAGCAAAAAACTTCATCTTCAGCATCTTTGTGTAGTCTGGTGAACCGCCATGATGTCATCTTCTCTGGTCGTCGTAAACCGGCGTGGACGTCTTTGTCATAAAAGCTATCCACAATACTTTTTTGTTTAATAGATCTGCGACAATCGAGGCGACAGCTCCGTTTCCAAACTCGCGGCCCCTTGATTTTCGCGCCTGACACATGTCCCTTGCTTTATAAATAAGACCGAAGGGTCATTTCTTTTTCCCCTTCGTGCCCTTCTGCTTCGTCTTCCTCGCGTCGCCCAGCTTCGGAGCTCCGCCGCCGCCGTCGACTTCTGCACCAACCTTGGCCGCTGCATCACCCTGAATACACCAGAGCATCGCGGCGATCTTCTGTTTCTTCCTCAGCTCTGGTAAGTCTTCTATCTTTTCACCATAGATCTGTTCTAGGGTTTCCATGTTCTTCAGTGTTCATTGCTTGTTTCTTGTTCATATGATAAATCTTAGACAAGTCTGTAAATCTTTGTTCTGCGTAGCGGTAGTTTTTAGCATCCGTCGTCACTTGCGCATCTCAAAGCCATAGATCTCCCTGTATCCTTGCTCATTGATTCAGCATCTGCTCCCCTTTGGACCTTGAATATTTATCTCTTTTTCTGAGCATGTTCCAGATCCAAAACTATGATGTAATTTTGTGAAACCTGTTTTTGCACACCTACTCATCCGCAATCTTGACTCTTCAATATTTTAGACCAGGCAGTTTAACTTTGTAGAAAAATTGATAACTCGGTATATACCATTAGTCCCCTTGTTAAACCGCCAGTATTCCGTAGCTAAGTATTGCCACCTTGGAGAACTCCGGTTTATAACTAACTGCTTCCGGTTTAGCAATGAATGCATGAATGTATACCCTTCCAACATATTCTTGAACCGGTATTACTGCTTTGCAGATTGCACCATGGCCAAGCAAGTGTACGAGTGCAACTGGGTCCCTTCTCGAGTGACCGAGACTCAACTGGATAACCTAGTCAACACCGGCGCTTTAGGAAAAAAAAGATGTCATACACTGGAGGGTCCCTGGCCCGGAATGTCCTCCAGAACCCAAAGATGGAGAGGTTGTTGTTTTTGCTAACCATCTAGCCCGGGGCTTCAGTCCGCCCGGTTCAAAATTTTATCGGGATGTCTTGGCCAACTTCCAACTGCGTCCACAAGATATTGGCCCCAACTCCGTAACCAACATCTATCACTTTCAAGTGCTCTGTGAGGTGTTCTTTCAAGAGGAGCCCACAGTTGAATTATTCAGGGATTGCTTCCATCTAAACCGCCGCACCGAATTTACTGACGGTCCCAACACCGAGTTAGGAGGTATGGCGATTCAAAAAAGGAAAGAGGTCACTTACCCTCACGCCAAATTGCACATCCATCCCAAATAGTGGAATTCAACATGGTTTTACTGCAAAGATACCTCTCCTGATGGAGAAAATCCCTTGCCAGGTTACCGTCCGGAGCAGCTAAGCAACACACATCCCTTTCCTCAGAGATTGACTGCTAAGGAGAGAAGCAAATATGCTCCTAAATTATCCAAGCTCCGGGCCTTCATGGCTAACGGGTTGACAGGAGTTGACCTTGCTCGCTGCTGGATATCTTGGAGTATACTGCCCTTAAGCCTGCGCTCCGGTTTGATGTGCAAATACACAGAAGATGTAAAAGACCATCTACGGCATATTGATATCCAGCTGACAGACGACGAAGTTACTGAGGCTGTTAAGAGGATGTTAAATGAACCGGAAGCTGCTTGTGCACAAACCGTCCTGCCTCCCTTTTCTGCCATTAACAAACCGCCAGCCGTAAGACTCATATCTTATGCTTTCATGAAATCTGACTATGTTTAAGCATTCTTTGTTGACATTAACATCTTTCAAACAGGGTGATGATCCATTTTGGAGCAAGAAGCCTCCACAAGAGAAACCGGAGAAAACAACCCGGCCCAAGACCAGAGTCATGAAGAAACCGGCCCATAGAAAGAGAACCACTGCCTCCTCCAATACACCAGCTAACGATGATGTGGGTAATCCGGACCTTGAGGTAGAGCTTGACTCACTTGGTTTATTTTTCACACGCCTTATTGATAATGATTATTGCCAGGATGATGCTGAAGTCAGTCACGCTGATGTTGTAGAGGTAATCGCTCTTTCTTCCGATTCAAACCCTTTACCTTCACTAAAAATCCGTCGGGCAAACCGGAAAGTTAAATTTTCTCATCCTCTTGCTTATTTGGACCGAAACTTTCTTATGAAGACACAACAGCATGAAGCTCGCCGGACAACCCAAGACACAATGCGAGTAGTTACCTCCACCGGTTTACCGAACAGTCCGGTTCGGAAACACCGTTCAGAGGTCTCTAACTGTTTCGTCAATGCTTATACTAAAGCAGGTTGTTTTCGTCAACCTCTTAATCCATCTGACTCCGATTATCAGGGCACTTCCCATTCTTCTTCCGGTGAGTCGTCAGCCACCCAGCTCCCACCACTCAAAATGGTGCTTGGGTGAGCCATATTCCTTATAATGTTGTTTGATATATCACTTTCAATATTCACTGGACTGATCCGTCTTTTTCCTTTCAGGGCCAAGCCTAGGCCAAGCAAGAAAGCTCGTCTGGATAAAGCGGCAGAAGAAAACGACGCTCCTGAACCGGACAAAATACTAGATCCCGAAGAACACATCCACGACGATATGCTGAACGACCCACCATTGCAAGATCATGATGTTACTGTTGAAGAGGCACATGTTGATGCCACAGGCCCTTTGAACCAGCCCACGAGTCCTGTTCAGAGTGACAAAACAGCGAGCCCATCAAAGCATACTGATAAACCGGCGACCCCAGTGCGGACCGGTGAAGCCAAAGATGATGTTGTTATTACTGGCTTTGGTCATTCCGAGACAGGCAATCCTGTCGCTTTGTCTAAGCACACTGCCAAAGATGAATTTGCTGCATTTGGTAAAACCAAATGGAATGCCGATTTGGCCACTTATGCCGCTCTGAACCCCCAAGATCTTCATTCCGGCTATCTGAATCGGCTATATACCAGCCGTGATTATGAAGCCGGTCTGGTAAATATGATGAAGTACAAATATGAGGTAAATTCCGTATGACTCTCTGCTTGTATATTTCAATCTGTCAACTCCAATATCCCCCAAGTGACGGTTTAAAATATCAACTTTAAACCGGGACTTTTCAACATGAACTTTAATGCCACTGTACTTTGAGAATGTAACCCCCAAGGGCCGGTTCAACTTAATGTAGTTAAACCGGAACTTTATACAGTAAGAGCTCCAGTGTCACTAAAAGACAGAGCAAATAGGAATTATCCCCCAAGTGCCAAGTTGAATGCTTGTATTGAGCTTGGGACTTATATAGAATTTGTAGGATGAAAAGCAAATATGCATTAGTCCCCAAGTACCAAGGGCATAACTTGTTATGTGGTTGGTACTTCAACTCTGCACCGTAATCTTTATCAAATGATTATCTGTATGCAGGCTGATCTGAGCAAGAAAGAAACTCAAATCGCCGATCTTCAAGAAAATCTGAAGTCCCAACAAGCTGAAACCTCCAATGCAAAAAATGAATTAACCAGCGCTTTAAGCGTAATGGAAAAGCTTAAAGAAGGTTTCAACAAGGAGCGGGCGGATTGGGCCACCGAAAAAGCCGCTTTAACTCAACGGGCAGAGAAAGCTGAGGCTGCACTCAAACCGGTGGTGGATGAATTGACCAGTGTGAAACGGCAAGTGCATGCCATGACCGCTGCTGTCTTTGGTAAGCCTTCTTTATTTCTAAAGTAATGAGGTCTTCTCATGTAACTGCCGGTTTACTGACCCTTTGAATGATACAGGGACACGGATTGGTCACTTGGGATCTGATGTGCGAAAGAAGTTGAAAGTCGCCTATACATTGATAGAACAACTGTATACTGGTGCGCAACGGATCATCTGCACTGCTTCTCACAACAAGCCGGCGCCGACCTTGATCCAGGACACTATTAAAAGGTTGTCAATGCTTCCTGCCCGGGTTGAAGAGTTAAAGAAATCTGCTGCTAGAACCGGTGCTATAAATGCCTTAATCCGGGCAAAAGCATGGGTGCCGGATTTTGATCCTGTTGAAGCGGCCCAAGGCTTCCCAAGCTTGAAGGAAGACGGGACAGAATTCAGCGAAGAGGATCTCCGAGCTATAAACCGGGAAGTGCGCCCTTTGGCTTGTCAATTGGTTGAAGAGGCAAATCTGTCTCACTATCAAGCCCAATATGATGGAGAAAACAAACGAGTGGCTGCACCACTTCCTGAAGCGGAGAACCTTATACCTCCGATCCGTAAGCATACTTACGCCCCTGACATTGAACCGTCATTGTTGATCAATGATCAAGCTGTATTTTAAGCATTAATGGGAATCGACTGGACAACTGTTGATTTCCAGCCGCTGGGTAGGGAAGCAGAAGTTGAAGCGGCGCAAGATGACCCGCAACCATCAGGCCAAGCTGGCGACCAAGCATGAACCAGAAGCCGGTTTACATTACTGCTCCTTTATGTTATGAAGAAAAACAATTATCTTATCTGGGCACCATGTTGTCTTGTAATAGACTAGCTGCCACACTTGGTGTTGATATGCCTTCGCGCATACTTATTGCAACTTATGCTTCCGTTGAATCATCCATCTTAAACTGTTGTCTGCAGCCAAAAAGCTTAAAACGCCGTTGTGGTTGTATCACCAGGCGGGTCATAATATCTATGTATATGAAATCAAAGATAATATCTTAGATGTAAACATATGATCAAATATGGGAATATATGATACCTGCCATCATAGGGCATGAAGTTGGTTGTGCCAATCTTGAAACGGAGTTTTAAGAAACCCACTCTACTGGAGGAGAAAACAGCTCCTGTGAATATAAGGTCGTTTTACCAGGTAAACCGTTCCGGGTTACAATGAACACCGGTGTTACTCCATAACAGGATGTTATCAAAAAATCAAACCGGGCAAAGAGTCTCCGGATTAAGAGTGGACCGTGTTCCTTCAACTGACAGTCGAACCGGTTTAATAATTGTCAGTTTAAAAACACAACAAGAGAAATATGCAACAAGAGAAACGAATTTAAAGAAAAGACAAAGATAGAATTACTTGCAAAAAGAGGCTGTTGAGCCGATCAAGTGGCATTACCATGGTCGGACACGACCAAGCCCCCGATAGGCGTAGCTATGGTTCAAGTCAGCCAGGTCCCCAAATGATGCAGTGGTATTACGCCGATCAAGAGGTGTAGCGATGGTTCGGGTTCGACCAAAGCCCCCAAGTGATTCTGTGGCCTTAGGCCGATCAAGAGGCGTGACTGGTTCAGACGTGACCAAGTCCCCAAGTGATTCTATGGCTTTCGCCTATCAAAAGGTGTTGCATTGGTTCGGACACGACCAAGCCCCCAAGTGATATGATATAAAGCTTGTTGAAAAGCTAACTCAAGGGGTAAACCGGAGGCCGCTTTAAGATAAAAACTCCGTGTAACCACACATGATGTAAAAATAACAAAGACCCCGCTTTAGCTGAGGCTCCGGTTTATTGTATTGATCGTAATATATACATTGTCATAATATGTACATAAGTAGAGCCTATGGCTCAAGTATAGTAAGGCCGAAGATGAGCTATGTTCCACGGCCTGTTGGTCTCCTCCTCTGATGTACGTGAGTCTTTATGCTCTCGAATATCGATCAGATAGTATGACCCGTTGTGCAGATTCTTGCTAACCACAAAAGGTCCCTCCCAAGGTGGGGATAACTTGTGCATATCAGCCTGGTCTTGGATGAGCCAGAGCACCAAATCTCCTTTTTGAAAGCTTCTGGTTCTAACTCGGCGACTGTGATAGCGACGAAGATCCTGCTGGTAAATCGCTGAACGGGTAGCTGCGATGTCACTCTCCTCATCCAACAGGTCCAAAGCGTCTTGCCGTGCTACCTCATTGTCCGCTTCAACATAAGCTGCTACACGAGGTGAATCATGACGGATATCACTGGGGAGAACCGCCTCCGCTCCGTAGACCATGAAGAACGGTGTGTATCATGTCGATCTGTTGGGCGTAGTATTGATGCTCCATAATACAGATGGTAACTCCTCAACCCAACAACCCGGCGTCCGCTGCAAAGGAACCATAAGCTGGGGTTTGATACCTCGTAAGATCTCTTGGTTAGCCCTCTCTGCTTGGCCATTGGACTGTGGATGAGCCACTGATGAAACGTCAAGCCGGATGTGCTCACGTTCCCAGAACTCCTTCATAGCACCCTTGGATAGGTTGGTACCATTATCAGTAATGATGTTGTGTGGAAAGCCAAACCGGAAAATCACCTTTTTGATGAATTGAACTGCCGTGGCTGCATCACACTTGCTAACGGGCTCAGCCTCCACCCACTTTGTAAACTTGTCAACCGCCACCAAAAGGTGGGTCTTCTTGTCCTTGGACCTTTTGAAAGGCCCCACCATATCCAGCCCCCAAGTCGCAAACGGCCAAGTAATTGGAATCATCCTCAATTCTTGAGCCGGCACATGAGCGCGTCTTGAGAACTTCTGACAGCCATCACATCGCCTAACCAGGTCCTCCACATCAGCATGAGCAGTCAACCAATAGAAGCCGTGACGAAACGCCTTAGCCACCAAAGACTTTGAACCGGCGTGGTGACCACAATCCCCTTCGTGGATTTCACGCAAGATTTCACAGCCTTCCTCAGGAGACACACATCATTGAAATGCCCCTGACACACTGCAATGATGCAACTCGCCATTGAAAATAGTCATGGACTTGGATCGCCGGATTATCTGCCTGGCCAGAGTCTCATCCTCTGGTAACTCGCCCCGGTTCATGTATGCAAGATAAGGAACCATCCAATCCGGAATGACATGCAGAACAGCCAAATCCTCTTCGCCAGGGAGCTTGACAGACGGTTATGCAGAACATCCAAGAAGACATTAGGCGGGACCGGTTTACGTTGAGAGCCCAGCCGGCTTAAAGCGTCCGCTGCTTCGTTCTTACGTCTATCCACGTGATCCACCTGATACCCTTTGAAGTGACCTGCAGCAATATCCACCTCACGATGATATGCTTCCATGAGCGGGTCCTTGGAATCCCAAGTGCCAGATACTTGTTGAGCCACCAGGTCCGAGTTATCGAAGCACTTAACTCGGCTGAGACTCATCTCCTTAGCCATCCAGAGACCATGGAGTAAAGCTTCGTACTCATCTGCATTGTTAGTACAAGGGAACATTAAGCGGAGAACGTAACAAAACTTATCACCTCGTGGGGAAGTTAACACGACTCCAGCCCCCGAGCCCTCCAATTGCCTGGACCCATCAAAATGAATAGTCCAATAGGTGTGATCCGGATTTTCTTCAGGTGCTTGTAGCTCCGTCCAATCATTGATGAAATCTACAAGTGCTTGAGATTTGACCGTCGTCCGAGGCACATATTTCAGTCCGTGTGGCCCAAGCTCTATAGCCCACTCGGCGATCCGGCCAGTTGCCTCCCTGTTCTGAATTATATCTCCCAAAGGAGCAGAGCTGACCACTGTGATGGGATGTCCCTGGAAGTATTGCTTAAGCTTCCGGCTTGCCATGAAAACTCCATACACCAGCTTCTGCCAATGCGGGTACCTTTGCTTGGACTCAATAAGCACCTCGCTGATAAAGTAAACCGGACGCTGAACCGAATATTCCTTGCCCGCCTCTTTGCGCTCCACCACAATAGCTACGCTGACTACACGAGCATTAGCTGCCACATATAGTAGCAATGGTTCCTTGTCAATTGGAGCGGCAAGAACAGGCGGATTGGCTAGCTGCCGCTTTAAATCCTCAAACGCTTTATCAGCAGCCGAGCTCTAGACGAATTGATCTGTTTTCTTCAGCATCTGATACAAAGGGATCGCCTTCTCACCGAGGCGGCTGATAAACTGGCTCAACGCGGCAATCCGGCCCGCCAAGCGTTGAACGTCATTGATACACTTCGGTTTAGCCAGGGAGGTAATAGCCGTGATCTTCTCCGGATTAGCCTCAATTCCCCTGTTGGATACCAAAAAACCCAATAACTTGCCTGCCGGTACACCAAAAACACACTTGGTCGGGTTAAGCATCATCTTGTATGTCCGCAGGTTATCAAAGTTTTCCTTCAAATCGTCAACCATAGTCTCCTTCTCCCTTGACTTAACCACAATATCATCCACATAGGCATGTACATTACGGCCGATTTGCTTATGAAGGCAATTATGTACACACCGTTGGTAAGTTGCCTGGGCACTTTTGAGCCCAAAGGGCATGGTTACATAGCAGAAGGCTCCAAAGGGAGTTATAAATGTCGTCTTCTCCTGGTCCTTAACTGCCATCTTGATATGATGATAACCAGAATATGCATCCAGAAAACTCAAACGCTCACAACCCTTGTAGCATCAATAATATGATCGATGCGGGAGAGGCAAAGGATCTCTGGACAAGCCTTGTTAAGGTCTGTGTAATCCACACATGCGCCAGTGCCGTTTTCTTAAGGACCAGCACCGGATTAGCCAGCCATTCAGGATGGAAAACATCAACAATAAAGCCAGCCGCTAAGAGCCTGGCTACCTCCTCTCCAATAGCTTTGCGCCTTTCTTCGTTAAACCGGCGAAGAAATTGCTTCACCGGTTTGTACTTAGGATCGACATTAAGAGTGTGCTCAGCGAGTTCCCTCGGTACACCTGGCATGTCAGAAGGCTTCCATGCAAAAATGTCCCGATTCTCGCGGATGAACTCGATGAGCGCGCTTTCCTATTTCAGATCCAAGTTGGTACTGATACTGAACTGCTTGGACGAATCGCCAGGTATGAAGTCAACAAGCTTAGTCTCAGCTGCCGATTTGAACTTTAGGGCCGGATCATGCTCTGTAGTTGGCTTCTTCAATGGAGTCATGTCCACCGGATCAACATTATCCTTGTAGTACAACTCTTCCGTGGCACAAACCGACTCTGCATAGGCCGCATCGCCTTCTTCACACTCCAAAGCAATCTAACAGTCATTGTTCCCTTGTGACCCGGCATCTTGAGCTGCAAGTAAATATAACAGGGTCGTGCCATAAATTTGGCATAAGCCGGCCGCCCAAATAGGGTGTCATATGGGCTCCGGATCTTCACCACCTCAAAAGTCAATGTCTCTGACCTGGAATCATGATCGTCTCCAAAGGCCACTTCCAGAGCTATATTGCCAACAGGATATGCTGACTTACCGGGCACCACACCATGGAATACTGTATTGGACGGTTTAAGATTCTTATCTGTTAGCCCCATACGGCGGAAGGTCTCATAGTATAGGATATTAATACTGCTCCCTCCATCCATGAGCACGTTGGTGAATTTATAACCTCCCACCTGAGGTGCCACCACCAACGCTAGCTGACCCGGATTGTCAACCTGGGGAGGGTGATCCTCTCTGCTCCATATGATTGGCTGTTCAGACCAGCGTAAATAACGAGGCACGGCCGGTTCAACAAAATTTACCGCTCGCTTGTGAAGCTTCCGGCCTCGCTTATCCAAGCTAGTGGTGAATACATGATATTGCCCACTGTTCAATTGCTTTGGATTGCTCTGATAGCTCGACTGCTGCTGCTGCTGGTTGTAACCATCCTGGCTATTCTGATTATTTTGATTGTTATGTCCACCTTAATTACCATTGAAGCCTGAACCGGAATTTCCTCCATCGTGACCCGGCCCCTGGAATCCGGATCCTTAACCACCACCTGATCCGTGATCATATCGGAAAGCATTAGAATTCTTGAACTCCTGCATGATGTAACAATCCTTCCAAAGGTGGTTGGTTGGCATCTCCTTCGTCCCGTGCTTTGGACAGGGCTGGTTTAACAGATAGGTCAGGCGGTCCGGGTTAGGATTTGGAGCTCCACCGCGATTCGACGGTTTACCCTTTCGTCGCTGGCCCTTGTCCTGTGCGCTAGTATTAGCCATGAAGTCCACGCTGCTATCCGCTTTACGTTTGCCTCCATTTCCATTACCGGTCGTGTTGTGTTGCTGCCCTTTGGAGCTGCTGCCCTTCTTTCCCTTCCCTGTCTTGTCATAATCAGACTCGGGATCCTTGGTACTATCAGAATCAGCATACTTCACTAACGCAGTCATGAGGGTCCCCATATCATTACAATGGCGCTTCATCCGTCCCAATTTCAACTTCGGAGGCTTAAAGCGGCAATTGCTTTCCAAGGTTATAAATCATGAATCGGCGTTGATACGGTCTCGATGAGTGCAAAATTTCGAGACCGGCGCACCAAAGAAGTTGTTGACTCTCCTTCCTCCCGGACACAGCCGCTAAGTCCACTATCGACATGGGCTGCTTACATGTATCCTTGAAATTCTGGATAAACCGGGCTCGCAACTGGGCCCATGAACTGATAGAATTAGCCGGTAAGCTCTTTAGCCAAATACGGGTTGTCCCTTCAAGCATCATGGTGAAATTGTAACATCCCAAAATTCTAAATTTTGGAATGTTATATTAAATAAATATTTATATTTGCTTGTTTGATTGTATGCTTGATTGTTTGTTAGAAAGTGAGTGGAATTTTAAAAAAATCAAATGAGGGGAATAAAAGGACTTTCCCAATTTTTCATTTTGAATCCCTATCTAATTTTAAGTTTGCATCTTATCAAAAAATCTCGATAAAAAAAATATATGAGAGGAGGAATATGACACTCCAAAAAATCAAAGATAATGTTTGACAATTTATTTGAAACTCAAATTTCCTTTCATTTTGGAGTTATTGCAAAAAAATATTTCATCATGAAAATATGTTCTGGATTTAGGAAATTGTATTCTGAGAATTTTGGTATATAATATGCATATTTTTTGTTCTGTCATTATTATTATTGTTTTCCTTGTCGTTTTTTTTAAAGAAGCCCGCGAGGCCGAGCGTATCGCCCAGCCCACGCTTAGCTTAGGGCGCACGCCTGGGAGCAATTCCACGAGCGCCGCCACCCTCCCTTTCGCTCTCTCTCTCACGTAATCTCTCCTCATTTTTTTCCCTGGTGCTGGACCCACCCGTCATCTTCTCCCGTCGATGAAACAGAGGAGGCGCAGCTCAAGCACTGCTGCGATGCAAGACGCAGCAAACGGCGGAAACCCTATCTACGGCTTGCCTCCTGCCCCAAGAACATGTCCTATAAATACCCAGCCACCTCCTCGCTTCGACGCCCCAAAACCCTACCGAAACCACCTCTACCTCACGTGATCTTCGTTTGATCTCGCCGAGCTGAGACGGTTCACCGTAGATCCCGACGCCGTGAGCAACCCCAACCACCAAATCTTGTCCAACATACTTCTCTCATCATTGTGCTTCTTCATGACTTCGTTTCTTCGTCTAGGGAGCACCGGAGCCTCGCCGTGGACCTCACCCGACATTGCCGGAGCACTGAGTTCATCTCGACGCTCTGCTCACCTCCGTCATCCCGACCTCCACCTTCAACTAAAAATCGGACCCCTCGAGTCCTCCACCCACTAGACATCGCCGTCTCCGTCGCCGGTCACGGAGCCACCACCCCGCCGACGCCTGCTTCTCCGCCACCGCCGCTTCTTACGTGTAAGTCACGCACAGCTAACTCCTTCATTTTTTTTATTATTCAAAGCGCTAAGTGCTAGATCGGTTCTTTAGATCAGTTGGTTTGGTTTAGTACACGGTTTATTATGGTTTAGATTGAACGGTTTGCGGTTTTTCTGTTTTGAACGTACGCGCACGCTTTCTGTAAAGTTCGCCGAGCGACGGTTAGTTACAGATCGCTCAGCTCCTAGCCCAAAGTAGACTTGTTCGTTCTGTTTTTTTTATTTTCGTTTCTATAAAAAATAGAAAAGTTAGATATTCTATAACTTTTATGTTTTATATCCAAATTGAGTGATTCCTTTTGCATTGTGTCACAAATTTGCTTAAGTTTCTGTTTGTGTACTTAGGTTTCAAATTTGAATAGTTTAGATTTGAATTTGATGAAATTTGTTCAAAGCACTAATTTGGTCATATTTTGAGTTTTACAAAGTATTTTTGATTGATTCTTTTTGCTACTGTTTTATTATGGTTTTGTCTATCCAGTAGCATATACTTCTTTACTTTTACTTTATTTTTAAATTAGGTTTTAGCAAAACAATACTGTTTTAGTTATAGCTTTGTTTTAGTCTTTTCTTTATTGTTTTTATTAGTTTTAAATTATTTATTCTTGCCACTTTTGACAAATTTAGTTTTGTTTCTGTTAGTAAACCAAAGAAAATTTTGTTTTATTTTAAAATTTATTTTATTTAGTTTTGTATGAAAACTTGTTTAGGTCATAGTTAGTGTTTCATAAAAGCTTTTTATTTGTTTCTTTTTGCAAATAAAATTTTATAAAAAATACTTTCTGTTAACTTAGTTGTTTTACAAACTATTTTTTTCTGTTAAGTTATTAGTTTATTGTTTTAATTGTTGTTAAGTTTTACATAGGACAAAACTATTTTGTGGTATGTCTTAGAGTTTTCTTTAGTAGTTTCGTGGTGTAGTTTTCCTTTGTTTTTATTTGGTGCCCCTTGTTGATTTTGCATTTTTTTTTGGTTTTATTATGAGTGTTATAATTGCTTGCTAGTATGTTTGCTTATATGAATGCTATGTTTGATTATATAGATTTTCAACGGAGTGACGAATAGTTCTACCAAGTCATTATTCTGAGAGCGTTATTATCTTCATCAAGTACTACCAGGCAAGTTCACTTTGATCATGCTTTCATACCTTTGTTTTATTGCATTTAGTGGCATCTTTGCAACAACTCTCCAGTAGTGATACTGAATTCTTGTAGTTGAGTAGTATGCATGAGGTAGGAACCCATCACCCTGTTACCAAGCCCGGGACGTCATTTATTTTAATGCTACGCTATAGTAGATGGGGTTGGTATGAGTGCTCGACAGTGGTGTGAAGAAGGAGGACTCTACGTCAATGACGACAACTCCATCGTGGCATCTGCAAGGACTGCATTTTCAAGGCCTCAAGACTTCAAGACTCGAGACAAGAATTCAATACACACTACTGGGTGAAGGACGGTTGACGGGCACCCTGGAGAAACCAGTGGATGGCTGGGATGCATGGAGAAGCGCCATGACATCTTGCGGAAAGCTTCACCCAGACTCAAAGAGACGGAAGAATACTTCATGCCCGGAAGCTTACCTGTGCAACCGCAAGTCACTATGGGCTCTGGCTTGGTCAACCTTAGTTGTGACTCTGGCTGGGACGGTGCTAGCAGATGTAGAACTACGGTAGGATTGGATGAGCACCGGACGTGGTCGGGGAACTCTTCGAAGACCATGTTTCGTCATCTTGTTCTCAAACACCACGAAGTGCGAGAACGTAAAGAGAGGGATCGAATCTTGCGGGTAAAGTGTACAAACCTCCGCAGAGGGTTAAAAACCTAATCGATTAGCCGTGTCCCCTTCACGGACAATTTGAGCATCTGGACTTGGATCTATCTGGAACTCTCAACACCGGACTGATAACTTAATTGTGGGCAACTTATAATGATTTGGGCTATGAGACATCGGTTGGCGGAACCATGTCATGATAGAAAACTCCATAGTACAGACTTCATTTATTCCTTTGATGTAGGGAAAATAAATCAGCTTTTACGCAAACAAAAATCAGACACAGAGCCATAAAGCCATATTGCATATAGTATAGTTTTATCATCTTTTTTCTCATGTTGTGATCTTGCCGGTACATTCAATGTACTGACCTACACGACTGCAACGTATCATGTTGTAGATACTTTCTTCCGACGAGTAAGAGTACGTGCATGTGGTTACGGTCTCTGATCAACTTGCCGATGGCGTTGATGGGACTCCATAGCCGACTACTTGTTTCCGCTGAGACTTATGAGGTATATATCAGTTTTACGTTATTTATACATGTGATTGCACTTTGATATATACATTGATGTACTGTGTGTGCCAGCATACTGATCCAGGGATGGCACAGCAACACAGAGGCTTGACCGTCTGAGGTCGGGTCGCTACAGAAATACTTCGCACACGCCGCCTCATCCACGTCAAGCATCTCCATGGCCATCTCATAGGTCTCCACCCATGTTTCTGGAGACAAATCGGCAGTGTAATTTGGCACCTTGCGCGGGCCTTTGAAATCCTTGGGCAGGCGCACATTGCGTAAAGCGGGGACAAGACAAGGCACTCCCAAAGAACTAGAAGTAACTCCTGGCTCGACCGAGGTGGTTGGACGAACCGGCGTAAGCTGACAAGCCTCATGTTGCGCCGCTAACTCGGCGTCCATGCTCGCTCGGGCCCGGTCCACCACTTCCTGAGCATCACCTGCTGGGTTATTGCCACGGGGCGCTTCACGGTTCCGTGCATTACTGGATACGGCCGGTTCATCCATACGCCTGCTGTAACTCCGGCTCGGACGGGGGGTGGAATGAATTCGGTCACAGCTGTATGAATATGCTTCTTGTTGAATCAAGGTTGTCCGAAGAAGCTCCTTAACCCGGCGCGTCTCCACCGCCTGCGGAGAATCACCTTCAATCGGGATGGCCTCCAGCCGTGAAGCGGCGGCGACAAGATTGTCCATTGGATTGGAATAATGACCTGGAGGTGTCTAGACAGGCTGAGGCACGACATTGTTCTATCGAGGCGGCTCCATCAGGCGAGGCTGAACCGGCGCACCCGGCCCAGGTGCCTCCGCCCGATTTATCACCGGCAGGTTACTAGTTCCTGCTCTTGGGGTGTTAAAGAGGTTTCTGGCGTCGAAAACCGTAGGCAGGCGAGACCGATGCTTCCTCTTCAGAACTTCATGCGACGCGGTCTGATCCAGCATGAGCCTATAGGCCTGCGCATCCAAAGCGGCCCGCTCTGCGACCATCCTGTTATTCTCGGCTGCTAGGTCGACCTTGGCCTGAGTGATCTGTTCCCTCACCTTTGCAATTTCTGCATTTTGGGCGTCCTGATCCGCGGGTTAGCCTCCGCCATAAGCACAGCCAACACATCAAACAGATCAGATAAAACTTGAGCCGACGGGTGCACAGGGCCTCCTGCCCTGGCAGCCGTCGCCGCTGCTGACCCGGAGATCATCGCTGCTGCGGTCGAAGAGTGGATCGCCGCCTGTGTACCGGCCATGAATATTCCAACCCGGTTGGGCGGATCAGAGGGGTCCAGAATACTATCGCCATCGGAATAGCCCCCAATCCGGCCATCTCGTAGCTGATACAATGATTCGGTTTCTCCGAGGATTCGTCGCCAGAATAAACGACGGTCTCGCTACCCGACTCCGATCCATCCTCAAATTCTCCTCCGTGGATGACTCCCACGAAGGCACGCTTCACAGCCGGTTTAACCTGGGCAGATCTCGCATACTGAGCCGTTCCAACGAGGTCGGTGCAAATGTCCCGCTCAGAGCCCGGTTCACCGATCTTGCCGATGAAGACGTGTATGCCACCAAAGGGGACCCGGTACCCATACTCAATTGAGCCGGCCTCGGGGCCCCACCCTGCATCGTCGAAGTAGATCTTGCCGCGACGACTCTTGGTCATACGGCCCACAGCATAGCCCTTGAGTCCTTCGAAGTTGCCCTCCAAGAACTTGAAATCATCGTGCGATAGCCCCACGGTGGGCGCCAACTGTCGTGGTTCTGTCACGGCAGATGTCCTCATGAAAGGACTTAGTCGTGGAGCCATCGCTACGGGTTAACTTGAAGGGGTTAAAGCGGACACAAGGACGCAGGAGAGTTTATACTAGTTCGGCCCCTTCGATGAAGGTAAAATCCTACGTCTAGTTGTGATGGAATTGATTGGGTTTCGATGACTAGGGAGCCAACAAGCTTCGCCTAAGTCTCAAGTTGTTGTCTGTTGTCCTTGAACCGCCGCCGGGTCGTCCCCTTATATACATGGGTGGCGCCTATCGGTTCACAGAGTCCCAACGCCAGTTCATAGATGTATCCAGCTCGGTCTCTACTATTCCTAACTTACAATACAAGTTACATACTGACGCCGGTTTACGGCTATAGGCCTTGAACCGGCTATGGGCCTGGAGCCCTCATCTGTCTACTTGGGCTTTAACATACTCAACTACTGACGAAGTTAACCCGGCTTGTCCTGGCCGGTTTACACCCAGTAGTAATATCCCCAACAGCTAGTGAGCATGTGCTCAGAATATCTGAGTACTACAATCACTTGAATCAAGTGGGAGTTAAGCTTCCAGATAAGATAGTGATTGACAGAGTTCTCTAGTCACTATCACCAAGTTACTAGAACTTCGTGATGAACTATAATATGTAAGGGATAACGGAAATGATTCCCAAGCTCTTCGTGATGCTGAAACCGACGAAGGTAGAAATCAAGAAAAACATCAAGTGTTGATGGTTGACAAGATCACTAGTTTCAAGAAAAGGGCAAAGGGAAGAAGGGGAACTTCAAGAAGAACGGCAAGCGAGTTGCTGCTCAAGTGGAGAAGCCCAAGTCTGGACCTAAGCCTGAGACCGAGTGCTTCTCTGCAAAGGAACTGGTCCTCGGAAGCGGAACTGCCCCAAGTATTTGGCGGATAAGAAGGATGGCAAAGTGAACAAAGGTATATTTGATATACATGTTATTGATGTGTACTTTACTAGTGTTTATAGCAACCCTCAGATTTGATACTAGTTCAGTTGCTAAGATTAGTAACTCGAAACGGGAGTTGCAGAATAAACAGAGACTAGTTAAGGGTGAAGTGACGATGTGTGTTTGAAGTGGTTCCAAGATTGATATGATCATCATCGCAAACTCCCTATACTTTCGGGATTAGTATTGAACCTAAATAAGTGTTATTTGGTGTTTGCGTTGAGCATGAATATGATTTGTTCATGTTTATTGCAATACGATTATTCATTTAAGTTAGAGAACAATTGTTGTTCTGTTTACATGAATAAAAACCTTCTATGGTCATACACACCAACGAAAATGGTTTGTTGGATCTCGATCGTAGTGATACACATATTCATAATATTGAAGCCAAAAGATGCAAAGTTAAGAATGATAGTGCAACTTATTTGTGGCACTGCCGTTTAGGTCATATTGGTGTAAGGCGCATGAAGAAACTCCATGCTGATGGGATTTTGGAATCACTTGATTATGAATCACTTGATGCTTACGAACCATGCCTTATGGGCAAGATGACTAAAAGTCCGTTCTCCGGAATAATGGAGCGAGCAACACATTTGTTGGAAATAATACAAAATGATGTATGCAGTCCGATGAGTGTTGATGCTCACGGCAGGTATCATTATTTTCTGACCTTGACAAATGATTTGAGCAGATATGGGTATATCTACTTGATGAAACACAAGTCTGAAACATTTGAAAAGTTTAAAGAATTTCAGAGTGAAGTGGAGAATCATCGTAACAAGAAAATAAAAGTTCCTATGATATGATCACAGAGGTAAAATATTTGAGTTACGAGTGTGGCCTTTAGTTAAAACAATGTGAAATAGTTTCACTACTCACGCCACCTGGAACACCACAGTGTAATGGTGTGTCCGAACATCATAACTGCACTTTATTAGATATGGTGCGATCTATGATGTCTCTTACCGATTTACCACTATCATTTCGGGATTATGCATTAGAGACAGCTGCATTCACGTTAAATAGGGCACCATCTAAATCCGTTGAGACAACACCGTATGAACTATGGTTTAGCAATAAACCTAAGCTGTCGTTTCTTAAAGTTTGGAGTTGCGATGCTTATGTGAAAAAGTTTCATCCTGATAAGCTCGAACCCAAATCGGAGAAATGCGTCTTCATAGGATACCCAAAGGATACTATTGGGTACACCTTCTATCACAGATCCGAAGGCAAATTCGTTGCTAAGAATGGATCCTTTCTAGAGAAGGAGTTTCTCTCGAAAGAAGTGAGTAGGAGGAAAGTGGAACTTGATAAGGTAATTGTTCCTTCTCCCGAATTGGAAAATAGTTCATCACAGAAATCAGTTCCAGTGATGTCTACACCAACAACAGAGGAAGTTAATGATGATGATCATGAAACTTCGGATCAAGTTACTACAGGACTTCGTAGATCAACCAGAGCACGATCCGAACCAGAGTAGTACGGTAATGCTGTTCTGGAGGTCATGTTACTTGACCATGACAAACCTACGAACTATGAAGAAGCGATGGTGAGCCCAGATTCCGCAAAATGGCTTGAGGCCATGAAATCTGAGATGGGATCCATGTATGAGAACAAAGTGTGGACTTTGGTTGACTTGCCCGATGATCGGCAAGCAATTGAGAATAAATGGATCTTCAAGAAGAAGACTGACGCTGATGGTAATGTTACTGTCTACAAAGCTCGACTTGTTGCGAAAGGTTTTCGACAAGTTCATGGGATTGACTACGATGAGACCTTCTCACCCGTAGCGATGCTTAAGTCTGTCTGAATCATGTTAGCAATTGCCGCATTTTATTATTATGTAATTTGGCAAATGGATGTCAAAACTGCATTCCTGAATGGATTTCTGGAAGAAGAGTTGTATATGATGCAACCGGAAGGTTTTGTCGATCCAAAGGGAGCTAACAAAATATGCAAGCTCCAATGATCCATCTATGGACTGGTGCAAGCATCTCGGAGTTGGAATATACGCTTTGATGAGTTGATCAAAGCATATAGTTTTATACAGACTTACGGTGAAGCCTGTATTTACAAGAAAGCGAGTGGGAGCACTACAACCTTTCTGATAAGTATATGTGAATGACATATTGTTGATCGGAAATAATGTAGAATTTTCTGAAAAGCATAAAGGAGTATTTGAAAGGAGTTTTTCAAAGAAAGACCTCGGTGGAGCTGCTTACATATTGAGCATCAAGATCTATAGAGATAGATTAAGACGCTTGATAAGTTTTTTCAATGAGTACATACCTTGACAAGATTTTGAAGTAGTTCAAAAATGGAACAGACAAAGAAAGAGTTCTTGCCTGTGTTACAAGGTGTGAGATTGAGTAAGACTCAAAATTCGACCACGGCAGAAGATAGAAAGAGAATGAAAGTCATTCCCTATGCCTCAGCCATAGGTTCTATAAAGTATGCCATGCTGTGTACCAGATCTATTGCATACCCTACCACTAAGTTTGGCAAGGGAGTGCAATAGTGATCTAGGAGTAGATCAATGGACAACGGTCAAAATTATCCTTAGTGGAATAAGGATATGTTTCTCGATTATGGAAGTGACAAAAGGTTCGTCGTAAAGGGTTACGTCGATGCAAGTTTTGACACTAATCTAAGATGACTCTAAGTCTCGGTCTAGATACATATTGAAAGTAGGAGCAATTAGCTAGAGTAGCTCCGTGCAGAGCATTGTAGACATAGAAATTTGCAAAATACTTATGGATCTGAATGTGACAGACCCGTTGACTAAAATTATCTCACAAGCTAAACATGATCACACCTTAGTACTCTTTGGGTCTTAATCACATAGCGATGTGAACTAGATTACTGACTCTAGTAAACCCTTTGGCCGTTGGTCACATGTCGATGTGAACTATGGGTGTTAACCACATAAAGATGTGAACTATTGATGTTAAATCACATGGCGATGTGAACTAGATTATTGACTCTAGTGCAAGTGGGAGACTGAAGGAAATATGCCCTAGAGGCAATAATAAAGTTATTATTTATTTCCTTATATCATGATAAATGTTTATTATTCATGCTAGAATTGTATTAACCGGAAACATAATACATGTGTGAATACATAGACAAACAGAGTGTCACTAGTATGCCTCTACTTGACTAGCTCGTTAATCGAAGATGGTTATGTTTCCTAACCATAGACATGAGTTGTCATTTGATTAACGGGATCACATCATTAGGAGAATGATGTGATTGACTTGACCCGTTCTGTTAGCTTAGCACACGATCATTTAGTATGTTGCTATTGCTTTCTTCATGACTTACACATGTTCCTATGACTATGAGATTATGCAACTCCCATTTACTGGAGGAACACTTTGTGTGCTGCCAAACGTCACAACGTAGCTGGGTGATTATAAAGGAGCTCTACAGGTGTCTCCAAAGGTACTTGTTGGGTTGGCGTATTTCGAGATTAGGATTTTCACTCCGATTGTCGGAGAGGTATCTCTGGGCCCTCTCGGTAATGCACATCACTTAAGCCTTGCAAGCATTGCAACTAATGAGTTAGTTGCAGGATGATGTATTACAGTACGAGTAAAGAGACTTGCCGGTAACGAGATTGAACTAGGTATTGAGATACCGACGATCGAATCTCGGGCAAGTAACATACTGATGACAAAGGGAACAACGTATGTTGTTATGCGGTCTGACCGATAACGACCTTCGTAGAATATGTGGGAGCCAATATGAGCATCTAGGTTCCGCTATTGGTTATTGACCGGAGACGTGTCTCGGTCATGTCTACATAGTTCTCAAACCCGTAGGGTCCGCACGCTTAACGTTACAATGACAGTTATATGATGAGTTTATATGTTTTGATGTACCGAAGGTTGTTCAGAATCACGGATGTGATCACGGACATGATGAGGAGTCTCGAAATGGTCGAGACATGAAGATTGATATATTGGAAGCCTATGTTTGGATATCGGAAGTGTTCCGGGTGAAATCAGGATTTTACCGGAGTACCGGGAGGTTACCGGAACCCCCCGAGAACTTAATGGGCCTTGTGGGCCTTGGTGGAAGAGAGGAGAGGAGGCCAGGGCAGGGCCGCGTGCCCCCCCCAAGTCCGAATAGGACAATGAGAGGGGGGCGGCGCCCCCCCCCCCCCCCCTTTCCTTCCTCCCCTCCACCTCTTACCCCTCTCTCTCCTAGTCCAACATGGAAAAGGGGGGGGGTCCTACTCCCGGTAGGAGTAGGACTCCTCCTGGCGCGCCCTCCCCTTGGCCGGCTGCACCCCCCCTTGCTCCTTTATATCTGGGGCGGGGGCACCTCTAGACACACAAGTTGATCTCTCCCAACCGTGCGGTGCCCCTCCACCATAGTCCACCTTGATATCTGTAGCAGTGCTTAGGCGGCAATCGCCGGTAGAACATCAACATCGCCACCACGCCGTCGTGCTGAAGAACCTCTCCCTCAACACTCGGTTGGATCGGAGTTCGAGGGACGTCATCGGGCTGAACGTGTGCTGAACTCGGAGGTGTCATACGTTCGGTACTTGATCGGTCAGATCGTGAAGACGTACGACTACATCAACCGCGTTGTGCTAACGCTTCCGCTTTCGGTCTACGAGGGTACATGGACAACACTCTCCCCTCTCGTTGCTATGCATCACCATGATCTTGTGTGTGCGTAGGAAAGTTTTTGAAATTACTACGTTCCCCAACAGCTACCTCCACCTCTCCAGTCTCCGCAATGTCGCCGGTGCCCTTGCCTCCCTAGCGCGCCACTGCCCGCTCCTCCACTGCCTCGCCTAGTGCCAGGAGAGAGAAACAGAGAGGGGAAGAGAGATGTGAGGAGGAAGAAGGAGAAGAGAGATGTGGGGCTGGCAGATGGGACCCCCTCCACCTCAGCGGTCGACACATTGACTCAGACTAGTTTTCGCCACATCAGCCTGACAGACGGGTCCCACGCATCAGTTCCACTGTTAGACGCGGCTGATTTCCGAATTAGTGTAATTTGTTACTCACTTGCCGCAGAGTTGGTGGTTTTTTGTAATTTTTGACAAAAGCGGTGGTTTTGGAGTACCCTAGCAATAAATGTGGTAGTTTTGAGCAATTAACAACCCACAAGGCAACAGGGCACGGCCACCCCCTAGGCGCGCCCTGTTACCTTGTGGGGCCCACATGGCTCCGCTAACCCTAATCTCAAGTCTATAAATACCATCTTCCTGAGAAAAAATAAGAGAAGTTTCATTGCGTTTTACGATACAAGCCACCACCACCTCATGTTCTTCATCGGGAGGGCTAATCTGGAGTCCGTTCGGGGCTCCGGAGAGGAGGATTCGTCGCCATCATCATCATCATCAACCCTTCTTCATCACCAATTCCATGATGCTCACCGCCGGGAGTGAGTAATTTCTTCGTAAGCTTGCTAGACGGTGATAGAGTTGGATGATATTTGTCATGTAATCGAGTCAATTTGTTAGGGCTTGATCCCTAGTATCTACTATGTTCTAAGATTAATGTTGCTATGACTTTTCTATGCTTAATGCTTGTCACTAGGGCCCGAGTGTCATGATTTCAAATCAGAACCCTCTATGTTTTCATGAATGTATTTGAGTTATTGATCCTTTTTTGCAAGTTTTATGCACCTATTACGTGTTATGATCCTCATACCCCATTGTGACATTAATTGGGATTCTTTCCGGTGATTACTGTAGTATGAGGAGTTCATATATTCCTCATATGCTAATGCTTTGTTCCGGTTGTCTATTAAAAGGAGGCCTTAATATCCCTTAGATTTCCATATGGACCCCGCTGCCATGGGAGGATAGAATAAAAGATGTCCTGCAAGTTCTTATTATAAGCACGTATCCCCGTGATAGTCACCTGTGTCTGGCTAGATAATGATGGATGTCGTCACACCGAGAGGGCCCTAAGAATATCTCTCCGTCGTCGGAGGAGCAAATCTCACTCTTGAGCTATCTAGTACCTTGTGAAACTTTCTATTGAACCTATAAGTTGTTGTTATGATCACCGTGTTACAGGTAACGTTTGAGCAACCCTAAAGCTCACCTTACGAGAAGAAGTGACTATGATACTCTCATGGTCTAAGGAGCAAAATCACATGTGAACACTCCGTGTTATTACAATTGATTATAGACGATGTTACTCAATTCATAACAGACAAATTTGGGTCGGTTCAATATGATTGGTCTTTCAATGTCATAATCTCAATGTTTTTTAGGGCTATCGTTTAACGATGTCCTAAAATCCGAAAAACTTGATCGGCCAACAACATTTGAGCTAGTCCTGGAGGCAAGACTAGGAATCTTTTATTTAACCGTTTCTCATTCCACACGTGCATATGAGTTTTTCATTGAATCATGTATTCCAGGATCATAGCAGTTAAAACATAGAACATAAACTCTTGAATTATGAATACAGAAATATAATAATACAATATTATTGCCTCTAGGGAATATTTCCAACACTAGCCAACGCAACCAAAAGTCCAAATTGAAAGAAAGGGCTAAGCAATTCACATATACACTTCAACAGCTCCTTATTATGACATTTTTCTTGCATTTTATTCTTTTCTTCCTCGGCATCATCTTCTCTTCCTTTTTCGTTTCTTTGGGAAGCAATACATTAGAATTATGATCAATACATATATGTGATGTAGTACCCTCGGAGGACATGCCTCCAACATGTGTTTTGTGGAGGAGTGCTTGCAGTCGTCGCTAGGTGGTCTATGGATCTAGATGTAATTTTTATTGTTTGTGGTGTTCATTGTATTGCCATGAGTGAAGATGAATAGATCGGAAGTTTTCTCGCAAAAAAAAGACAAAGAAAAAAAGAAAGGTGTTCACAACTATGCAGCAGACACTCGTACAACGAGCTGCTATGCAAACGGCTTTTAATCCCTTTCTGCGACGGCATTTTAAACCGTCGCCTTACCAGTGTGTGCGATAGGGGGGGGTCCTTCCCACATGACCCAGAAACCGTCGAGGATAGGAAGTAGCAATGCATACGTTTTGCATAACTAAGCGTATGCGATGCCGGCATCTATCCCAATCGCGAGTCTCCAGACAACTGTTTGTGATATGTCAAATATCCCAAACACTCCATCCTTCCTACTCGTTTGCGCTCGCATTACCATCACAGTTGGTATTCTGTGGTGCTATATTTACGATGCACGTCCCATCACAAATAGTTTACGATTATAAAATGTGTATGCTAAGTAGACAATCACACACATTTACTTTTCTTGGACTGTATGCGATTTGATATAAGAGTGCATACAGTTGTCCCTATAAAGCTGTATGCAATGCTTGAATATATCTCACACGATTCATCTATCGTACCCGCGTCGGGTGAAGGCCTATCGCACGCCTTCTTCTATGAGCAAATATTTACAATGCGCACGAATTCATAAACAATTCATAATTGCCAAGCGTGTGTCATAAGGTGACTTTCGCAATCATTTAATAAGAAGGAACTGTGTGCATTGTCGTTGTTAATCTGACACATTTTTTCTTGGCTGATCGTGTGTGTAGTAGAGATCCATCGCACACGTAGTAAATCTGAGAAACGTGTCTGATCTTGACGTTCATCACAGGCATTTTTCTTTTGAATTCATAAACAATTCATAATTGCCAAGCGTGCGTCATAAGGTGACTTTCGCAATCATTTAATAAGAAGGAACTGTGTGCATTGTCGTTGTTAATCTGACACATTTTTTCTTGGCTGATCGTGTGTGTAGTAGAGATCCATCGCACACGTAGTAAATCTGAGAAACGTGTCTGATCTTGACATTCATCACAGGCATTTTTCTTTTGCAAACCGTGTGCAGTGTACTGGCCTGCAGAACATAATTTATCCCTAATTTAATCCTTGCATTTAAAATTCACATATTTTGAATTTAAAAGTAGGCAATCACTTATTTCATATCGAACCAGGTTCAAAGATGAATGCATAATTCGATGCACAGGTACATATACTAAAGAACTATAGAAGCACCGTTTGTGATTAATGCATCGCATATAGTTTTATCGAAGAGTATCTGATTGCAATGTCGCATTCGCAGCATTATGCAGTAGTGAGACATGTCAGTCTACAAGAGAAGTAGGCAAACTTTATATAGGCATCGGCATATTGCTTTATCATTCATGTTTATTTTGTCACTTCTGCTTCGGTACATCCCACCCGTAAACACACATTGAGAGCTAAGATCTCTTCATACCCCTTGAAAATAAGGGGTAGGATGGTCTCTTCTTAAAGTATGGCGCCCGCACCACGCTATACGTGGCCTGTGTACGTGCCACCTGGGCTGGTCCATTTTCTACTTTTTTTCACTTATTTAAAACCTTCAATAAATGTGTGCCCGACAGGATTCGAACCCAACACCTATACGACTAGTACAACCGCAATAACCAACCGGACTACTTTCTTATTGTGTATAGTTACCTTTTTCCTTTTCAAATATAACACTAACCAATGTGAGCCTGTTTCATATTTTTTTTGGTTTTTGTTTGTCCGCTATTTCTTTTGTTTTTTTATTTTTCTCTATCATTTATTTTTTTAAATACATGAACTATTTTTAAATCATGGATTATTTATTAAAATTGTGAACTTTTCAAATTTGCGAACATTTTCTTAAATCCATGAAATTTGTTTTCAAATCTGTGAACTTTTTCTCAAATCCACGAACTCTTTTTAACTTTTAAGAAATTTTTTAAAACCTGCAATTCTTTTAAATTTGTTAGCATTTTTTTTCCAAAATTGATGAACTTTATTCAAATCTGCTAATGCTTGGGCTGACCCAATAGGCGCCCAACGGGAGTAAAGCGGTCGCCTAGTTGGGCCAAGGCCTAATCGTTTAATTTCTATTTTTTCGTGTTTCTTTCTTTCCTTGTTAATTCATTTTTCTTTCCTTGGGCTGTGATTGATGAGGATATTACACATAAAATCATAGAGAATAAGGAACCAAGTGCGAGGCAGTGGCTGTTCACACTCATGCAAATGTTATCACATGAGCAGTTTATCCTCGCAGCAGTTACACTTTGGTCCATCTGGCATGCGCGACGTAAGGCTATCCATGAATCCATATTTCAGAGCCCCCTATCTACCTACGGTTCATTGGCCGTTTCATTGCTGAACTAGATACTATACGGACGAAGGAACCAGGTCGGGACGCCACACCAGCGGCTGCTCCATCTATTCAGCGCCGGCCGAAGAAGCCTCCTATTGGATATTGCAAGATTCATGTTGATGCAGGGGTTATGACAAGAAGAGGAGGATCAGCGGCGGCAGTTTGCAGAGACGAGGGTGGAAACTATATGGGCAGCTCGGCTCTAGTTGTCAAGGGAGTGGTAGACCCAGCAACCCTTGAAGCTTTTGCTTGTCGGGAGGCTTTATCCCTTGCAGAAGATATGGGCATCCAGAATTTTGTTATAGCTTCGGACTGCCAACAAGTTGTATCTGGTATCAACAGGAAGTCACATGGGATGTATGGAGCGATCATCGCGGAGATAAATCTTAGAGCATCTATTTTTCATTGTTTTTTTTTCTTATAAGAGTCGTGCTGTTAATTATGAAGCACATAGCTTAGCCAAGTTTTTCCTCTCGAGAGATCTGGGGCGCCACGTCTAGTTCGGCACTCCTCATGACCAGAGATGTATCCCACTTCAGGTGGACTTTAATGAATAAACTTGGTTTTCCCCCTCAAAAAATGTTAATTCATTTTTCTCATTTTCTCATTTTATTATTTTTTTGAAACCTTTTAAATATTTGAAATACCAAAGTTTCTTCTTGTTTTAAAATACTGTTACATTTTTAAAAAATGTTCTGGAATTACAAAAAATGTGCCATTTTTTATTTTTTGTTCCCAAATTTAAGTGATGTTTGCATTTTAAAAAAGTTGATAAATTTTAAGAAAAAGTACGTTATTTGCAATTTGTGTTCAATATCAATTGTTGGGAACTTGGTAAATTTTTTGGAAAAAGTTTTCAAGTTTGTAAAATTTGCATACACAATTTGAAATTACAAAACTGTTAAGAAATTTAAAGAAATAGTTAGAATATAAGAAAATGTTTATGTTGATTGATAATGAAGGAAATTGCAAATAACAAATGCAATCATATTTGGAAAACGAACATGCTCATAGATGCACCTATCTGGCCTAGTCTAGCACACTCGTCTAAATTGGTGTTTTTTTGACAATGGATAAATGACCTCAACTTCTTGCAGCAACTTGGCACAAACATATGAGGCATCCATATGCCAGGTTTGAAAGAATTCGGACACCATATGCAAGTTGTGTTACGTTTGGCGATTTATCGGCGAATTTTCACCAAGAAACTCCAAAAAATGCAAGAATTGTCAAAAACTCGAAGAACTTGGCATGGTGCCTTGAATTGGTCATAGATGATGGTGGAAAAAAATTGGGTCCATTTGACGGATGTCAAAAAACGTGCTTTCAATCGGGCCCTTCTCGCCTAGCCGAACACCCACTGTTGAACATGATCTACTTTTATACATTCTTAAAATGACCCAAACTTTTGCAAATAGGTGGGAATGCCCATGGTAGGAATGCATGCCAGGTTTGAATGATTTTCGACATCATATGCAAGTGCGACACGTCCAGCAATTTGTCAGCTTTTTTTGACCGAGAAGACTTCAGAAAACACAAAATTTGTCTAAAACTAAGAAAACATGGCATGGTGCCTTCAATTGGCCATATAAACTCATGGAAAATTGGCTCATTTAAAGGACGCCGAGAGACACATGCTCTTGGACGGAGCCTTCTCACCTACGCGAACACCCTCCGTTCAACTTGATTTTTTAGGACATGCGTCAAATGACCCCCAACATTTTCCAGTAGATGCGCATGCCCATAGTAGGCATCCATGCCAGGTTGTATATAAGTTGCGCCATGTCTGGCCATTTATCGACCATTTTTCACCTAGAAAACTCCAAAATGCAAGAATTGTCCAAAACACAAACAATTTTGGCATGGTGCCTTGAATTGGTCATAGAAGCTGCTGAAAAATTTGGAGCCATTTGAAGGAAGACGGGAAACAACGTGCTCTCAGACGGAGCCTTCTGGACAAGCTGAACACTCTATATTTAACATGGTCTAGTTTTAGACATTCTTAGGCTCTGTTTGGTTTGGCTGTGGATTTCTAGAAGCAGCCGTGAAAAATCTACTGTGGAAAAACAGCTGTAAAAAATCTGATGTGAAAAACATGTAGGTCATTTGGCAAACCAGCTGATACAGCCTTTTTCAGATTTTGGCCCGCAGCAAAATCAGATTTTGGAAAGCACGTCCTGGGCTGCTTTCGCTTTTGGTTCAGATTTTGGCAGCGAATTTCTGGAATCGGATTCTGCTGGGTTTGCCCTTTGGTTCAGATTCTGCTGCGCGGCAACGGAATCCGTCGATAAAAGCTGAACCAAACAGGGCCTTAAAATGACCACAACCTTTTTCAAGCAGGTGGGCATGCCCATGGTAGTCATCCATGCCAGCTTCATAGGCAGGCCCAGTCGGGCGCCCTCCTGTGCGTGGCGCATTCTATTTGACGCTACTCCCCGAATGTACGGGAGCTCCTAATGACCGCTTGTTGCGCCAGGTAAGCCATTCGGCGCTCACGCGGTAGGAATTTTGGGCCAGCCCAGCAAACCGGCTCACAAACTGGGCGGCCGAGCAGGTGAGCAGGCGCAGGTGAGCGTATAAGCACATGGATTAGGAGATGTTGTTGACCACTGAAAAATGTTCCATGTGCTCATGATTCTTTTTGAAAGTTCAGGAATTTGAAATAAAAGCAGACAAAAAAAGGTCATGAATTTGAAAAAAGTTCACGAGTCTGAAAAAAGTTCATTTTTAAAAATTTCATAAATTTCAAAAAAGTTCATGATATTTTTAATAACTTTGTAATTTTTTTATAAAAGTTCACAAATTTTAAATTGAGGTAATGAAATTCCAAAATATGTTCCCAAATATTAAAAATGTTCATGAATTTGAAACAAAATCACAAAATTCAAAAAAATCACAAATTTGATAAAACATCATGAAATTTGAAAAATTTCATGAATTTGAAAATTTATAAATATGAAAAATGTTCACATAATCTCAAAAGTTCACTAATTTGAAATTAAGTTCATGAAAATTTTAAAAGTGCACGAATTTTAAAAACTTCATGAATTAAAAAATCACTGAATTTGAAAAGTTCATGAATTTCAAAATATTCATGGATTTGAAAATAAGTTCATGAAATTTGTGAAATGAGGTTCACGAAATTTGAAAAAGTTAAATTCATTTAAAAGGTTTCCAATTTAAGAAAGGATAACGAAAATATAGAAATAAATAAGAAAAAACAAAAAAACCAGAATAAAAATGGATGAACTGAAAAAAATCAGTCCGGGAACGCATGCTTTTTTTATTAGCATTATAGCTGCCATATAAGGAGGAAAGAAGTACTCTAGCACAACAGTTAAAGTACCCCAGTGGTTAGCGCCTTCAGTACTATATAGGTGGAACCTGTACTTTTTGAAGTTTAAAAGAAAGGAAAAAAAACATAAATGGGCTGGGCCCGCCAAGGCGCACATAACACTGTATTGACACCATGTACGTCCGTATACGTCGGGTGACCCATCATACAAAACTATGTATGATATGTCGAAGGTCCATATTGTCCTTTATATGTTGTGTGTGTGTGTGTGGGTGGTGGGGGGGTGGGGGAGGGTGTACCGAAGCGGGGCTCTTGTTTTGTAGCTAAAATTGGAGATTTGATTCATTTTTGTCTAAATATAATTTGTTTACAAATAGTTTGTCGAAGCTCGAAATGTATACTGACATGATATTTGCTTCGGTGATGCAGGTTCTAGATCAGCCCCGGAGATAAGTGAGGTAAAATTTTCCAATATTGTCTATCAAAGGTCCTACTGGCTTCAGCTGGTTTGGCTCACGTGTTGATCAGTCGAAAAATTCAGAAAATTCTATACAACAATAATTGAGCATTCATAGGAGATCTATTTACATATTTTCTGAAAGTAATATGTATATCTTTACACAAAAATCTTCTATCACGGACCGGAAAGCATACCAGAACATTACAGAGGGAAGCCCTCTATCACCAGTCAGCCGCGACTGTTTGGAAGATTCAACTTTATTCTACACACTTTTATAAGGATTTGAAATGTGCCAACCGCGAAGATATTACTTGAAAGAGCTCTCTACGTCGATTACAAACCGGTACTTCACATCCCGGTTGACAAGCCTCTCGAGAGCCTCGTTGATGTAGTCTATTTTTATCACCTCAACATTTGGGTATATTTTGTTTGCCGCGCAGAAGTTTATCATCTCCTGGGTGTCCTTGGTGCCTCCGACTACACTGCCAGATAGAGTCCGTGCACCTGCAGTAAGTTCTGATCAGTTATCTTTCAATAAAGGGCCGAAAGCCAGTTTCATTACACCAAGGTTCGAATGCTTTCAGATTCTTAACTCTTCACCAAGTTTTGGACCAGAAAACTAACAATTAGTGGTCTGTTCGACGGTATACAGTCTCATACAACCATACAAGATATAAATAAACAGACTTCTCACTCAGCAACTATTTTAACTGGACTGGTAATGGTAAGGTGTATTTTACCCAGATTAAGTGTTGCAGGATGCACTCTGATTTCTCCAGGAAAGCCAACTAGTGCCATTAGGCCACGAACTTTCAGAAGCGCGAGATAAGGGTCAAATGGGTGGTCACCAGAGGCAGTATCGACAATGAAATCCAGAGAATTTTTCAGGGACTGCAAAAGTAAATCATTTCATTATTCTCAGTTAGTATAAGCAGAGTGAGAAGAATAACAAGCAGAATTCAGCTATATTAATTGTCTCTCGCACAAAATAGTATAAGCAGTATCGATTGCAGAATGAGCTCTGATCCTTCATGCATTTATGCTTTTTCAGTTGGAATCTAACATAAGGTAAGGAGATATGTACTTGTTGTGGTCTGTTGTAAGTTGTTGCACACTCAGCTTTGAAAGAGATTAAGATGTTCAGTACCTCCATCTGGTTTTTATCTGATGATACCACAAAATTATCTGCACCAAGAAGGTTGATAGCTTCATCTCTCTTCGATTCACTTGTACTAAGAACAGTCACATTCAGTCCAAAGGCTTTCCCAAATTTCACTGCCATGTGACCCAACCCACCGAGACCAATGACACCAAGTGACTTCCCCGGCTGGTTCATGTTATGCCGCATCATCGGAGTGTACACAGTGATCCCAGCACAGACCAATGGTGCGGCCTTTTCCAGTGGGTAGCCATCAGGTATTTTATAGCAGTACCTGTCACAAATTAGCAGGAAATGCAAGATTCTTAAAAGAGAAAATTGGGTTTTGAGTTGGAGGCAAAAACTAATTGACATAGACAATCTACACCAAATCCAGAACTTCCAGAAGAGAATGGATCCATACCGTTCATGAACTACAATGTGAGTGGAATATCCTCCCTTTGTGACAGTACCGTCGGTATCAACACCGTTGAAAGTGAAAACAAAGTTTGAGCAGTGGTTCTCGAGGAGGCTATTGCAGTTGTCACAGTCACGGCATGAGTTGATGTATGTCCCAACAGCCACATGGTCGCCCAGTTTGAAGCCCTCGACGTCCGACCCGACCTCGGTTACAACTCCAGCAATCTCATGCCTATACCACATCAAATAGTAGGTTAGCAGATACTCCCTCCGTCCGAGAATACTTGTCATCAAAATGAATAAAAAGGGAAGTATCTAGACGTATTTTAGTTTGAGATACATCTCTTTTTATCCATTTTGATGACAAGTATTTTCGGACGGAGGGAGTATAAACCTTTATTTGTACGGGATTCTAGTGACTACTAAATGGGGTCAACAAACAGAAAGAAAAAAGATGCATTAGTTGTTCCCAAATTTTTTGAGGTAGATACAATGATCTGAAAAGCTTACCCAGGGACTAAAGGGTACACCGAGTCATGGTGCAAATTTCTGGTCCACTGAACATCAGCATAACAGACACCGCAATGTGTGATCCTCAAAGAAACATCATCATGTCGTACAGCCCTGGTAAAATTAATCAGTTTAGCATATACATAAGCGCTAGTTAATTCAGTCCGCATCCGTAAGGTGTCTACTCATAATTTACAGCGAGTCAGCGATGAATAACTGGGCTACACATACAGCAGAAGTCTATATCTATTCAGAGAACAAAGACAAGCACATAACTGGGCTAGCAAAGCTCTTGGAATAGAAGAACTGCATAATACACAGCACAAATAATTGTGTTATTACTACGGCTTTTTTCACGGGAGGTTGTGCCAACCGCATACTCAGTTCCAGAACCAGGAGGATCGTTTGCTAAAAAAGCTAATTACATCACCACTGGTGTGGAGAAGAGCAGAGCGTTGACTTTTTTTTTCCTTGTGAAAAAATCTCACAAGGGAAGGGAGTGTTGCGTGGTTGATTACCTGCGGTTGAAACTGTGAGGGGAGAGTACTCCGGAAGAATCTTTTGCTGCCCAGGCGCTGCAGTTGCAGCTCTCGGTCTCGGATTCAGCAGCCATGCCGGCCAACTGAACTGCAAAAACAACATGGCCAACCAACCTTTCTTTATGCTAAATCATTAACAATGATGCAAACAAATAAGCAGATAAATAAGAGTGAATTCAAAAGGCAGGGCAGGTCAGGGCAGGTTTGATTCAGTTGTGTGGCGGGTTACCTCCGAAGAGGATCGGGAGAAGCAGGCAGGGCGGAGGAGCAAGAAACCAGCCGACGCGCGAGCAAACGGGGGTTCCAGTTTCGGGGGAGATGTGCGGCGGTGGTGAGCGGAGGCGTGGCCGTTTTAACTTGCAGTCGCAGCGCACATAGAACATCAGAAAATGTCACTAATGACAATTTAGCCATGTCACTAATGACATAATGACATGTTGGTCGAACAAAACAAATCGTTCCACACTTTCGGGACAAAGGTTACATACATATATAACCATTGGCTCTGTCCTCATTGGATTCAAGTGACTGAAAGATCAAACGAGTTGAATACTTGACCAATTTTTCTATTGACACTGATGACTTTGTGTGCATGCTGACCTATTTCATGTGCATGCAAGGAATTTAAATTGGCAGTTCACACCTTACGGTTTGACATTGTGCTACTCCACCCAATTAACCCGGTTAACGCTACACCATCATGATCGGACTCAGACCACGGCATTTTTCGTGATGTCAGGACAGTGAATGATTTATATGGAAATATTCCACTCCCACTCACTGTGACGGTATTGATCGACTTTTTCATGGTGTCCCGAGTATTACGTATATTCGCAAAAAAGAGGGAGTGTTACGTATGGTTATTATCTTAGCTCAATCATGCCTCAATTAGCAGCCCCATCAATGATTGACAAGAAAAAAAACGAAGACTGACACAGGAATTGAGGTCACTGCTGCTGCGTTATGTAGTGAAATAGTATGTTTTATTTATTTTTAAACTGAAGAGTTTTGACAAACATGAACGCAAGTTGAGTTCTACTTTTAGTAAAACCATTGGCTCTATCCTCAATGCAATCAAGTGATTGAAAGTTCAGACTCGAACACTTGACCAATCCGTGCCGATCTACTCCACCTAACGCTGTTTTGGAAGAAAAATTAAGTTGGCACTTCACATCTGACGGCCTTACATCGCGGCAATATCAATTTGTAACTGCACCTAGCCTGGTTAATTGCCGAGTATGAAAAATTGACCTGTGAGGTATCTCGTCACATGTATTTTGTATTCTAGATGTGGATTTTTTTTTCTATTAACAGATCGAGTCAAAGTTTACAAGGTTTGACTTTCAGGAAAAATTATATGCACTACTATATTATTACAGAACATAGAGAGTATTTCCGACAGTGTACAGAATTGGGTTCTGAACCAGCTCCTTAGCCATTTGAGAATAAAATAAAGGAATTAGCACTATTTATCCGTTTGTTTCCAAGGAACAAAGTAAATTGATCGTTGTAGCACTTTTAAAGGAGTGAGGCAAAGTTCAATAGATTATACATTTTTTTAAGGGATTCAATAGATGGTACATAGCTCAAGAATTTTACTACTTCCAAAACAATAGAATATTTTAAACAATGCGAGCGCATACAGTTTGTAAAAGAAAGGGGTTGCTTCCATTTTTTTACCCCCAATTCACCAAATTGACAGAATTTATCCATTTTTTTGAGAAAAATCCTCAATTTATACCCCCATTTTACACCTTCGTGCCACATTTTATCTTTAATCGAACTTTTCCGTAAATGACTTCTGATTAGGCATGCCACGTAGTTGTTTTTATTTTATTTTAATTTTGTGCTGGTTTTCGTTCTGCTCTCCCCCCTCCCCGCCAAAATCGGTTCAACGTAGCAAAGGTTTGGCTTGACATTTCCTCAAACGCAACGGGCCGGTCCGTTTAACCATTCCAATGCTCCCGGTTTAGGGAACCTGTTTTTTTTCTGGTTTTGGAAAACTTCTAGAAGGTTCCTTGAATTGGTTTTTTCTTTATTCTGTTTTTTCTATTTTCTAATTTCTGTTCTTTTTATCTCATCTTCCTTTTTCTGTTTTTTTTCATTTGTTTCTATTTTCATAATGTTCATGGTTTAACAAAAATGTTCATGAATTTGAAATTTGTTTGTGTTCCAAAATTTGTTCACAATTCAAAAATATTCATGATTTTCAAAATTTATTCACAGATTTAAAAAATGTTCACCATTTTATAATTTTGTTTATGAATTTGAAATTTATTCATGTTTTAAAATTTGTTCACAATTAGAAAAAGAATTGTGGTTTCAAAATTTTTTCAGAATTCGAAAAATGTTCACAACTTTATAATTTTGTTCACGAATTTGAAATTTGTTCATGTTTCAAAATTTGTTCAGAATTCAAAAAAATGTTCACAGTTTCAAAATTTGTTCGCATATTTTAAAAATGTTCGCCATTTTATAATTTTGTTCACGAATTTGAAATTTATTCATGTTTTCAAAATTTGTTCACAATTCGGAAAATGTTTAAGGTTTCAAAATTTGTTCATAATTCAAAAAATATTCACAATTTTTGTTCGTGAATTTGAATTTTTTTCATGTTTCAAAATTTGTTCACAATTCAAAAAATGTGTGGTTTCAAAATTTATTCACATTTCAAAAAATGTTCACGGTTTCATTATTTTTTTACCTTTACAAATTTTGTTCTGGGATTACAAAATTGTTCCCATATCAAAACATTTTTCATGATTTTCGAAAATGTGGCAGTTTTTGAAAAAATTGTTCACGGTATTCAAAAGTAGTTGTGTTTCACAAAAACATTCAGGTTTTTTTCTTCGAAAAATGCGTTTGAAATTTCAAAAAAAAAAACGGATTTGTGCTCGGTAGTTCGTTCTTAAAGGTTTGTGCTGTATTTTGAGTATTTAAGCTTGCTAGCTCCACTGGTAGTAGCTCATTGACGCTAGGACGAGATCCTCAGTTCGATACCCGCTTGGCGTTTTTATTTTTGTGCTACAGTTCTCAATCGGGCCTTTATTTTTGGGCTACAGTTAGGCGTAGACCCCTGTGCGTGCAAGCAACAACCTACCGCAGAGAGTGGCAGGTAGGAGCTCCCCTCCTGCCGGACGACATGCGGTGGGGGAGGGAACGCTCCAGGGATCAAACCAACGACAACGACCTCTTGTATACGTAGACACCGCGGTAGCCACCGCGCCTAGCTCCTGGATGTGTAAGAAAAACAGTGACAAACCTAAAGAAAGTAAAAGCGAAACTTAAAACCAGTTTGCGGTAATTCCAAAAAACTTTTGTTCCTTCTACTGGTTCTTTCTAGTTTTTCTTCACAGTCTTATTTTGTTCTTCATTTTTCACGTTCTCTTTATTTTTTAATTTTTTAATATTTTTCATTTTTCTTTGTAACCTTTCCAAAAATTTCAAATATGGTTCAGAATTTTCAAAAATGTTCTTTTTATCAAACTTTGTTCATATTTCCGAAATAGTGTTCACATTTTCAAAATTTTGTTCACAATTTCGAAAAATGTTCCTGATTTTTTTGTTTGTTTTCTTTCTTTTTCATTTTCTTTTTCTTCTCTTTTTTCAAAAGAAATTCAAAATATTCAAATTTTGTTCGTATTTTGATAAAATTTTCAGTTTTTCGAAAAATGTTCTCCAAATCCAAAATTTGTTCCCATTACACAAAAAAGTTCAAAACTTTCAAAATGCAGAAAATATACTGGATTTCATAAAATGTTCGCGCTTCCAAATTTGTTCAGAATTTTCAAAATTGTTCTCTATTTCAAAATTCGTTCTCAAGATTCAAAAAAAAGTTTGTGCTTTAAAAAAATTGTTCACGCTTCCAAATTTGTTCTCTATTTCAAAATTTGTCCTCGAGATTCAAAAAATGTTCGTGCTTTAAAAAATTGTTCGCGCTCCCAAATTTGTTCAGGAGTTTTCAAAATTTGTTCTCAAGATTCAATAAATGTTCGCGTTTTAAAAATTGATCGTGCTTCCAAATTTGTTCTCCATTTCTAAATATGTTTTGAAGATTCAAAACATGTTTGTGCTTTAAAAAATTGTTCGTTCTTCCAAAAAATTTCTCAATATTTAGAAAACTGTGTACAAAAAGTATACATTTTTTGTACAAAATATGTTCATGTGTACAAAATATGTTCAGAAATGAAAAAAAAAATGGTCGCACTTTTTCAAAATATACACTTTTAGAAAAAAATCTACAATTTGTTTTAAGATGTTCACTTCAGTGTGTAATTCTGGTTCGATACAGCAGACAAGTCCGGTTGTACGGTTGTGCTAAGTTATTACAGGTGCGCGTTGGATTTATACAAGCAATAGTAGTCAGGTGGACTGGCTGGAGCATGCACTTCGAATCTGTAGGTCGCAGGTTCGAGTAGTGCCTCCCTTCCCCTTTTTTGCTTTCTTTTCCTTTTCTTTCCACCGGTACAACGCGATGGGCCGGCCCAGTCAGGCTGCGCCCCTGTGCGTGGCGACGACATTTTGATGCAGAGATGGGCCCAAAGATTTCCCATCCCAGCAGGCCCTCTCGGCGTCGGCCTAGGTTGTAGACACCGCGGACTGAAGAAATGCGGCCCAGTCAACGCACGGCATCGCGCGATTTCGTGAACCAACCGGACACGCACCTCCCGTCTCTCGTCTCCAACGGTCGGAGTGTTTGGGCTGCAGGAAAAGAGGCGCTGTAGCATCGTGAGTAGTTGGGGCGCACCTCTGCGACGCCGCCGCCATGCATCCCGGCGCTTCTCGGCTCCCGTTTTGACGCTGACGAGGTCGGTTCAAGCACCAAGTGTGGCTCCTCGCCAGTCGCCACCAGCGCGCACGGCGTCTTCGCCTCCCACATTTTCCCCAAGCTAAGGTTCGAATCCCGACTAAATCCCCCTACGCTTGTCCGCGGATTTCAACTGAATTGCTCCTTGTTAGCCCAAACTACGTACAGAATAGCCGGCTACCCAGGATTGATCACAGCAGAGTAAAATAGCTAGCACGAACTAGTAGCACACACTTGCTATATTCTGGACTCAAACACAGATACAAGTGACGGAGCTGTACTAGCACTACTACTACTTACGCTACAGAAGCTAGCTTGCTTCTTTGTTCTGGCGCTGGATGTTTACAACGGGAGGAGGACAGCTCCTTATATAGGAGATTTGGCCGGCTGTCACCGGTCGTGTAGCTAGCTGAGAAACTACCACACATTTACCCTATTCCTTAACTAGTAAGGCAAGCAAGTGCAGCTCACCTCTGTGGAAATTTCCTATCTACTACCTGGAAATTAGTACTTGCCTGCATGGACAGCTCTAGTCAACTTGAGGTCAAGTTCCTTACACAGCTAAGGAAACTACTAGGTGCGTTCCATGCAATTGCCACGAGACAGGGGTGAAGCCCACACTCCTCATCTGTTTCAGCCTTCGAATTGAGAACTCCTTCCAGAAGCCTCCTTGCAGTTTTCAGTCCCTTTCTGTATGATGCCTAGCGATGAACCGTGGTTGGTAACTTGGTATTCGGTGGAGCAACCGGCTTGTTTCTAGTGTGTGTGCATGTGATGCAACCTATGAACAGGTCATTGCCAGGTTTTGCTACACGCCATGCTTCCTCTCGTTTCTAGTGTGTGAATGTGGAGCAACCAGCATGTTTCTAGTGTTTGATGAAAGCAAGAGGAGCATGTCGGCTGAAATTTCTGATTCTAACATCTTGTTCAATCCACCAAAAGGTCTGATATAGAGTTAGTTCTATATAATCTTGCAGAATAACTGCAAACCCTTTTCTATGTCATATTTGATGAGTTTTCTGTCAGTACCATCGTTTGAGAATTAGTTTGTTTCCTTTTTTACACTAGAAATTTCGTTCATGATGCAGGCTGCGGTTCGTCAACTGGCTCTCTTAAAAATTGTCAAGTCCGACATTTAAAGAAAAGGAAATACTGCAAATCCACAGGTAATGTTGGCACCCTTGTTTGCACATGTGATCGGTGCTCTAAATGATCCATGAATGTTAAAATGGAATGCAGACTTTCAGGGTAAACTTCTTGAAGGCCTTGGAGATAGCTAAGTAAATACAATGGGATTTCTTCGCAAGTAGTCCCCCTTGTGTATGAGCTCACTGCTCCAGAAATGAAGGTGAGACTTCTTATACGTCATGATAGCTCTTTTTTTTCAAAAAGGGGCTATCCCCGGCCTCTGCATCAGAACGATGCATACGGCCATAATTATTAATAAGTAAAAGGTTCAACACAAGTCATCATGACTCGAACAAAGAACAAAAAAGGCTCACAAAGAGCTAAAAAAGTAATAGAGAAGCCACAACCGGCTGGCTTAAAAAGATAGGATCACTAATTGCCATCCTATTACATGACCGCCATCCAAACCGGTTAAAAATAGCCCGTGCTACCATCTTCCATCGGGTAGATCCAGTAACCATACGCTCCATGGCCTCCGTCAGAGTGAGTAGCGACCACATACGGATCAACGCAGTGGCTCAGAAAATAACCTATAAAAAATGAATATTTGTTGTTCTGTTAAAGACCAAATCATTTCTGCAGTTCCATACTGCCCATAATAAAGCACACACTCCTACACAAATGTGTCTCGCTGTTTCAGAGTCTATCCCATCTAGCCACGTCCCAAATAACGTGTTGGTAGTATTCGGAGGAGTAATATTAAATGCTATGTGAACTGTCCGCCACAAATTTTTTGCCAAAGGGCAGTCAAGAAAGAGGTGTTTGATGGATTCATCATGGTCGCAGAAACTACATTTTATAGATCCTGTCCAGTTGCGTTTTGCCAAATTATCCTTGATTAAAATGACTTGTTTATGCACAAACCACATAAACACTTTGATTTTCAAAGGTACTTTGACTTTTCAAACATGTCTCGACCGAGGAATAGCGCTAGAGTTGATAACATCCAGATACATGAAATTTAACCGAGAACTCTCCATTCTTAATTAGTTTCCAGCACAACTGATCGGACTGTTGAGACAGCTGAACATTCATCAAACGTCTCACAAGATGGAGCCAGGCGTCCCACCGGTTTCCCGCTAGCGTCCTCCTAAATTGAATATTGAGAGGAGTGGACTGTAGTACTGTTGCAACGTAAGCGTCTCTTCGCTGAACAATGCTATAAAGAGAAGGATATTGGAGTGCGAGGGGTGTCTCCCCTAGCCATGTATCCTCCCAGAATCTCGTAGTGGTACCGTTTCCAACTATAAACTTTGTCCGATTGAAAAAGAGTGATTTAACTCTCATCAGTCCTTTCCAAAAAGGCGAATCAGTCGGACTCACTGTCACCTGGGACAAGGTTTTAGACTGAAGGTACTTATTACGCAAAATCTGAGCCCGTGTGGCCTTCGTCTCTACAGATAGTTTATACAGCCACTTGCTGAGAAGACATTTGTTCTTCACCTCAAGATTTTTAATACCTAGACCCCCTTGGTCTTTCGGCCTACAAAATATATCCCATTTAGTGAGTCTGTATTTTTGTTTTAGTTCATCACTCTGCCAGAAAAAACGTGATCGATAGAAGTCAAGCCCTTTTCGAACTCCAACTGGTACCTCAAAAAATGATAAGAGAAACACGGGCATACTCGTGAGAACCGAATTAATGAGAATTAATCGGCCTCCGTATGACATCAGCTTGCCTTTCCAGCAGCTCAGTTTCTTCTCAAATCGATCCTTAATGCATTTTCATTCTCTGTTTTGTCAGCTTACGATGGTGGATTGGTATACCTAAATACGTGAAAGGTAAAGCCCCCAATTCGCACCCGAGCAATTGTTTGTATGCATCTTGGTCATAATTAGCTCTTCCAAAACAGAATAATTCACTTTTGTGGAAGTTAATCTTTAACCCGGTCAATTGTTCGAATAAGCATAACACCAACTTCACGTTTCACGCTTTTGCCAAGTCATGCTCCATGAAGATGATAGTATCATCAGCGTACTGTAGAATAGACACACCTCCGTCAACTAAGTGCGGAACGAGGCCACCTACCTGACCCGCATCCTTAGCCCGTCCTATTAGAATTGTCAACATATCGACCACTATGTTGAACAGAATAGGTGACATCGGATCTTCTTGCCTCAGACCTTTGCGTGTTTGGAAGTAGCGATCTATCTCATCATTCACTTTAATTCCAACACTCCCTTTTTGCGTGAAAGATTCTACCTGGTGTCTTCAGGCCGGATCAAAACCTTTCATACGCAAGGCCTGTTGAAGAAAATGCCATTTGACCTTATCGTATGCTTTCTCAAAATCCACTTTGGAAACAACTCTGTCTAGTTTTTTCGTGTGGATTTCATGGAGCGTTTCATGTGGCGCTGCTAGAAGGAGGCGTGAGAGGGCCGGCCGGGGGCCTTTTTCCCACGGCCGGTCAAGAGGGAAGGGATTTCCTTCTTAATTCTTGCTTGATTAGATTGATACATCTCCTCTCTTTATATAGAGAGGTTTACTTGACTCCCAAGCAAGGCTTACTTGATCCCTAAGCAAGCGACCCTTATCTCTAATTAACCCTAAGACTAACGGGATATACCGCCAGCCTAGGCCATTAGGCCCATTACATACTCTAACACTACACCCCACCTGGATATGCAGCTTGTCCTCGAGCTGCAGCCTAACCAACTTATAACCATGACTCGACGCAACACAAACCTAACACATAAAAACAAGCCTTTTGAAGGAAATATGCCCTAGAGGCAATAATAAAGTTATTATCTATTTCCTTATATCATGATAAATGTTTATTATACATGCTAGAATTGTATTAACCGGAAACATAATACATGTGTGAATGCATAAACAAACAGTATGTCACTAATATGCCTCTACTTGACTAGCTCGTTAATCGAAGATGGTTATGTTTCCTAACCATAGACATGAGTTGTCATTTGATTAACGGGATCACATCATTAGGAGAATGATGTGATTGACTTGACCCATTCCGTTAGCTTAGCACTTGATCGTTTAGTATGTTGCTATTGCTTTCTTCATGACTTATACAAAGTTCCTGCAACTATGAGATTATGCAACTCCCGTTTACCGGAGGAACACTTTGTGTGCTACCAAACGTCACAACATAATAAAGGTACTCTACAGGTGTCTCCAAAAGTATATGTTGAGTTGGCATAATTCGAGATTAGGTTTTGTCACTCCGATTGTCGGAGAGGTATCTCTGGGCCTTCTCGGTAATACTCATCACCTAAGCCTTGCAAGCATTGTAACTAATGAGTTAGTTATGAAATGATGTATTACGAGCGAGTAAAGAGACTTGCGGTAACGAGATTGAACTAGGTATTGGATACCGACGATCAAATCTCGGGCAAGTAACATACCGATGACAAAGGAACAACGTATGTTGTTATGCGGTTTGACCGATAAAGATCTTCAGAGAAAATGTAGGAACCAATATGAACATCCAGGTTCCGCTATTGGTTATTGACCGAGAATAGTTCTAGGTCATGTCTACATAGTTCTCGAACCCGTAGGGTCCGCACGCTTAACGTTACGATGACAGTTTATTATGAGTTTATAAGTTTTGATATACGAAGTTTGTTCGAGTCCGGATGTGATCACGGACATGACGAGGAGTCTCAAAATGGTCGAGACATAAAGATCGATATATTGGAAGCCTATGTTTGGACTTGAAAGGTTCGGGTGAAATCGGGATTTTACGGAACACCGGGGTTACGGAACCTCCCGGGGTCAATGGGCCTTAATGGGCCATAAGGGAGAAGAGGAGGGCCGGCCAGGGCAGGCAGGCGCGCCTCCCCTAGTCCGAATAGGACAGGAGAGGGGCGGCGCCCTTCCTCTTCCCCCTCCCCAAGTCCTAATCCAACTAGGGGGGGAGTCCTACTCCGGTGGGAGTAGGACTCCTCCGCGCGCCTCCTCCTAGGGCCGGCCGCACCCCTTGCTCCTTTATATACTGAGGGGGGGCACCCCATGACACACAAGTTGATCTACGGATCGTTCCTTAGCTGCAGTGCGGTGCCCCCTCCACCATATTCCACTTCGGTCATATCGTCATGAGCTTAGGCGAAGCCCTGCGCCGGTAGAGTCGATCGTCGCGGAGCTTAAGCGAAGCCCTGCGTCGGTGGAGCATCATGATCGTACCACGCCGTCGTCTTGTGGAACTCATCCCCAACGCTTTCTGGATCGGAGCCCGGGATCGCCATCGAGCTGAGCGTGTGCTGAACTCGGAGGTGCCGTGCGTTCGGTACTTGGATCGGTCGGATCGTGAAGACGCACGACTACATCAATCGCGTTGTTATAACGCTTCGCCACGGTCTCACGAGGGTGCGTGGACATACACTCTCCCTCTCGTTGCTATGCCATCACCATGATCTTGCGTGTGCGTAGGAATTTTTGAAATTACTACGTTCCTCAACGATGGCATCCGAGCCTGGTTTTATGCGTTGATGTCATATGCACGAGTAGAACACAAGTGAGTTGTGGGCGATATAAGTCATCCGCTTACCAGCATGTCATACTTTGGTTCAGCGGTATTGTGAGATGAAGCGCCCGGACCGACATTACGCAGACGCTTACGCGAGACTGGTTTCACCGCCGAGCACTCGTTGCTTAAAGGTGACCGGCGGGTGTCTGTTTCTCTCACTTTAGTTGAACGAGTGTGCTACGCCCGGTCCTTGCGAAGGTTAAAACAGCACCAACTTGACAAACTATCGTTGTGGTTTTGATGCGAGGTAAGAACGGTTCTTGCTCAGCCCGTAGCAGCCACGTAAAACTTGCAACAACAAAGTAGAGGACGTCTAACTTGTTTTTGCAGGGCATGTTGTGATGTGATATGGTCAAGGCGTGATGCTATATTTTATTGTATGAGATGATCATGTTTTGTAACCGAAGTTATCGGCAAGCTGGCAGGAGCCATATGGTTGTCGCTTATTGTATGAAATGCAAAGCCATGTAATTGCTTTACTTTATCACTAAGCAGTAGCGATAGTCGTAGAAGCAATAGTTGGCGAGGCGACAACGATGCTACGATGGAGATCAAGGTGTCGCGCCGGTGACAATGGTGATCATGACGGTGCTTGGAGATGGAGATCACAAGCACAAGATGATGATGGCCATATCATATCACTTATATTGATTGCATGTGATGTTTATCCTTTATGCATCTTATCTTGCTTTGATTGACGGTAGCATTATAAGATGATCTCTCACTAAAATTATCAAGAAGTGTTCTCCCGAGTATGCACCGTTGCTAAAAGTTCGTAGTGCCCGGACACCACGTGATGATCGGGTGTGATAAGCTCTCGTCCATCTACAACGGGTGCAAGCCAGTTTTGCACACGCGAATACTCAGGTTAAACTTGACGAGCCTAGCATATGCAGATATGGCCTCGAACACGGAGACCGAAGGTCGGCGTGAATCATATAGTAGATATGATCAACATAGTGATGTTCACCATTGAAAACTACTCCATCTCACGTGATGATCGGTTATGGTTTAGTTGATTTGGATCACGTAATCACTTAGATGACTAGAGAGATGTCTGTCTAAGTGGGAGTTTTAATATGATTAATTGAACTTAAATTTATCATGAACTTAGTACTGATAGTATTTTTGCTTGTCTATGTTTTTGTAGATAGATGGCTCGTCTTTGTTGTTCCGTTGAATTTTAATGCGTTCCTTGAGAAAGCAAAGTTGAAAGATGATGGTAGCAATTACACGGACTGGGTCCGTAACTTGAGGATTATCCTCATTGCTGCACAGAAGAATTACGTCCTGGAAGCACCGCTGGGTGCCAGGCCTGCTGCAGGAGCAACGCCAGAAGTTGTGAACGTCTGGCAGAGCAAAGCTGATGACTACTCCATAGTTCAATGTGCCATGCTTTACGGCTTAGAACCGGGTCTTCAACGATGTTTTGAACGTCATGGGGCATATGAGATGTTCCAGGAGCTGAAGTTAATATTTCAAGCAAATGCCCGGATTGAGAGATATGAAGTCTCCAATAAGTTCTATAGCTGCAAGATGGAGAAGAATAGTTCTGTCAGTGAGCACATACTCAAAATGTCTGGGTATAATAATCACTTGATTCAACTGGGAGTTAATCTTCCGGATGATAGTGTCATTGACGGAATTCTCCAATCACTGCCACCAAGGTACAAGAGCTTCGTGATGAACTATAATATGCAAGGGATGACTAAGACAATTCCTGAGCTCTTCGCAATGCTAAAAGCCGCGGAGGTAGAAATCAAGAAAGAGCATCAAGTGTTGATGGTCAACAAGACCACTAGTTTCAAGAAAAAGGGCAAAGGGAAGAAGAAGGGAACTTCAAAAGAACATCAAGAAAGTTGCTGCTCAAGAGAAGAAACCCAAGTCTGGACCTAAGCACGAAATCGAGTGTTTTACTGCAAGCGAGACTAGACATGGAAGCGGAACTGCCCCAAGTATTTGGCGGATAAGAAGGATGGCAAGGTGAACAAAGGTATATGTGATATACATGTTATTTATGTGTACCTTACTAGAGCTCGTAGTAGCACTGGTATTTGATACTGGTTCATTGCTAATATTTGCAACTCAAACAGGGACTACGGAATAAGCGAGCATCGCAAAGGACGAGGTGACGATGCGCTGGGAAGCGGTTCCAAAGTCAATGTGATCGCGGTTGGCACGCTACCTCTACATCTACCTTCGGGATTAGTTTTAGACCTAAATAATTGTTATTTGGTGCCAGCGTTGAGCATGAACATTATATCTGGATCTTGTTTAATGCGAGACGGTTATTCATTTAAATCAGAGAATAATGGTTGTTCTATTTATATGAGTAATATCTTTTATGGTCATGCACCCTTGAAGAATGGTCTATTCTTGTTGAATCTCGACAGTAGTGATACACATATTCATAATGTCGAAGCCAAAAGATGCAGAGTTGATAATGATAGTGCAACTTATTTGTGGCACTTGCCGTTTAGGTCATATCGATGTAAAACGCATGAAGAAACTCCATACAGATGGACTTTTGGAATCACTTGATTATGAATCACTTGGTACTTGCGAACCGTGCCTCATGGGCAAGATGACTAAAACACCGTTCTCCGGTTGTATGGAGAGAGCAACAGATTTGTTGGAAATCATACATACAGATGTATGTGGTCCGATGAATGTTGAAGCTCGTGGCGGATATCGTTATTTTCTCACCTTCACAGATGATTTAAGCAGATACGGGTATATCTACTTAATGAAGCATAAATCTGAAACATTTGAAAAGTTCAAAGAATTTCAGAGTGAAGTTGAAAATCATCGTAACAAGAAAATAAAGTTTCTACGATCTGATCGTGGAGGAGAATATTTGAGTTCGAGTTTGGTCTACATTTGAAGCAATGCGGAATAGTTTAGCAACTCACGCCACCGGAACACCACAGCGTAATGGTGTGTCCGAACGTCGAATCGTGCTTTACTAGATATGGTGCGATCTATGATGTCTATTTCCGATTTACCGCTGTCATTTTGGGGTTATGCTTTAGAGACGGCCGCATTCACGTTAAATAGGACACCATCAAAATCCATTGAGACGACACCTTATGAACTATGGTTTGGCAAGAAACCAAAGTTGTCGTTTCGAAAGTTTGGGGTTGCGATGCTTATGTGAAAAAGCTTCAACCTGATAAGCTTGAACCCAAATCGAAAAATGTGTCTTCATAGGATACCCAAAGGAGACAATTGGGTATACCTTCTATCACAGATCGAAGGCAAGACATTCGTCGCTAAGAATGGATCCTTTCTAGAGAAGGAGTTTCTCTCGAAAGAAGTGAGTGGGAGGAAAGTAGAACTTGATGAGGTAACAGTACCAGCTCCCTTATTGGAAAGTAGTTCATCACAGAAATCGGTTTCGTGACACCTACACCGATTAGCGAGGAAGTTAATGATAATGATCATGAAACTTCAGATCAAGTTGTCTTGAATCAGAGATCAACCAGAATAAAATCCGCACTGAGTGGTACGGTAATCCTATTCGAAGTCATGCTACTAGATCATGGTGAACCTACGAACTATGAAGAAGCGATGGTGAGCCCAGATTCCATAAAATGGCTTGAAGCCATGAAATCTGAGATGGGATCCATGTATGAGAACAAAGTATGGACTTTGGTTGACTTGCTCGATGATCGGCAAGCAATAGAGAATAAATGGATTTTAAGAAGAAGACCGACGACGGTAATGTTTATGTTTACAAAGCTCGACTTGTTGCAAAAGGTTTTGACAAGTTCAAGGAGTTGACTACGATGAGACCTTCTCACCGTAGCGATGCTTAAGTCTGTCCGAATCATGTTAGCAATCGCCGCATTTTATGATTATGAAATATGGCGATGGATGTCAAAACTGCATTTCTGAATGGATTTCGGAAGAAGAGTTGTATATGATGCAACGGAAGGTTTTGTCGATCCTAAAGGAGCTAACAAAGTGTGCAAGCTCCAACGATCAATCTATGGTGCAGTGCAAGCCTCTCGGAGTTGGAATAAACGCTTTGATAGTGTGATCAAAGCATATGGTTTTATCTGAGACTTTTGGAGAAGCCTGTATTTACAAAAAGGTGAGTGGGAGCTCTGTAGCATTTCTAATATTATATGTGGACGACATATTGTTAATTGGAAATGATATAGAATTTCTGGATAGCATAAAAGGATACTTGAATAAAAAAATTTCTATGAAGGACCTCGGTGAAGTTGCTTACATATTGGGCATCAAGATCTATAGAGATAGATCAAGACGCTTAATTGGACTTTCACAAAGCACATACCTTGATAAAGTTTTGAAAAAGTTCAAAATGGATCAGGCAAAGAAAGGATTTTTACCTGTATTACAAGGTGTGAAATTGAGTCGACTCAATGCCCGACCACAGCAGAAGATAGAGAGAAAATGAAAGATGTTCCTATGCTTCAGCCATAGGCTCTATCATGTATGCAATGCTGTGTACCAGACTGACGTATGCTTAGCAATAAGCTTGGCAGGAAGGTACCAAAGTAATCCAGAGTGGATCATGGACATCGGTCAAGAACATCCTGAAATACCGAAAAGGACTAAGGATATGTTTCTCAGATATGGAGGTGACAAAGAGCTAGTCGTAAAGGGTTACGTCGATGCAAGCTTTGACACTCGATCCGGACGATTCTAAATCGCAAACCGGATACGTATTTTTATTAAACGGTGGAGCTGTAAGTTGGTGCAGTTCTAAACAAAGCGTCGTGGCGGGATCTACATGTGAAGCGGAGTACATAGCTGCTTGAAGCAGCAAATGAAGGAGTGCGGATGAAGGAGTTCATTTCCGATCTAGGTGTTATACCTAGTGCATCGGGACCAATGAAGATCTTCTGTGACAATCTTGGTGCAATTGCCTTGGCAAAGGAATCAAGATTTCACAAGAGGACCAAGCACATCAAAAGACGCTTCAATTCCATTCGGGACCAAGTCCAAGTGGGAGACATAGAGATTTGCAAGATACATACGGATCTGAATGTTGCAGACCCGTTGACTAAGCCTCTCTCACGAGCAAAACATGATCAGCACCAAGACTCCATGGGTGTGAGAATCATTACTGTGTAATCTAGATTATTGACTCTAGTGCAAGTGGGAGACTGAAGGAAATATGCCCTAGAGGCAATAATAAAGTTATTATCTATTTCCTTATATCATGATAAATGTTTATTATTCATGCTAGAATTGTATTAACCGGAAACATAATACATGTGTGAATGCATAAACAAACAATATGTCACTAGTATGCCTCTACTTGACTAGCTCGTTAATCGAAGATGGTTATGTTTCCTAACCATAGACATGAGTTGTCATTTGATTAACGGGATCACATCATTAGGAGAATGATGTGATTGACTTGACCCATTCCGTTAGCTTAGCACTTGATCGTTTAGTATGTTGCTATTGCTTTCTTCATGACTTATACAAAGTTCCTGCAACTATGAGATTATTCAACTCCCGTTTACCGGAGGAACAATTTGTGTGCTACCAAACGTCACAATGTAACTGGGTGATTATAAAGGCACTCTACAGGTGTCTCCAAAAGTATATGTTGAGTTGGCATAATTCGAGATTAGGTTTTGTCACTCCGATTGTCGGAGAGGTATCTCTGGGCCTTCTCGGTTATACTCATCACCTAAGCCTTGCAAGCATTGTAACTAATGAGTTAGTTATGAAATGATGTATTACGAGCGAGTAAAGAGACTTGCGTAACGAGATTGAACTAGGTATTGGATACCGACGATCAAATCTCGGGCAAGTAACATACCGATGACAAAGGGAACAACGTATGTTGTTATGCGGTTTGACCGATAAAGATCTTCGTAGAAAATGTAGGAACCAATATGAACATCCAGGTTCCGCTATTGGTTATTGACCGAGAATAGTTCTAGGTCATGTCTACATAGTTCTCGAACCCGTAGGGTCCGCACGCTTAACGTTACGATGACAGTTTATTATGAGTTTATAAGTTTTGATATACCGAAGTTTGTTCGGAGTCCCGGATGTGATCACGGACATGACGAGGAGTCTCAAAATGGTCGAGACATAAAGATCGATATATTGGAAGCCTATGTTTGGACTTGAAAGGTTCGGGTGAAATCGGATTTTACCGGAACACCGGGGTTACGGAACCTCCCCGGGGTCAATGGGCCTTAATGGGCCATAAGGGAGAAGAGGAGGGCGGCCGGGGCAGGCGCGCCCCTCCCCTAGTCCGAATAGGACAGGAGAGGGGCGGCGCCCTTCCTCTTCCCTCCCCCAAGTCCTAATCCAACTAGGAAGGGGGAGTCCTACTCGGTGGGAGTAGGACTCCTCCGCGCCTCCTCCTAGGGCCGGCCGCACCCCCTTGCTCCTTTATATCTGAGGCAGGGGGGCACCCCATGACACACAAGTTGATCTACGGATCGTTCCTTAGCGTGTGCGGTGCCCCCTCCACCATATTCCACTTCGGTCATATCGTCATGAGCTTAGGCGAAGCCCCGCGCCGGTAGAGTCGTATCGTCGCGGAGCTTAGGCGAAGCCCTGCGTCGGTGGAGCATCATGATCGCCACCACGCCGTCAGGTCGACGGAACTCATCCCCAACGCTTTGCTGGATCGGAGCCCGGGGATCGTCATCGAGCTGAACGTGTGCTGAACTCGGAGGTGCCGTGCGTTCGGTACTTGGATCGGTCGGATCGTGAAGACGCACGACTACATCAATCGCGTTGTTATAACGCCCGCCACGGTCTCACAGTACGTGGACATACACTCTCCCTCTCGTTGCTATGCCATCACCATGATCTTGCGTGTGCGAGGAATTTTTTGAAATTACTACGTTCCTCAACACCTTTACATCTCGGCTTGTGTTATTACTCTCAACCTAAAATAGATGTGACACTTTATTTTGGACGTGCACGATACAATCACCGGGATCCCATGGACACCACTGGACAAAAGGAGTGCATGTGTTTGGCTATTGGTTTGCCTTTGCGAGGAAGAATGGAGGGCTTGCGATGGAGAATGTCGAGGAGGGGTGCGCCCCCAACCACCGATGTCGCAGACTTTGAGGTCGCTGCCCACGGGGAAAACAGCATGCCCGCCCGTGGGGGAAACCGCATGCCCAAGATCCCTGACGCAGCGGACGAGATCGAGGCCCTTTGCGCAGCGAAGGGCAACTTGGAGGAGCGGCAGCTGCAGACCACGCATCTCCCGCACAAGCCGACGCGCTAGGAGGCCACGCGCAGCAGCCTGCAGCCTCACCGCCGCCGACACGTGGCGGGTAGCGATCCAAGACGGAAGCGGTGACGGCGGCGGCGGGGACTTGATCTGCTAGATGTGGACGCCCTGGGATGGCGGCGGCGCTGCTGGGAACTAGGTCGTCGTAATCCCGTCGTAGGGCATCCCATCTTTGGCGGCGATCTCGACCGGCGGTGGCTGCTGCAGCTGCAGCGGTTGCTGCGGTGTCGCTGTTGGCAGCGGCAGCGGCTGCCGCGGGCGGAGCGCCCGGCGGGCGGAGGCCGCCAAGAGCGGCGGCTGCCATTGCAGCCAGGGCTGGGCGGTGGTGGCGATGGATGGCAGCTGCAGCGGCCCGGCGAGCGTGGTGGAGGCCGCTGGCGCGGCGGCTGCCACGACACCACGACGGCGCTGGGCGGCGGCGATGGCGGCGCAGCTGGGGTGACCAGAGGACCCGCCAAGAATAGGTGGATCTCTGGACCGCTGGGTTAGGGTCCGCAGCACCCGAACACCTCCTCCGGGGTGAGGACGGCGGGGGCGGGCGCGACGGAGGATCCCGACGCGGGCAGGAGCGGGGTGACGGTCGTGGTGGTCGGCGGAGGCGACGAGGTGACCGGCAGCGGAAGGGACGGGCTTGGCAGCGGTGAAGACATGATCGAACCGAAGCTAGCCGATACCAAAATTTTATGGCGCTGCTAGAAGGAGGGCGCGAGAGGGCCGGCCGGGGGCCTTTTTGCCCACGGCCGGGCAAGAGGGAAGAGATTTCCTTCTTAATTCTTGCTTGATTAGATTGATATACATCTCCTCTCTTTATATAGAGAGATTTACTTGACTCCCAAGCAAGGGTTACTTGACCCCTAAGCAAGCAACCCTTATCTCTAATTAACCCTAAGACTAATGGGCCCATTAGGCCCATTACGTACTCTAACAGACCACAACCCCTTCTAGGATGTTTCTGTCCGGCATGAAAGCAGTTTGGGACGACTGCACCACAAAGTGCGCAATTTTCGTAAGCCTTTAGTCCCAACCTTGATGAAAATTTTGAAACTTACATTAAGAAGACAGATCGGCCGGAACTGCTCAATTCGTACTGCCTCTGTTTTCTTAGGAAGTAAAGCTATTGTTCCAAAATTTAAATGAAACAACTGAAGCTGTCCAGAGAATAAATCATGGAACATCGGTAGCAAATCCCCTTTAACAATATGCCAACACTTTTTATAAAACTCCGTCGGGAAAACATCCGGCCCTGGAGCCTTATTATTCTTCATTTGTGAAATAGCTTCAAACACCTCTTTCTCCGTAAATGGGGCGGACAAAATGTCATTCTCATCCGCAGCAAGTTGAGGGACATCCTCAACCCTAGACTCATCCAAGGATACGAAGTTATCCTCCGGAGGCCCAAACAGCTGCTTGTAGTAATTGGTTATATATAATTTTAGCTCCTTACTCCTTTTATATTCATATCTACGTCTTCAGCTCTTTGTAGTCATATGGTTAGATATGTAAAACATGTACTTTTTGTAGATATTGCTATTGGGACATGCTACAAGTTACACATAATAAATTGATCCAATAGATAAGTGGTTAGTTAGAAAACAGAAAATCAGTTCACAAAAGTGACATCATACATTACGAGTTTATGACTGCATCAACTATGGAAGTCATTCATGTTCGCTCATCGACATTGACTAAATAAGAAAATATAGACGGGCAAGCTAGAGCACCTGGACAGAATCGATTAACCCTCTTGGGAGGTTAGCTTTGTATATGGCGTTTTCCTTGGCCCCTGCACTGTGGTCGGCGCGCCGCATCGTGCCCAAGTAATGTTATGAGCAAACCGCGTCATATGCAGGTCACGTCGCCCGACAAGACGACCATAATTGAGTGGTTCGGCCGGGAAGATTGAAGCATGGGAGGTCGTGAAGGACGAACCGATGGTACTGCATAAGTTTCAATCTTCGTCAAGTACGAAAGTTTGAATAAGAAGATCATTTCTTTCGATGGGCATTTGCTGTTGGAAGTGATTGTAAAAAAAATTCTTGTTGTTGCTCATCCCGCGGGTTTGGTTTGGTTCCCCTGGAAATTACCCTCCCGACAGAAATGCCGGGAAGATGGTTGTTCATTACATTTCAACATGAAAACAAGACTAATGAAGTGTACGTAAGGCATGCTCAGCATCCTAGTAAAAACCACTGTCCATATAAATGGGTGATGCATCTCGAGTTCTCCACTGCTCTCCACTGTTCTCCACTAGTTCAGACTGCAAGAAATCTCTGACCTTGAACCACTGAATTTTGAATGAGAAGCTTATTTCTTTCCTCGATCAATTAGCATTTGTTGTTCGAAGTGATTGTAAATAATCCTTCAAGTGGCGTCAAGCTTCCGGCATTCTCTGTGATAAGAGAGTGCCACAAAAGCTAAAAGGCAAGTTCTACAGACGGTGGTTCGACCCGCAATGTTGTATGGCGCTGAGTGTTGGCCGACTAAAAGGTGACATGTTCAACAGTTAGGTGTGGCGGAGATGCGATGTTGAGATGGATGTGTGGCCACACGAGGAAGGATCGAGTCGGAATGATGATATCTGAGATAGAGTTGGGGTAGCACCAATTGAAGAGAAGCTTGTCCAACATCGTCTGAGATGGTTTGGGCATATTTTCAGCGCAGGCCTCCAGAAGCTCCAGTGCACAGCGGACGGCTTAAGCGCGCGGAGAATGTCAAGAGAGGGCAGGGTAGACCGAATTTGACATGGAAGGAGTCCGTTAAGAGAGACCTGAAGGATTGGAGTATCACCAAAGAGCTAGCTATGGACAGGGGTGCGTGGAAGCTTGCTATCCATGTGCCAGAGCCATGAGTTCGTTGCGAGATCTTATGGGTTTCATCTCTAGCTTACCCCAACTTATTTGGGACTAAAGACTTTGTTGTTGTTGTTGTTGTTGTTGCTGCTGCTACAGGCATCAAATGCTTTCTATAAAGTTATCCCACAAGGATTATCTGACATAAACCAAATTACTTCGGGCTTGGGCCATTCGCACTATGGCTGGCACTAGTGATGATTTCTGCCACGCGCGCTCTTGGAAACTAGTATATCAAAGCATCACGGGTCACAGAAAACCCAGATTTAAACCACACCGGTAGCTATTGTACTTCTGTCAATTCTTTCTTAAACTGATCAAATATCCGCTCATTGACGCCCAAGCACATATAAGTGTATTTTACTCTGTGAAGTTTCTACACTCAGGAGCAAATGCTCCTGGTGTGAACAGTAAAAAAAAATCAAAAAATGTCAAAAAATTCTGAATTTTTTTGTGGCATACTTACACAAATGTTTGTTGTGCGCGTAAAATTTCATCGTGAAATCACATTGGTAGAAGGTGTGGTAAAAAAAACAAAATCGAAGCTCTGAAAATTTTACTTACAAAAGCATTTTGTAGCTTTGATTTTGTTTTTTTGGCATGACTTCCACGAATGTGATTTCGTGATGAAATTTTTCATGCACAAGAAACATTTGTGAAAGTATGTCACAAAAAAATTTCAGAATTTTTTGAATTTTTTTTTCTATTTTTTTGATTTTACTGTTCACACCAGGAGCATTTGCTCCTGGGTGTAGAATGGTACTTTCGCAGTAGTACGATCATCTTCCCTTATCAATGTTTCTATTTTTGAAGTCCTCAGGTGTATGGGCAAATTTCGTCTATGATGCAGCTTGTGGTCTTTCAACTGGCTCTCTTATAAAAATTGCCAAGTATGACATTTAAAGAAAAATACCGCAAATCCACATTCAGTATCCAAGGAACTATCAAAATACATCAACCATCACTATCTATGAATTCAGTCGTCCGGTTTAAACAACCAAATGCGTGTCTTCATTCAATTCAAAAAAGCACAGAGACATATTATTACATTGTCGAAAAATAGTTTGATTCTGAGCAATGTTCAATTACACCACAATACATTGTCGAAAAATAGGTTGATTCTGAGCAATGTTCAAGTACACCACAATACATGCTCCAAACCTGACATCATCCTTCTCCACCGGGCCAGCATACTGCCCTGTTGTGCCGATCTCATCATTGTCGAGGACGGGGCGGAATGGGCAGCGCAACCGTAATGGTCGCCTCCGGGCAGTAAGATGGCAGCGGGTACGCGCGGATACTGTAGGTTGGCATGTCGCCCCGGCAGCACGGACACGTGGCCGCCCTGCAGAACCATTGTGTGATGCAGCTTTACGTGGAAGGAGTGCAAGCAGCCGGGCAATCTTGTGACGAGTCCACGGTTGTTGTTGTCCACCAGCTCCTCCATGCAGATTGGGCACTGCGCCACAGTCACGTCGTCGCCGCCTCCAGGAGCATCGTCGGTGCCATCAGGGGCCTGCGGAAATGGGCAAATTTTGTTTTTTCAGACGTTTCATACAAAATGACAAACCAAGAATGAAAATTGACCGAAATTTCCCAAAATTTTGAAATAAACTGGAGCAGAAGTGTATGTAGAATCTTTAGCAAATATACGTGTAAAATTTATACAATTCATTGAAAAAAAATCAGATTTACTCCTTCGTGCGAGCGCTGCGGCACTTGATGCCCACGCGGAAAGTGTTGGATGGTTGCATGCTCGGTGCCTTTCTTCTACTAATAAGTATCCTCCCCTTGAATTCAACTGTGGGGTTCGGTGCCTTTCCTCTAATAAATCCCTCTCTCCTAAATTCAACCGCGGGGCCCGTTGTCTTTCTCTAAACATTCCATCTATGTTAAGCCAGGGACAGATGCTATGGAGGAAAGGTGAACCAGTCATATATGAATTTTTGTGCAGATTAGAAAAGGAGTAAACAACAAATGCCAAAGAAGGAAAGATGCTCCTGTCGAAAATCGACCGTGGGCAAGTGGGCGTGAGATAGCCTTTTGCCCCAAAAAAATATTAGCCTCAACCTCATGTGGGCATGCTCATCAACAGAGTCGCCCCGTACATGGAGCAGTGATGGTCGCAACCTTTGCCCTCCATGGGAAAGAGAAGAATGGGGAGGAGTGCTCGAGGAGATGGAGCACCGAGGAAAGGAGGCTTGACGCACCTGGAGCACTGTAGGAGGGTGGGCGGAGGCGGATCGGCGTTGCTTCCCTCTGCTGGTTGCCAAGGCCGCCGCGCTAGGGGTGGAGATTTGGAGGGGGGGATGAAAGTTAGGGTTACAAAAGGTTGGTTGCGGTTTATATACCACTGCGATGTCTGTGGGCTATTTTGGACCAGGCTCGACCTGAAAATTCAAATATGGCCAAAATTCTTGGACCGGGTTGTACTAATACCGGGCCCAAACAAGATGTCTGAATTTTAGCCGAAATTAATTTTTTTTGGACGAAATCCAAAATTCGACATCATCGGTGAGGGTGCGTTCAGAATTTTACAAATCCCAGCCCAGCAGGCTCCCTCGGTGTCATGGACTAAAAATGTGGCCCACTCCACGTACGGCATCACGCTTCCCACTTCAGTGAACCAACCGGCATGGGGACCTCCTGTTTGGCGCGACGACGCTGCAAAGACAGCGGCGTGCACCCAGCTCCCCTTGTGCCCTTTTGGGCGGCCCATGTGCAGGCGATATGCCCACCTTTTTTTTCATTTCGATTTTATTGTTTTTTTTCTTTTTCAAAATAATTTAGTATTTTAAAAAATGAATTTCAAAAAATATGAATTTTGAAAAAGGTTTAAAATCATAAAATGTTCGTGAATTCAAAAATGTTCAGGATTTTGAAAATGTTAGGAAATCCTAAAATATTCATGATCTTGAAAAAGGTTGGTATGTTCGAAAGAAATGATAATGCCCACAGATTAAATAATGTTCATCTATTTTGAAAAATATTCAAAATTTCACAAAATGTTCATGACTTCCTAAAAAACCTTCATGAATTTCTATAAAATGTTCACGATATTCAATTTTTGGGGGAAATTTCGAAAATTGTACCTAAATTTCAGAAACTGTTCACAAATTCAAAAATGCGCCTTGATTCAAAAAGTATTCATGAACTCAAAACAATGTTCATAAAAAAAGTTCCTCAATTTCCAAAATTGTTCACAAATTTCAGAAAAATGTTCGCCGTTCAAAATAGTTGTTCACAAATGTAAAAAAAATGTTCAAAAAATTTCAAAAAATTTCATAAATTTTAAAAATGTTTGCTATACAAGAAAGTGTTTATGTATTGGAAACCTATTCAATTCAACTGGCTGATTTTAACGCCCACATCAACCGCGCGCTACGCCGTACAATGTGGTGCGTGATCCTGATTTAGGTTGGTGGCGTGCAGCCCAGCGTTCACACGGGATGGCTGCCCTTTTTGTACTTCTGTTGTCCACACTAGCATGTGCTGGTTTTGACTTTTCAATACTTCACGTGAAAGTACATTGCTAACATACACTAGTTAGCTAGCCATGAGCTAGTCACTAGCGTGCGCCGTATATTTACCTTCTTTTAAAGTGTTGTGAGACATGCTGCAAGCTAGTGTTGCAATTTGCTGCTACGAGGGTGTTGTTGCGTTGCCAGGTGTGCTAGAATTCTATGGTGATAGGAGCGTTGGCGTATTGTCGTGTTGCGGGAGCAGCATCGGTGCTGCGGTCGTTGTTGTGGCGCCCATCGCCGTGCTGCGGGAAGCATCATTGGTGCTACAAGTCGTTGTTCTAAGGCGCGTTACTGTGTTGCGGGATCGCCACTGTGACATGGGAGGGTCACCCGTGCTGCGAGTCTATGTTGCAAGGAGTGCCGCCATGCCGTCGAAGTGTTGTTGGTGCTATGAGCCGATGTTTCAAGGTACGTTGCCATGTTGTGGGATTGTTATCGTGCTACTAAAGAGTTGTCATGGTGCGGGAGCGCCCCCATGCTTAAGTTGATGTTGCAAGACATGTAATCGTGTTACGAGATTGTTGTCGTGCTACGGGAGAGTCACCGTGCTGCAGAAGCACCGCCGTGCCATAGGAGCGTCGTCAGTGTTGCAATTCATAGTTGTGAGGCACGTTGCTATGCCGCGGGAGCGCCGCCATCCCGTCGGAGCATCATCGTTGTTGTGAGTCGATGCTGTAAGGCATGTCGCCATGTCGCGGGTTTGTTGCCATGTTGGGGCACCACCTGCCTTTGCAGCATCGCCAGTGCTGCGAGTATATGTTGCAAGGCATGTCGTCATGGAGCGGGAGCACCGCCATTCCGAAGGAGCGGCGTCGGTGCTGCGAGTTGATGTTGCAAGGCATGTCACCATGCATGGGGATTGTTGTCGTGCTACGGGAGAGTCACCTTGCTGCGGAAGCGTCGCCGTGCCATGGGAGCGTCGTTGGTGCTGCAAGCCTATTCTGTTAGGCGCGTCGCCGTGCCGCGGGAATGCCGCCATGCTATCGGAGCATCGCCGTGCCAAGCGTCGTCGATGTTGCGAGCCTATTCTGTGAGGCGCGTCGCCGTGCTGCGGGAACACCACCATGCCATCAGAGCATCAACGGTACCGCGAGTCGTTGTTGCAAGGCACACAACCATGGCACATGATTGTTCTCGCGCTATGGGAGAGTTGTCGTGCCGCGGGAGCGCCGCTGTGCCATGGGAGCGTTGTTGGTGCTGCGACTATATGTTACAACGCAAAGTTTCCATGCAGTGGGATTGTTGTCATGTTACGGGAGAGCTGCAGTGCCGCGGGAGCGCCTTAGTGCCATGGCAGTGTCGTCGGTTTTGCAAGTCTACCGTGAGGAGTGTTGCTGTGCTGCGAGAGCGTCGCCATGGCGCTTTGTAGTGTCGCCGGTGCTTCAAGTCGTTTCGCAAGGCACATCGCCGTGCTGCGGTTATTGTTGTCGTGGTACGGGAGTGATACAGCGCGTCACCGGTGCCGCAAGTAGATGTTACGAGGTGCGTCGCCGTGGTGCCAGCGCTATTGATGCCGTCCGTCGTTGCTGCAAAGCTCGCCGGAGCTGTTGCAAAAGTATAAACAAGTTTCTGCTTCCATGATTACGAACGAGGTGCCGCTGTTGAATGTATGTACGCGTCCAGCTCAACGACGTGGTCCTTTTTTTTCTCTACGTACTCCTACATGTGGTGAAAATGATTCATGTGTGAAAGGGATTTTGTGTGGGGCAAGGGCAAGACATCCCAGTCAGCCTTACCATACGAAGCCACAATCCAACGGTTGGCTGGTACTCATCTCATGGCTTTGGAGGCGGCTGAAAAATCGCTAATATCATCTAGCTGATTCGTAGTATGGCCCATATGTATTTGAAAAAAGTTCACTATTTCAAACAAAAAATCTCAAATTTGAAAGATGTTTGCGAATTAAAAAAATGGAAAACAATAATAAAATGAAAAATGAAAAAAAATATATGAACAAGGAAAATAGACCAAAAAGGAAAAAGAAAGAAAAGGGACAAGAACAAGGAAAACCAGACAAAAAAGGAAGAAAAAACGAGAAAAGAAAAAGAAAGAAAAACCAAAATTGAAGAAACCGGTCCAGGGAAGGTCCCAGAACGTGCGCGCCAAACAGGAGTGGCCCCAGGCACGCACCTCCCATCTCTCGTCTCCAACGGTCGAAATTGGTGTCCATTGAGATCCGCGCCGTCCAGGCTTGTCGCCGTGACCGGAAAGTGTCGGGGATGTTAGGGCTGCGGGCTTGCAGCGTCGTGAGTGGTGGGGAGGATGGGCACGAACGCGCAAGCATCTCTACACCGCCGTCGCAATCTCTACGCTCCTGCTTTGACGCGGACGAGGTCAGCACGCTCAAGCGTCAAGCGTGGCGCCTCGCCACCATCGAGCAGGGCGTTGCAAAGGCTCGGTTCGGTTCCGCTGGAAATCCACCTACCCTTGTCCGCGGATCCCGGAGTTAAATGCACAAAACCACCACTTCCGTGTCACAGTTTGCGAAAGACGACTACTTTATGATTTGTGGCATTTCGCACCGAACCAAAATTCTAAAAGTGGCAAAAATTGTGCCATTTTTAGCGCATTTTGACGTGTGTGGTCCCTCGCAGTCCGACAACGGTGATGGCGCACCGTTAACAGGGAGGTCGTGAAGGACGAGCCGATGGTACTGCATAAGTTTCAATCTTTGTCGAGTACGGAATTTTGAATAAGAAGCTCATTTATTTTCTTAGTTGATAGGCATTTGCTGTTGGAAATGATTGTAATAAACATCTTGTTGATGCTCATCCCTCAGGTTTGGTTTGGCTCTACTCGAAATTCCCCTGCCAACAGAAATGCCGGAAAGATGGTTGTTCATTACTCCCTCCGTTCATAAAGTCGACGGGGGAGTGTAAACTGAACTACTCAACGACTTATATTTCGAACAGAGGTAATACATTTCAACATGAAAACAAGACTAATGAAGTGACGTAAGGCATGCTCAGCACCCTTGTGAAAACCATCTGTCCATATAAGGTGATGCATCTCGAAGTTCTCCTTTGTTGTCCACTTGTTCTCCACTAGTTCAGACTGCAAGAAATCTGTGACCTTGAACCACTGAATTTTGGAGAAGAAGCTTATTTCTTCCTTGATCAATTGGCATTTGATATTCGAGGTGATTGTAAATAATTCTTTCTGTTGCTGCAGGCATCAAATGCTTTTGATGTAGGGTAGAACCCTAACGGCCCGATCTTTCATGAAAGGAGCGGATCCCAACGAGGAACACGAGGAACACGAGGGGGAAAACGAGGGGAAACACAAGAGAAACACTCAAACCAACAAGAATAGATCACACATGCGCTAGACCCAAGAACTCAAAGAGAGGTAACCGATTCTGATCGGGCCGTAACAAGAAAATAAAGTTTCTACGATCTGATCGTGGAGGAGAATATATGAGTTACGAGTTTGGTCTACATTTGAAGCAATGCGGAATAGTTTCGCAACTCACGCCACCGGGAACACCACAGCGTAATGGTGTGTCCGAACGTCGTAATCGTACTTTACTAGATATGGTGCGATCTATGATGTCTATTTCCGATTTACCGCTGTCATTTTGGGGTTATGCTTTAGAGACGGCCGCATTCACGTTAAATAGGACACCATCAAAATCCGTTGAGACGACACCTTATAAACTATGGTTTGGCAAGAAACCAAAGTTGTCGTTTCTGAAAGTTTGGGGTTGCGATGCTTATGTGAAAAGCTTCAACCCGATAAGCTTGAACCCAAATCAGAAAAATGTGTCTTCATAGGATACCCAAAGGAGACAATTGGGTATACCTTCTATCACAGATCCGAAGGCAAGACATTCGTTGTTAAGAATGGATCCTTTCTAGAGAAGGAGTTTCTCTCGAAAGAAGTGAGTGGGAGGAAAGTAGAACTTGATGAGGTAACAGTACCAGCTCCCTTATTGGAAAGTAGTTCATCACAGTAAATCGGTTTCGTGACACCTACACCAGATTAGCGAGGAAGTTAATGATAATGATCATGAAACTTCAGATCAAGTTGTCACCGAATCGAGATCAACCAGAATAAAATCCGCACAGAGTGGTATGGTAATCCTATTCGGAAGTCATGCTACTAGATCATGGTGAACCCACGAACTATGAAGAAGCGATGGTGAGCCCAGATTCCACAAAATGGCTTGAAGCCATGAAATCTGAGATGGGATCCATGTATGAGAACAAAGTATGGACTTTGGTTGACTTGCTCGATGATCGGCAAGCAATAGAGAATAAATGGATTTTTAAGAAGAAGACCGACGCCGACGGTAATGTTATTTGTTTACAAAGCTCGACTTGTTGCAAAAGGTTTTCGACAAGTTCAAGGAGTTGACTACGATGAGACCTTCTCACCCGAAGCGATGCTTAAGTCTGTCCGAATCATGTTAGCAATCGCCGCATTTTATGATTATGAAATATGGCGATGGATGTCAAAACTGCATTTCTGAATGGATTTCGGAAGAAGAGTTGTATATGATGCAACCGAAGGTTTTGTCGATCCTAAAGGAGCTAACAAAGTGTGCAAGCTCCAACGATCAATCTATGGTCAGTGCAAGCCTCTCGGAGTTGGAATAAACGCTTTGATAGTGTGATCAAAGCATATGGTTTTATACAGACTTTTGGAGAAGCCTGTATTTACAAAAAGGTGAGTGGGAGCTCTGTAGCATTTCTAATATTATATGTGGACGACATATTGTTAATTGGAAATGATATAGAATTTCTGGATAGCATAAAAGGATACTTGAATAAAAGTTTTTCTATGAAGGACCTCGGTGAAGCTGCTTACATATTGGGCATCAAGATCTATAGAGATAGATCAAGACGCTTAATTGGACTTTCACAAAGCACATACCTTGATAAGGTTTTGAAAAAGTTTAAAATGGATCAGGCAAAGAAATGATTTTTACCTGTATTACAAGGTGTGAAATTGAGTCAGACTCAATGCCCGACCACAACAGAAGATAGAGAGAAAATGAAAGATGTTCCCTATGCTTCAGCCATAGGCTCTATCATGTATGCAATGCTGTGTACTGACTGACGATGCTTAGCAATAAGCTTGGCAGGAAGGTACCAAAGTAATCCAGAGTGGGTCATGGACAGCGGTCAAGAACATCCTGAAATACCGAAAAGGACTAAGGATATGTTTCTCGATATGGAGGTGACAAAGAGCTAGTCGTAAAGGGTTACGCCGATGCAAGCTTTGACATCGATCCGACGATTCTAAATCGCAAACCGGATACGTATTTTTATTAAACGGTGGAGCTGTAAGTTGGTGCAGTTCTAAACAAAGCGTCGTGGCGGGATCTACATGTGAAGCGGAGTACATAGCTGCTTGAAGCAGCAAATGAAGGAGTCGGATGAAGGAGTTCATTTCCGATCTAGGTGTTATACCTAGTGCATCGGGACCAATGAAGATCTTCTGTGACAATCTTGGTGCAATTGCCTTGGCAAAGGAATCCAGATTTCACAAGAGGACCAAGCACATCAAAAGACGCTTCAATTCCATTCGGGACCAAGTCCAAGTGGGAGACATAGAGATTTGCAAGATACATACGGATCTGAATGTTGCGAGACCGCTGACTAAGCCTCTCTCACGAGCAAAACATGATCAGCACCAAGACTCCATGGGTGTGAGAATCATTCTTGTGTAATCTAGATTATTGACTCTAGTGCAAGTGGGAGATCAAGGAAATATGCCCTAGAGGCAATAATAAAGTTATTATCTATTTCCTTATATCATGATAAATGTTTATTATTCATGCTAGAATTGTATTAACCGGAAACATAATACATGTGTGAATGCATAAACAAACAATATGTCACTAGTATGCCTCTACTTGACTAGCTCGTTAATCAAGATGGTTATGTTTCCTAACCATAGACATGAGTTGTCATTTGATTAACGGATCACATCATTAGGAGAATGATGTGATTGACTTGACCCATTCCGTTAGCTTAGCACTTGATCGCTTAGTATGTTGCTATTGCTTTCTTCATGACTTATACAAAGTTCCTGCAACTATGAGATTATGCAACTCCTGTTTACGGAGGAACACTTTGTGTGCTACCAAACGTCACAACGTAATCGGGTGATTATAAAGGTACTCTCAGGTGTCTCCAAAAGTATATGTTGAGTTGGCATAATTCGAGATTAGGTTTTGTCACTCCGATTGTCTGGAGAGGTATCTCTGGGCCTTCTCGGTAATACTCATCACCTAAGCCTTGCAAGCATTGTAACTAATGAGTTAGTTATGAAATGATGTATTACGAGCGAGTAAAGAGACTTGCCGTAACGAGATTGAACTAGGTATTGATACCGACGATCAAATCTCGGGCAAGTAACATACCGATGACAAAGGAACAACGTATGTTGTTATGCGGTTTGACCGATAAAGATCTTCGAGAAAATGTAGGAACCAATATGAACATCCAGGTTCCGCTATTGGTTATTGACCGAGAATAGTTCTAGGTCATGTCTACATAGTTCTCGAACCCGTAGGGTCCGCACGCTAACGTTACGATGACAGTTTATTATGAGTTTATAAGTTTTGATATACGAAGTTTGTTCGAGTCCCGGATGTGATCACGGACATGACGAGGAGTCTCAAATGGTCGAGACATAAAGATCGATATATTGGAAGCCTATGTTTGACTTGGAAAGGTTCGGGTGAAATCAGGATTTGACCGAACACCGGGGTTACTGAACCCTCCCCGGGGTTAATGGGCCTTAATGGGCCATAAGGGAGAAGAGGAGGGCGGCAGGGCAGGCGCGCGCCTCCCCTAGTCCGAATAGGACAGGAGAGGGGGCGGCGCCCTTCCTCTTCCCTCCCCCAAGTCCTAATCCAACTAGGAAAGGGGGGAGTCCTACTCGGTGGGAGTAGGACTCCTCGGCGCCTCCTCCTAGGGCCGGCCGCACCCCTTGCTCCTTTATATACGGAGGCGGGGGCACCCCATGACACACAAGTTGATCTACGGATCGTTCCTTAGCCGTGTGCGGTGCCCCTCCACCATATTCCACTTGGTCATATCGTCGCGGAGCTTAGGCGAAGCCCCGCGCCGTAGAGTCATATCGTCATGAGCTTAGGCGAAGCCCTGCGCCGGTGGAGCATCATCATCGCCACCACACCGTCAGGTCGACAGAACTCATCCCCGACGCTTTGCGGATCGGAGCCCGGGATCGCCATCGAGCTGAACGTGTGCTGAACTCGGAGGTGCCGTGCGTTCGGTACTTGGATCGGTCGGATCGTGAAGACGCACGACTACATCAATCGCGTTGTTATAACGCTTCCGCTTACGGTCTACGAGGGTACGTGGACATACACTCTCCCCTCTCGTTGCTATGCCATCACCATGATCTTGCGTGTGCGTAGGAAATTTTTGAAATTACTACGTTCCTCAACACCTTTTACATCTCGGCTTGTGTTATTACTCTCAACCTAAAATAGACTGTGACACTTTATTTTGGACGTGCACGTATACAGTCACCAGGATCCCATGGACACCACCTGGACAAAAGGAGTGCATGTGTTTGGCTATTGGTTTGCACTGCACAGGGAAGAATGGAGGGCTTGCGATGGAGAATGTCGAGGAGGGGTGCGCCCCCAACCACCGATGTCGCAAACTTTGAGGTCGCTGCCCACGGGGAAAACAGCATGCCCGCCCGTGGGGGAAACCGCATGCCCAAGATCCCCGACGCAGCGGACGAGATCGAGGCCCTTTGCGCAGCGAAGGGCAACTTGGAGGAGCGGCAGCTGCAGACCGCGCATCTCCCGCACAAGCCGACGCGCTAGGAGGCCACGCGCTGCAGCCTGCAGCCTCACCGCCGCCGACACGTGGCGGGTAGCGATCCAAGACGGAAGCGGTGACGGCGGCGGCGGGGACTTGATCTGCTGGATGTGGACGCCCTGGGATGGCGGCGGCGCTGCTGGGAACTAGGTCGTCGTAATCCCGTCGTAGGGCATCCCATACTGGGCGGCGGTGCTGACCGGCGGTGGCTGCTGCAGCTGCAGCGGTTGCTGCGGTGTCGCGCTGGGCAGCGGCAGCGGCTGCTGCGGCGGAGCGCCGGGCGCAGAGGAGGCCGCCAAGAGCGGCGGCTGCCATTGCAGCTGTGGCTGGGCGATGGTGGCGATGGATGGCAGCTGCAGCGGCTCGGCGGGCGCGGTGGAGGCCGCCTGGTGCGGCGGCTGCCACGACAGCCACGACGGCGCGGGGGCGGCGATGGGCGGCGCAGCCTGGGGTGGCCCGTAGGACCCGGCCAAGAATAGGTGGATCTCCTGGACCGCCTGGGTTAGGTCCCGCAGCACCCCGAACACCTCCTCCGGGGTGAGGACGGCGGGGGCGGGCGCGACGGAGGATCCCGACGCGGGCAGGAGCGGGGTGACGGTCGTGGTGGTCGGCGGAGGCGACGAGGTGACAGGCAGCGGAAGGGACGGGCTTGGCAGCGGTGAAGACATGATCGAACCGAAGCTAGCTGATACCAAAATTTTATGGCGCTGCTAGAAGGAGGGCGCGAGAGGGCCGGCCGGGGGCCTTTTTGCCCACGGCCGGGCAAAAGGGAAGGGATTTCCTTCTTAATTCTTGATTGATTAGATTGATATACATCTCCTCTCTTTATATAGAGAGATTTACTTGACTCCCAAGCAAGGGTTACTTGACCCCTAAGCAAGCAGCCCTTATCTCTAATTAACCCTAAGACTAATGGGCCCATTAGGCCCATTACGTACTCTAACAGACCACAACCCCTTCTAGGATGTTTCTGTCCGGCATGAAAGCAGTTTGGGACGACTGCACCACAAAGTGCGCAATTTTCGTAAGCCTTTTAGTCCCAACCTTGATGAAAATTTTGAAACTTACATTAAGAAGACAGATCGGCCGGAACTGCTCAATTCGTACTGCCTCTGTTTTCTTAGGAAGTAAAGCTATTGTTCCAAAATTTAAATGAAACAACTGAAGCTGTCCAGAGAATAAATCATGGAACATTGGTAGCAAATCCCCTTTAACAATATGCCAACACTTTTTATAAAACTCCGTCGGGAAAACATCCGGCCCTGGAGCCTTATTATTCTTCATTTGTGAAATAGCTTCAAACACCTCTTTCTCCGTAAATGGGGCGGACAAAATGTCATTCTCATCCGCAGCAAGTTGAGGGACATCCTCAACCCTAGACTCATCCAAGGATACGAAGTTATCCTCCGGAGGCCCAAACAGCTGCTTGTAGTAATTGGTTATATATAATTTTAGCTCCTTACTCCTTTTATATTCATATCTACGTCTTCAGCTCTTTGTAGTCATATGGTTAGATATGTAAAACATGTACTTTCTGTAGATATTGCTATTGGGACATGCTACAAGTTACACATAATAAATTGATCCAATAGATAAGTGGTTAGTTAGAAAACAGAAAATCAGTTCACAAAAGTGACATCATACATTACGAGTTTATGACTGCATCAACTATGGAAGTCATTCATGTTCGCTCATCGACATTGACTAAATAAGAAAATATAGACGGGCAAGCTAGAGCACCTGGACAGAATCGATTAACCCTCTTGGGAGGTTAGCTTTGTATATGGCGTTTTCCTTGGCCCTCCTGCACTGTGGTCGGCGCGCCGCATCGTGCCCAAGTAATGTTATGAGCAAACCGCGTCATATGCAGGTCACGTCGCCCGACAAGACGACCATAATTGAGTGGTTCGGCCGGGAAGATTGAAGCATGGGAGGTCGTGAAGGACGAACCGATGGTACTGCATAAGTTTCAATCTTCGTCAAGTACGAAAGTTTGAATAAGAAGATCATTTCTTTCGATGGGCATTTGCTGTTGGAAGTGATTGTAAAAAAAAATCTTGTTGTTGCTCATCCCGCGGGTTTGGTTTGGTTCCCCTGGAAATTCCCCTCCCGACAGAAATGCCGGGAAGATGGTTGTTCATTACATTTCAACATGAAAACAAGACTAATGAAGTGTACGTAAGGCATGCTCAGCATCCTAGTAAAAACCACTGTCCATATAAATGGGTGATGCATCTCGAGTTCTCCACTGCTCTCCACTGTTCTCCACTAGTTCAGACTGCAAGAAATCTCTGACCTTGAACCACTGAATTTTGAATGAGAAGCTTATTTCTTTCCTCGATCAATTAGCATTTGTTGTTCGAAGTGATTGTAAATAATCCTTCAAGTGGCGTCAAGCTTCTGGCATTCTCTGTGATAAGAGAGTGCCACAAAAGCTAAAAGGCAAGTTCTACAGGACGGTGGTTCGACCCGCAATGTTGTATGGCGCTGAGTGTTGGCCGACTAAAAGGTGACATGTTCAACAGTTAGGTGTGGCGGAGATGCGTATGTTTAGATGGATGTGTGGCCACACGAGGAAGGATCGAGTCCGGAATGATGATATACGAGATAGAGTTGGGGTAGCACCAATTGAAGAGAAGCTTGTCCAACATCGTCTGAGATGGTTTGGGCATATTTTCAGCGCAGGCCTCCAGAAGCTCCAGTGCACAGCGGACGGCTTAAGCGCGCGGAGAATGTCAAGAGAGGGCGGGGTAGACCGAATTTGACATGGAAGGAGTCCGTTAAGAGAGACCTGAAGGATTGGAGTATCACCAAAGAGCTAGCTATGGACAGGGGTGCGTGGAAGCTTGCTATCCATGTGCCAGAGCCATGAGTTCGTTGCGAGATCTTATGGGTTTCATCTCTAGCTTACCCCAACTTATTTGGGACTAAAGACTTTGTTGTTGTTGTTGTTGTTGTTGCTGCTGCTGCTGCTACAGGCATCAAATGCTTTCTATAAAGTTATCCCACAAGGATTATCTGACATAAACCAAATTACTTCGGGCTTGGGCCCTTCGCACTATGGCTGGCACTAGTGATGATTTCTGCCACGCGCGTTCTCGGAAACTAGTATGTCAAAGCATCACGGGTCACAGAAAACCCAGATTTAAACCACACCAGTAACTATTGTACTTCTGCCAATTCTTTCTTAAACTGATCAAATATCCGCTCATTGACGCCCAAGCACATATAAGTGTATTTTACTCTGTGAAGTTTCTACACCCAGGAGCAAATGCTCCTGGTGTGAACAGTAAAATAAAAAAAATCAAAAAATGTCAAAAAATTCTGAATTTTTTTGTGGCATACTTACACAAATGTTTGTTGTGCGCGTAAAATTTCATCGCGAAATCACATTGGTGGAAGGTGTGGTAAAAAAAACAAAATCGAAGCTCTGAAAATTTTACTTACAAAAGCAATTTGTAGCTCTGATTTTGTTTTTTTCGGCATGACTTCCACGAATGTGATTTCGTGATGAAATTTTTCATGCACAAGAAACATTTGTGAAAGTATGTCACAAAAAAATTTCAGAATTTTTTGAATTTTTTTTTCTATTTTTTTGGTTTTACTGTTCACACCAGGAGCATTTGCTCCTGGGTGTAGAATGGTACTTTCGCAGTAGTACGATCATCTTCCCTTATCAATGTTTCTATTTTTGTAGTCCTCAGGTGTATGGGCAAATTTCGTCTATGATGCAGCTTGTGGTCTTTCAACTGGCTCTCTTATAAAAATTGCCAAGTATGACATTTAAAGAAAAATACCGCAAATCCACATTCAGTATCCAAGGAACTATCAAAATACATCAACCATCACCATCTATGAATTCAGTCGTCCGGTTTAAACAACCAAATGCGTGTCTTCATTCAATTCAAAAAAGCACAGAGACATATTATTACATTGTCGAAAAATAGTTTGATTCTGAGCAATGTTCAATTACACCACAATACATTGTCGAAAAATAGGTTGATTCTGAGCAATGTTCAAGTACACCACAATACATGCTCCAAACCTGACATCATCCTTCTCCACCGGGCCAGCATACTGCCCTGTTGTGCCGATCTCATCATTGTCGAGGACGGGGCGGAATGGGCAGCGCAACCGTAATGGTCGCCTCCGGGCAGTAAGATGGCAGCGGGTACGCGCGGATACTGTAGGTTGGCATGTCGCCCCGGCAGCACGGACACGTGGCCGCCCTGCAGAACCATTGTGTGATGCAGCTTTCGTGGAAGGAGTGCAAGCAGCCGGGCAATCTTGTGACGAGTCCACGGTTGTTGTTGTCCACCAGCTCCTCCATGCAGATTGGGCACTGCGCCACGGTCACGTCGTCGCCGCCTCCAGGAGCATGCGTCGGTGCCATCAGGGGCCTGCGGGAAATGGGCAAATTTTGTTTTTTCAGTACGTTTCATACAAAAATGACAAACCAAGAATGAAAATTGACCGAAATTTCCCAAAATTTTGAAATAAACTGGAGCAGAAGTGTATGTAGAATCTTTAGCAAATATACGTGTAAAATTTATACAATTCATTGAAAAAAAATCAGATTTACTCCTTCGTGCGAGCGCTGCGGCACTTGATGCCCACGCGGAAAGTGTTGGATGGTTGCATGCTCGGTGCCTTTCTTCTACTAATAAGTATCCTCCCCTTGAATTCAACTGTGGGGTTCGGTGCCTTTCCTCTAATAAATCCCTCTCTCCTAAATTCAACCGCGGGGCCCGTTGTCTTTCTCTAAACATTCCATCTATGTTAAGCCAGGGACAGATGCTATGGAGGAAAGGTGAACCAGTCATATATGAATTTTGTGCAGATTAGAAAAGGAGTAAACAACAAATGCCAAAGAAGGAAAGATGCTCCTGTCGAAAATCGGCCGTGGGCAAGTGGGCGTGAGATAGCCTTTTGCCCCAAAAAAATATTAGCCTCAACCTCATGTGGGCATGCTCATCAACAGAGTCGCCCCGTACATGGAGCAGTGACGGTCGCAACCTTTGCCCTCCATGGGAAAGAGAAGAATGGGGAGGAGTGCTCGAGGAGATGGAGCACCGAGGAAAGGAGGCTTGACGCACCTGGAGCACTGTAGGAGGGTGGGCGGAGGCGGATCGGCGTTGCTTCCCTCTGCTGGTTGCCAAGGCCGCCGCGCTAGGGGTGGAGATTTGGAGGGGGGGGGATGAAAGTTAGGGTTACAAAAGGTTGGTTGCGGTTTATATACCACTGCGATGTCTGTGGGCTATTTTGGACCAGGCTCGACCTGAAAATTCAAATATGGCCAAAATTCTTGGACCGGGTTGTACTAATACCGGGCCCAAACAAGATGTCTGAATTTTAGCCGAAATTAATTTTTTTTGGACGAAATCCAAAATTCGACATCATCGGTGAGGGTGCGTTCAGAATTTTACAAATCCCAGCCCAGCAGGCTCCCTCGGTGTCATGGACTAAAAATGTGGCCCACTCCACGTACGGCATCACGCTTCCCACTTCAGTGAACCAACCGGGCATGGGGACCTCCTGTTTGGCGCACGACGCGCTGCAAAGACAGCGAGCGTGCACCCTGGCTCCCCTTGTGCCCTTTTGGGCCGGCCCATGTACCGGGCGATATGCCCACCTTTTTTTTCATTTCGATTTTTATTGTTTTTGCGTTTTTCTTTTTCAAAATAATTTAGTATTTTAAAAAAAATGAATTTCAAAAAAATATGAATTTTGAAAAAAGGTTTAAAATCATAAAATGTTCGTGAATTCAAAAAATGTTCAGGATTTTGAAAAATGTTAGGGAAATCCTAAAATATTCATGATCTTGAAAAAGGTTGGTATGTTCGAAAGAAATGATAATGCCCACAGATTAAATAATGTTCATCTATTTTGAAAAATATTCAAAATTTCACAAAATGTTCATGACTTCCTAAAAAACCTTCATGAATTTCTATAAAATGTTCACGATATTCAATTTTTGGGGGAAATTTCGAAAATTGTACCTAAATTTCAGAAACTGTTCACAAATTCAAAAATGCGCCTTGATTCAAAAAGTATTCATGAACTCAAAACAATGTTCATAAAAAAAGTTCCTCAATTTCCAAAATTGTTCACAAATTTCAGAAAAATGTTCGCTGCTCAAAATAGTTGTTCACAAATGTAAAAAAATGTTCAAAAATTTCAAAAATTTCATAAATTTTAAAATGTTTGCTATACAAGAAAGTGTTTATGTATTGGAAACCTATTCAATTCAACTGGTTGATTTTAACGCCCACATCAACCGCGCGCTACGCCGCACAATGTGGTGCGTGATCCTGATTTAGGTTGGTGGCGTGCAGCCCAGCGTTCACACGGGATGGCTGCCCTTTTGTACTTCTGTTGTCCACACTAGCATGTGCTGGTTTTGACTTTTCAATACTTCACGTGAAAGTACATTGCTAACATACACTAGTTAGCTAGCCATGAGCTAGTCACCAGCGTGCGCCGTATATTTACCTTCTTTTAAAGTGTTGTGAGACATGCTGCAAGCTAGTGTTGCAATTTGCTGCCACGAGGGTGTTGTTGCGTTGCCAGGTGTGCTAGAATTCTATGGTGATAGGAGCGTTGGCGTATTGTCGTGTTGCGGGAGCAGCATCAGTGCTGCGGTCGTTGTTGTGGGGCCCATCGCCGTGCTGCGGGGAGCATCATTGGTGCTACAAGTCGTTGTTCTAAGGTGCGTTATTGTGTTGCGGGATCGCCACTGTGACATGGGAGGGTCACCCGTGCTGGGAGTCTATGTTGCAAGGAGTGCCGCCATGCCGTCGAAGTGTTGTTGGTGCTATGAGCCGATGTTTCAAGGTACGTTGCCATGTTGTGGGATTGTTATCGTGCTACTAAAGAGTTGTCATGGTGCGGGAGCGCCCCCCATGCTTAAGTTGATGTTGCAAGACATGTAATCGTGTTACGAGATTGTTGTCGTGCTACGGGAGAGTCACCGTGCTGCAGAAGCACCGCCGTGCCATAGGAGCGTCGTCAGTGTTGCAATTCATAGTTGTGAGGCACGTTGCTATGCCGCGGGAGCGCCGCCATCCCGTCGGAGCATCATCGTTGTTGTGAGTCGATGCTGTAAGGCATGTCGCCATGTCGCGGGTTTGTTGCCATGTTGGGGCACCACCTGGCTTTGCAGCATCGCCAGTGCTGCGAGTATATGTTGCAAGGCATGTCGTCATGGAGCGGGAGCACCGCCATTCCGAACGAGCGGCGTCGGTGCTGCGAGTTGATGTTGCAAGGCATGTCACCATGCATGGGGATTGTTGTCGTGCTACGGGAGAGTCACCTTGCTGCGGAAGCGTCGCCGTGCCATGGGAGCGTCGTTGGTGCTGCAAGCCTATTCTGTTAGGCGCGTCGCCGTGCCGCGGGAATGCCGCCATGCTATCGGAGCATCGCCGTGCCAAGCGTCGTCGATGTTGCGAGCCTATTCTGTGAGGCGCGTCGCCGTGCTGCGGGAACACCACCATGCCATCAGAGCATCAACGGTACCGCGAGTCGTTGTTGCAAGGCACACAACCATGGCACATGATTGTTCTCGCGCTATGGGAGAGTTGTCGTGCCGCGGGAGCGCCGCTGTGCCATGGGAGCGTTGTTGGTGCTGCGACTATATGTTACAACGCAAAGTTTCCATGCAGTGGGATTGTTGTCATGTTACGGGAGAGCTGCAGTGCCGCGGGAGCGCCTTAGTGCCATGGCAGTGTCGTCGGTTTTGCAAGTCTGCCGTGAGGAGTGTTGCTGTGCTGCGAGAGCGTCGCCATGGCGCTTTGTAGTGTCACCGGTGCTTCAAGTCGTTTTGCAAGGCACATCGCCGTGCTGCGGTTATTGTTGTCGTGGTACGGGAGTGATACAGCGCGTCACCGGTGCCGCAAGTAGATGTTACGAGGTGCGTCGCCGTGGTGCCAGCGCTATTGATGCCGTCCGTCGTTGCTGCAAAGCTCACCGGAGCTGTTGCAAAAGTATAAACAAGTTTCTGCTTCCATGATTACGAACGAGGTGCCGCTGTTGAATGTATGTACGCGTCCAGCTCAACGACGTGGTCCTTTTTTTTCTCTACGTACTCCTACATGTGGTGAAAATGATTCATGTGTGAAAGGGATTTTGTGTGGGGCAAGGGCAAGACATCCCAGTCAGCCTTACCATACGAAGCCACAATCCAACGGTTGGCTGGTACTCATCTCACGGCTTTGGAGGCGGCTGAAAAATCGCTAATATCATCTAGCTGATTCGTAGTATGGCCCATATGTATTTGAAAAAAGTTCACTATTTCAAACAAAAATCTCAAATTTGAAAGATGTTTATAATTAAAAAATGGAAAACAATAATAAAATGAAAAATGAAAAAAAAAATATGAACAAGGAAAATAGACCAAAAGGAAAAGAAAGAAAAGGACAAGAACAAGGAAAACCAGACAAAAAGGAAGAAAAACGAGAAAAGAAAAGAAAGAAAACCAAAATTGAAGAAACCGGTCCAGGGAAGGTCCCAGAACGTGCGCGCCAAACAGGAGTGGCCCCAGGCACGCACCTCCCATCTCTCGTCTCCAACGGTCGAAATTGGTGTCCATTGAGATCCGCGCCGTCCAGGCTTGTCGCCGTGACCGGAAAGTGTCGGGGATGTTAGGGCTGCGGGCTTGCAGCGTCGTGAGTGGTGGGGAGGATGGGCACGAACGCGCAAGCATCTCTACACCGCCGCCGCAATCTCTACGCTCCTGCTTTGACGCGGACGAGGTCAGCACGCTCAAGCGTCAAGCGTGGCGCCTCGCCACCATCGAGCAGGGCGTTGCAAAGGCTCGGTTCGGTTCCGCTGGAAATCCACCTACCCTTGTCCGCGGATCCCGGAGTTAAATGCACAAAACCACCACTTCCGTGTCACGGTTTGCGAAAGACGACTACTTTATGATTTGTGGCATTTCGCACCGAACCAAAATTCTAAAAGTGGCAAAAATTGTGCCATTTTTAGCGCATTTTGACGTGTGTGGTCCCTCGCAGTCCAACAACGGTGATGGCGCACCGTTAACAGGGAGGTCGTGAAGGACGAGCCGATGGTACTGCATAAGTTTCAATCTTTGTCGAGTACGGAATTTTGAATAAGAAGCTCATTTATTTTCTTAGTTGATAGGCATTTGCTGTTGGAAATGATTGTAATAAACATCTTGTTGATGCTCATCCCTCAGGTTTGGTTTGGCTCTACTTGAAATTCCCCTGCCAACAGAAATGCCGGATAGATGGTTGTTCATTACTCCCTCCGTTCATAAAGTCGACGGGGGAGTGTAAACTGAACTACTCAACGACTTATATTTCGGAACAGAGGTAATACATTTCAACATGAAAACAAGACTAATGAAGTGACGTAAGGCATGCTCAGCACCCTTGTGAAAACCACTGTCCATATAAGGTGATGCATCTCGAGTTCTCCACTGTTGTCCACTGTTCTCCACTAGTTCAGACTGCAAGAAATCTGTGACCTTGAACCACTGAATTTTGGAGAAGAAGCTTATTTCTTCCTTGATCAATTGGCATTTGATATTCGAGGTGATTGTAAATAATTCTTTCTGTTGCTGCAGGCATCAAATGCTTTTGATGTAGGGTAGAACCCTAACGGCCCGATCTTTCATGAAAGGAGCGGATCCCAACGAGGAACACGAGGAACACGAGGGGGAAAACGAGGGGAAACACAAGAGAAACACTCAAACCAACAAGAATAGATCACACATGCGCTAGACCCAAGAACTCAAAGAGAGGTAACCGATTCTTCTCCGTGGGGAGGTCTTGATGATGGTCTTCTCCGTAAAGGAGGTCCTGAATCCAACGTGGATCTTCTCCGAAGAGGGGCCGCGGTCTCTCTCGTGGAGTATATCCGTATGGATGAGAAAAGCTCTATCTCAAGTATGAGCTAAACCAATGCTGACACTAGCTAGGAGGAAGGAGAGGTCTATTTATAGTCTTAGTGCAAAAAGGGGCGAAGTGAAGGGGTACATGGGCCTCAGCCCGCAACTGGACACAGCTAGGTACCGGACGTCCGCTGGGGACCGGTCGTCCGGTGGCTCAAGGAAGACCAGACGTCCGGTGGCGTCGGGCGTCGGCTAATTCAGTTCGGGTGCAGAGGCATCGGACGTTCGGAGACTTCGGACTTCCGTTGATTCGGTTCGGCTGCAGAGACGCCGGTCGTCCGGTGGAGGCCGGACGTCCGCTCGTTGGGAAGTGGCGCCGGTCATCCGGCGTGGGCCGGCCGTCCGCTCGCTGGAGCATGCGCAGACTGGGACTTGGGCAGGTTGGCCTCCAGGTGCCGAACGTCCGGTCCAGACCGGTCATCCGGTGGCTGGAGCGTCTTCGGTAGCTCTTCTTCTTGTCCTTCTTCTCGTCCATCTTCTCCTTCCGATCCACCTTGCTCCTTAGCTTCTCTAAGGTACCTGAGTATGCAAAGTATCTCCGTTTGAGGTAGCAACCATGTCTCGTGTATAGAAGGTGGTAGTTCGAAAAGGAGAGATGTCACCTCGGTTTCGAAAGCTTTTGCACGTGCTTGAGTCATGGGTCCGCTAGGCACTTGGTGAGACGATGATAGGTCCATGGGGATGACCTTGGGATGCTCCACATAATCTCCCCTCCCTTGGGGAAGATCCGACCTCGGATCGGAATCTTCATCGCCATGGTATGGAGAGAGATCTTTGATGTTGAAGATGTCGCTCACGGAGTACTTGTCGAGTGGGATGTCGATCTTGTATGCGTTGTTGTTGTTGTAGCGTGCTAGCACCTTGAATGGTCCATCGGCTCGTGGTAGAAGTTTGGACTTTCGTTCGTTGGGGAAGCGGTCCTTGCGAAGGTGTAGCCACACAAGATCTCCAATGTTGAATATCATGGGTTGCTTGTTGACGTTGAGCTTGGTCGCGAGTCGTTGTACTTGGCGCTCGATGTTGGTCCTTGTATCTTCATGCACCTTCTTGAGATAGTTCACTCGGGCACTCGCGTCCATGTTGATGCGCTCTTGTAGTGGTAGAGGAAGGATGTCCAATGGTGACAACGGGTTGAAACTGTAGACGACCTCGAAGGGGGACTTGCCGGTAGTCGAATGTCTTGCGTGATTGTAGGCGTACTCGGCGATAGGTAGGCACTCCTCCCACTCCTTGAGGTTCTTCTTTATCAACACGCGTAGGAGAGTGGAGAGTGTACGGTTCGTCACTTCCCTTTGGCCATCGGTTTGCGGATGGTATGCCGTGGAGAATAGGAGCTTGATTCCGAGCTTGGCGCACAAAGTTTTCCAAAAGTAAATCAAGAACTTGACGTCGCGGTCCGGGACAGTCGTCTTTGGCACCCCATGAAGCCGCAAGATTTCCCTACAAAAGAGATTGACAACATGTGAAGCATCATCTATCTTGCTGCAAGGAATGAAATGTGCCATTTTTGAGAATCGGTCCACAACAACAAATACGGAATCCTTGCCATTTCTAGTTCTAGGCAAACCAAGAACAAAATTCATGCTAATATCTTCCCATGGTTGATATGGAATTGGAAGTGGCATGTAAAGGCCATGAGATTGAGCTTTAGACTTAGCTTTGCGACATGTAGAGCATCAGTTGGTGAAGCGGTTGACATCGCGAAACATCTTTGGCCAAAAATAGTTCTTTGAGAGCGTAGCAAGTGTCTTGTCGCGTCCAAAATGTCCCATTAGTCCTCCTCCATGAGATTCTTGCAAAAGTAACAAACGAAGAGAAGACTCGGGGATGCAAAGTTTGTTAGCTCTCATAAGATAACCATCTTTGATGTAATAGCGTTCCCAAGATGAATGCGTCAAACACTTTGCATAAGGAATAGAAAAAGTAGGATCATTCTCATACAAGTATTTTATATGCCCAAAGCCAATGACATTCAATTCAAGTTGGGTAACAAGCATGCATATACGGAAAGCACGCCCGCCACAACATTTTCTTTGCCCTTTATGTACTTGATGACATAGGGAAAAGACTCTATAAACTCACTCCATTTAGCATGACACTTGTTCAACTTAGTTTGACCCTTAAGATACTTAAGCGTTTCATGATCGGTATGGATGATAAATTCATGAGGGCGAAGGTAATGTTCCCATTCACGCAAAACTCGCACTAAAGCATATAGCTCTTTGTCATAGATGGGATAATTGAGTCGCGCACCGAAAAGTTTCTCACTAAAGTATGCTATGGGGTGCTTCTCTTGCGTTAGCACGCCGCCTATGCCATTACCACTAGCATCACAATGTATTTCAAAAGGTTTTTCAAAGTTTGGTAATGCAAGCACGGGGGCATGAGTAAGCAAACCTTAAGCTCATTGAAAGCGATATCTTGGGATGTTCCCCAAACAAACGGTGCATTTTTCTTACTCAAAGCATGCAAAGGTGAAGCAATGGTGCTAAAATCCTTCACAAATCTACGGTAGAAGCCGTCTAAGCCAAGAAAACTACGCACTTGTTGCAAATTGGTTGGTTGGGGCCAAGTTTTAATAGCATTGATCTTAGATTCATCAACATGAACACCCTTAGAAGATACTACAAAACCCAAGAAAACAATCTTATCAACACCAAAGAGGCATTTTTCCATATTAGCATAAAGTTGTTCTTTTCGAAGAGTTTGTAGCACGGTTCGAAGGTGGGTGACATGCTCTTTGAGAGATTTGCTAAACACAAGGATATCATTAAAGTAGACAACAACAAATTCACCAATGTAAGGGGGAAAGACATAATGCATAAGACGCATGAAAGTGTCGGGTGCTTCCGATAAACCCATAGGCATGACTAACCACTCATAGAGACCAAACTTTGTTTTGAAAGCGGTTTTCCATTCATCACCCTCTTGTATGCAGATTTGATAGTAACCACTTTTAAGATCAATTTTGGAGAAAATAGTGGCACCGCTAAGTTCATCAAGCATATCATCAAGGCGTGGAATGGGGTACCGATATCGAACGGTGATAGCATTGATAGGTCTACAATCGGGGCACATGCGAAAGCTACCTTCTCTTTTAGGCACAAGAATGACCGGTACGTCACAAGGACTCAAACTTTCACGCACATGTCCATGATCTATGAGATGATTTACTTGCCTTTGTATTTATTTTGTTTCTTCGGGGTTGACTCGGTAGGGAGCTTTGTTTGGAAGTGGCGCTCCGGGGATGAGGTCGATGCGGTGCTCGATGCCGCGTAGTGGAGGTAGACCCGGAGGTAACTCGGCGGGGAAAACATCTTGGAATTCCCGCAATAAAGAAGATAACACCAAGGGTAGATTGTGAGAGTTGTTAGTTTTTGGTGCCTCGTCCTTGAACAAGAGGACATAGTGTAGGACACTTGATGGGTTCTCACACACTTCTCTCATCTCACTTTTGGTGGCAAATATGACTAAGTTCTTGTCGCTCATCGTGGAGGCACTCAATTTTGGCTTGTGGCGCTCACTCTCTTTATGGTGGTTCGCTCTCTCAGTACTCTCTCCACGATGGGTGGCTTGCTTGTCGGCGAGCACTTGGCTTGGAGACATAGGTCGTAGCACAAACTCCTTCCCTTTCCTCTTGAAGCTATAATGGTTTGTGCGCCCGTTGTGGATGACACCGCGGTCAAATTGCCATGGCCGTCCAAGAAGAAGGTGGCAAACGGTCATCGGGAGGACATCACACTCCAAAGTGTCTTCATAAGCGCCTATCTCGAAAGAGACTTGTACCCTATGCTCCACTTGGATGGTACCGTTGTCTCTTAGCCATTGAACCTTGTAGGGGTGCGGGTGCTTCATCTTGACCAAATTGAGCTTGGAGCAAAGTTCTTCACTCGCTAAGTTATGGCAACTCCCTCCATCGATGATGACCTTGACGGACCGTCCATTGATACCGGCCTTCGTGTGGATGATATGGCATCTTTGGTCTTCATCTTGTTGATGTTGAAGAGTCAAGACCTTGGAAACAACAAGAGCGGGACTTGGATCTTCGTCACAAAAAACTTGATCATCTTCGTCTTCGTTGTTCACTTGCCGGTGCATGGCCACTTGATCAAGGGCTTCCATTTCTCCTTCACTCATAGAGTCATATGTTCCGTCTTCGCTGAGGATCATGGTCCGCTTGTTGGTACACTCAAAGGACTTGTGGCCTCGACCGCCACATGTGAAGCATTTGAAGGAACTTGTCTTGATGGTCTCATCGGTTGGAGTAGATGATGATGAAGCTTTCGGCTTGAAGTTGCTTGTAGTAGGAGGATGACTTGAGCTTGTCGAAGTTTTCTTGTAACTTGACTTGTCGCCGTTGCTTGTAGATGGCTTGGTTGAAGTAGAAGTTGTTGTAGTCGTTCAAGCTTGGGTGTTGGAGAAACCATAGGCCTTGGATGAGAACTTGGCATACTTGAAGTCATCTTGCACTTGATGTTCCGCTTTGGTAGCTTGATGCACTAGCTCGATGAGGTTCGAGTAGGGTTGGAAATCGGCGATCTTCTTGATAGGATGATTGAGTCCACTCAAGAAACGTGCCATAGTTTGCTCATCATCTTCTTTGACATTGGCTCGTATCATGGCAATCTCCATTTCCTTGTAGTATTCTTCAACGCTCTTGGTTCCTTGCTTGAGGAGTTGGAGTTTCTTGAAGAGGTCGCGGTTGTAGTAGGTTGGCACAAACCGTGCTCTCATGACATCTTTCATTTGCGCCCAAGTGGTGATGGGTGGTTCACCTTTTGCTTCTCGCCTGTCAACAATTTGTTCCCACCAAATGAGGATGTAATCTTGGAACTCAAGGGATGCCATTGCGATCTTCTTCTTTTCTTCATAGTTATGCAAGCGGAAGATTTTTGTCGACCTTCAATGCCCATGAGAGATATGATACGTCTCCAACGTATCTATAATTTTTGATTGCTCCATGCTATATTATCTACTGTTTTGGACAATATTGGGCTTTATTATCCACTTTATATTATTTTTGGGAGTAACCTATTAACCGGAGGCCCAGCCCAGAATTGCTGTTTTTTGCCTATTTCAGTGTTTCGAAGAAAAGGAATATCAAACGGAGTCCAATTGACCTGAAACTCCACGGAACTTATTTTTGGACCGAAGAAGCCCACGGAGTCTTCGAAGCTCACCAGGGAGTCTGGGCTGCCCACAAGGTGGGGGCGCCCATCCCCTAGGCGCGCCCCCTGCCTCGTGGACAGCACGGAGGTCCACCGACGTACTTCTTTCACCCATATATACCCACGTACCCTAAAACTTCGGAAGACGAGAATAGATCGGGAGTTCCGCCGGCGCAAGCCTCTATAGCCACCAAAAACCAATCAGGACCCTGTTCCGGCACCCTGCCGGAGGGGGGAACCCTCACCAGTGGCCATCTTCATCATCCCGGCGCTCCCCATGACGAGGAGGGAGTAGTTCACCCTCGGGGCTGAGGGTATGTACCAGTAGCTATGTGTTTGATCTCTCTCTCTCTCTCTCTCTCTCTCTCTCTCTCTCTCTCTCGTGTTCTTGATTTGGCACGATCTTGATGTATCACGAGCTTTGCTATTATAGTTGGATCTTATGTTGCTTCTCCCCCTCTACTCTCTTGTAATGGATTGAGTTTTCCCTTTGAAGTTATCTTATCGGATTGAGTCTTTAATGACTTGAGAACACTTTATGTATGTCTTGCCGTGCGTATCTGTAGTGACAATGGGATATCACGTGACTTACTTGATGTATGTTTTGGTGATCAACTTGCGGGTTCCGCCCATGAACCTATGCATAGGGGTTGGCACACGTTTTCATCTTGATTCTCCGGTAGAAACTTTGGGGCACTCTTTGAGGTTCTATGTGTTGGTTGAATAGATGAATCTAAGATTGTGTGATGCATATCATATAATCATACCCACAGATACTTGAGGTGACATTGGAGTATCTAGGTGACATTAGGGTTTTGGTTGATTTGTGTCTTAAGGTGTTATTCTAGTACGAACTCTAGGGCTGTTTGCGACACTTATAGGAATAGCCCAACAGATTGATTGGAAAGAATAACTTTGAGGTGGTTTCGTACCCTACCATAATCTCTTCGTTTGTTCTCACTATTAGTCACTTTGGAGTGACTCTTTGTTGCATGTTGAGGGATAGTTATATGATCCAACTATGTTATTATTGTTGAGAGAACTTGCACTAGTGAAAGTATGAACCCTAGGCCTTGTTTACTATCATTGCAATACCATTTACGCTCACTTTTATCATTAGTTACCTTGCTGTTTTTATATTTTCAGATTACAAAAACCTATATCTACCATCCATATTGCACTTGTATCACCATCTCTTCGTCGAACTAGTGCACCTATACAATTTACCATTGTATTGGGTGTGTTGGGGACACAAGAGACTCTTTGTTATTTGGTTGCAGGGTTGCTTGAGAGAGACCATCTTTATCCTACGCCTCCCACGGATTGATAAACCTTAGGTCATCCACTTGAGGGAAATTTTCTACTGTCCTACAAACCTCTGCACTTGGAGGCCCAACAACGTCTACAAGGAGAAGGTTGCGTAGTAGACATCAAGCTCTTTTCTGGCGCCGTTGCCGGGGAGGTTAGTGCTTGAAGGTATATCTTTAGATCTTGCAATCGAATCTTTTTGTTTCTTGTTTTAGCACTAGTTTAGTTTATAAAATAAAACTACCAAAAAAATGGAATTGAGTTTGTCTCATACACTTCATCTTTTTAATATCTTTCGTGAGTATGATGGAAAGGAAAATTGTGCCAAAGTGTTAGAAGAAGAATGCATTAAAATGTTTGGCACTAAATATTTATATGTTGAGCATGATTGCAATGTTGTTAGTATGAATTCCTTGAATATCCATGATGCTAATGATATGCAAAGCCACAAGCTTGGGGAAGCTATGTTTGATGAAGATGATATGTTTAGTCCCCCAAGTTTTGATGAGAAATTTTACTATGATGAAAGCATGCCTTCTATCTATGATGATTATTGTGATGACACGTATGCTATAAAGAATAATGATAACCATGAAACTTGTTATCTTGATCTTAATTTTCAATCACATGATAGTTATTTTGTTGAGTTGCTCCCACTATTGTTCATGAGAAGAATTTTGCTTATGTGGAGAGTAGTAAAATTTCTATGCAAGTAGATCATGAAAATAATGCTTTAGGTGCTGGTTATATTGTTTAATTCATTCATGATGCTACTAAAAATTATTATGAGGGAGGAATATATGCTTGTAGGAATTGCAATAATATCAAGTTTCCTCTCTATGTGCTTAAAGTTTTGAAGTTATGCTTGTTTTGCCTTCCTATGCTAGTTGATTATTGTTCCCATAAATTGTTTGATCAAAAAATCTCTATGCATAGGAAGTGGGTTAGACTTAAATGTTCTAATCATATTCTTATGCTCTCTTTATGTTTCAATTCCTATCTTTTTGTGAGCATCATTGAAATCATCATGCCTAGCTAGGGGCGTTAAACGATAGCGCTTGTTGGGAGGCAACCCAATTTTATTTTAGTTTCTTGCTTTTTGGTTTTGTTTAGGAATAAATAATCCATCTAGCTTCTGTTTAGATGTGGTTTTGTGTTTTAATTAGTGTTTATGCCAAGTAGAACCTTTGGGAAGACTTGGGTGAAGTCTTTATGATCATGCTGTAAAAAACAGAAACTTTAGCGCTCACGAGATTAGCTAATTTTTTTTACTGGAGAGTGCTATTTAGTTGATTCTTTTTGCAGATGATTACCAGACAAATTCCGCAGGTGCACCAATTTATTTTATAATTTTTGGAGTTCCAGAAGTTTGCGTTAGTTATAGATTACTACAGACTGTTCTGTTTTTTGACAGATTCTATTTTTCGTGTGTTGTTTGCTTATTTTTATGACTCTATGGCTAGTAAAATAGTTTATAAACCATAGAGAAGTTGGAATACAGTAGGTTTAACACCAATATAAATAAAGAATTAGTTCATTACAGTACCATGAAGTGGTGTTTTGTTTTCTTTCGCTAGCGGAGCTCACGAGATTTTCTGTTAAGTTTTGTGTTGTGAAGTTTAGTTTTGGGTAAAGATTCGATGGGCTATGGAATAAGGAGTGGCAAGAGCCTAAGCTTGGGGATGCCCAAGGCACCCCAAGGTAATATTCAAGGACAACGAAGAGCCTAAGCTTGGGGATGCCCCGGAAGGCATCCCCTCTTTCGTCTTCGTTCATCGGTAACTTTACTTGGAGCTATATTTTTATTCACCACATGATATGTGTTTTGCTTGGAGCATAATTTTATTTTCTTTAGCTTTGCTTGCTGTTTGAATAAAGTACGAAGATCTGAAATTCTTAAATGGGAGAGTCTTCACATAGTTGTATAATTATTCGACTACTCATTGATCTTCACTTATATCTTTCGGAGTAGTTTGTCATTTGCTCTAGTGCTTCACTTATATCTTTTAGAGCATGGTGGTAGTTTTATTTTGAAGAAATAGATGAACTCTCATACTTCACTTAGATTATTTTGAGAGTCTTAAATAGCATGGTAATTTGCTTAAATAATCCTAATATGCTAGGTATACAAGATTTGTAAGAATTCTTATGAGTGTGTTGAATACTAAGAGAAGTTTGATGCTCGATAATTGTTTTGAGATATGGAGGTAATAATATCTAAGTCGTGCTAGTTGAGTAGTTGTGAATTTGAGAAATGCTTGTGTTGAAGTTTGCAAGTCCCGTAGCATGCACGTATGGTAAACGTTATGTAACAAATTTGAAACATGAGGTGTTCTTTGATTGTCCTCCTTATGAGTAGCGGTTGGGGACGAGCGATGGTCTTTTCCTACCAATCTACCCCCCCTAGGAGCATGCGCGTAGTGCTTTGGTTTTTGATGGCTTGTAGATTTTTGCAATAACTATATGAGTTCTTTATGACTAATGTTGAGTCCACAGATTATACGCACTCTCACCCTTCCATCATTGCTAGCCTCTTCGGTACCGTGCATTGCCCTTTCTCACATTGAGAGTTGGTGCAAACTTCGCCGGTGCATCCAAACCCCGTGATATGATACGCTCTTTCACACATAAACCTCCTTATATCTTCCTAAAAACAGCCACCATACCTACCTATTATGGCATTTCCATAGCCATTCCAAGATATATTGCCATGCAACTTTCCACCATTCCGTTTATTATGACACGCTTCATCATTGTCATATTGCTTAACATGATCATGTAGTTGACATAGTATTTGTGGCAAAGCCACTATGCATAATTTTCATACATGTCACTCTTGAATCATTGCATATCCCGGTACACCACCAGAGGCATTCATATAGAGTCATACTTTGTTCTAGTATCGAGTTATAATCATTGAGTTGTAAATAAACAGAAGTGTGATGATCATCATTTAATAGAGCATTGTCCCCAAAAAAAGATAAAGGCCAAAAAAGAAAAAGAAGGCCAAAAATATATATATATATATATATATATATATATATATATATATATATATATATATATATATATATATATATATATATATATATAAAAGGCAATGCTACTATCCTTTTTTCCACACTTGTGCTTCAAAGTAGCACCATAATCTTCATGATAGAGAGTCTCTTGTTTTATCACTTACATACACTAGTGGGAATTTTTCATTATAGAACTTGGCTTGTATATTCCAACAATGGGCCTCCTCAAGTGCCCTAGGTCTTCGTGAGCAAGCAAGTTGGATGCACACCCACTTAGTTTCTTTCCTTGAGCTTTCATACATTTATAGCTCTAGTGCATCCGTTGCATGGCAATCCCTACTCCTTGCATTAACATCAATCGATGGGCATCTCCATAGCCCATTGATTAGCCTCGTTGATGTGAGACTTTCTCCTTTTTGTCTTCTCCACATAACCCCCATCATCATATTCTATTCCACCCATAGTGCGTGAAGGTTTATAAAGTTTGAGATTACTAAAGTATGAAATAATTGCTTGGAATGTCATTGGGGTTGTGCATGATGAGAGCATTCTTGTGTGACAAAAATGGAGCATGACTAAACTATATGATTTTGTAGGGATGAACTTTCTTTGGCCATGATATTTTGAGAAGACACAATTGCTTAGTTAGTATGCTTGAAGTATTATTATTTTTATGTCAATATGAACTTTTATCTTGAAACTTTCGGATCTGAATATTTATATCACAATTAAGAAGAATTACAATGAAATTATGCCAAGTAGCACTCCACATCAAAAATTCTTTTTTTATCATTTACCAACTCGAGGACGAGCAGGAATTAAGCTTGGGGATGCTTGATACGTCTCCAACGTATCTATAATTTTTGATTGCTCCATGCTACATTATCTACTGTTTTGGACAATATTGGGCTTTATTATCCACTTTTATATTATTTTTGGGACTAACCTATTAACCGGAGGCCCAACCCAGAATTGCTATCTTTTGCCTATTTCAGTGTTTCGAAGAAAAGGAATATCAAACGGAGTCTAATTGACCTGAAACTCCACGGAACTTATTTTTGACCAGAAGAAGCCCATGGGGTACCGGAAGCTCACCAGGGGAGTCCTGGGCTGCCCACGAGGGTGGGGTGCGCGCCCACCCCCCTAGGGCGCGCCCCCTGCCTCGTGGACAGCCCAGAGGTCCACCGACGTACTTCTTTCACCCATATATACCCACGTACCCTAAAACTTCCGAAGACGAGAATAGATCAGGAGTTCCGCCGCCGCAAGCCTCTGTAGCCACCAAAAACCATTCGGGACCCTGTTCCGGCACCCTGCCGGAGGGGGGAACCCTCACTGGTGGCCATCTTCATCATCCCGGCGCTCCCCATGACTAGGAGGGAGTAGTTCACCCTCTGGGCTGAGGGTATGTACCAGTAGTTATGTGTTTGATCTCTCTCTCTCTCTCTCTCTCTCTCTCTCTCGTGTTCTTGATTTGGCATGATCTTGATGTATCGCAAGCTTTGCTATTATAGTTGGATCTTATGTTGCTTCTCCCCTCTACTCTCTTGTAATGGATTGAGTTTTCCCTTTGAAGTTATCTTATCGGATTGAGTCTTTAATGACTTGAGAACACTTGATGTATGTCTTGCCGTGCGTATCTGTGGTGACAATGGGATATCACATGACTCACTTGATGTATGTTTTGGTGATCAACTTGCGGGTTCCGCCCATGTACCTATGCATAGGGGTTGGCACACGTTTTCGTCTTGATTCTCCGGTAGAAACTTTGGGGCACTCTTTGAGGTTCTATGTGTTGGTTGAGTAGATGAATCTGAGATTTTGTGATGCATATCGTATAATCATACCCACGGATACTTGAGGTGACATTGGAGTATCTAGGTGACATTAGGGTTTTGGTTGATTTGTGTCTTAAGGTGTTATTCTAGTACGAACTCTAGGGCTGTTTGTGACACTTATAGGAATAGCCCAACGGATTGATTGGAAAGAATAACTTTGAGGTGGTTTCGTACCCTACCATAATCTCTTCGTTTGTTCTCACTATTAGTGACTTTGGAGTGACTCTTTGTTGCATGTTGAGGGATATTTATATGATCCAACTATGTTATTATTGTTGAGAGAACTTGCACTAGTGAAAGTATGAACCCTAGGCCTTGTTTACTATCATTGCAGTACCGTTTACACTCACTTTTATCATTAGTTACCTTGTTGTTTTTATATTTTCAGATTAGAAAAACCTATATCTACCATCCATATTGCACTTTTATCACCATCTCTTCGCCGAACTAGTGCACCTATACAATTTACCATTGTATTGCGTGTGTTGGGGACACAAGAGACTCTTTGTTATTTGGTTGCAGGGTTGCTTGAGAGAGACCATCTTCATCCTACGCCTCCCACGGATTGATAAACCTTAGGTCATCCACTTGAGGGAAATTTGCTACTGTCCTACAAACCTCTGCACTTGGAGGCCCAACAACGTCTACAAGGAGAAGGTTGCGTAGTAGACATCAAGATACTCCCCGGGATCATTGCTTCCGGTGAACTTGGGCATGGTGAACTTGAGCTTGCCGTATCGTTGCTCTTCATTGTGTTGGGGACGGGGATGATGACGCCCTTGACGTGGAGGATTTTCAACCTCATGTTGCTCTTGGCGAGGAGGGTTGTCAACCTCATGTTGTTCTTGTCAGGGTGGCTCTTCATAGTCATCATGTGCTTGGTGAACTTGAGGTACTCATTGAGCTTGTGGAGGAACTTGTCGAGGTTGTGGTGGAACTTGTCGAGCTTGACGAGCTTGACGATGTGCTCGTGCTTCATAGATGCGTTCTTGGACTTCATCACGAAGAGCTTCTTCTTGTTCACGAGCTTGCCGGTTGCGTGTGGCGACGGCTCTACTTGAATCTCGGAGGGCTTGTTGTGCTTCAAGTGCTTGAGCTTCACGTAGTTCTTGTTCGTGACGTTGTGCCTCGGCATCTTGTGTTTCTTGGTGTTGTCGCGCTTTCTCCTCTTGTTATTGTTGGCGTAGACGTTGCCGTTCTTGTGCTTGCGCGAATGCTGCTTGGGTTTGACGTTGTCGGTGCTCTTGATAGTCGGTGTCATGTAGAGGGTTGCGGTTGGCATGACGATCTTGATGCGCGGCACGACGAAGAGTGTTCGATGTCGGGGTACTTGAGCCGGAGATAGTGTCGTCGGAGTGTCAACTCGAGCGGCTCCTTCTTGAGTAGGACAAAGTGGTAGAAGAGCGGTTGACAAACAAGGCACGAATCTCGTCCATTCTTGCGTCATTCTCGTGCTTGTGTTCGTCGAGCTTGCTGTCGAAGTAGTCCCTTGTACGTTGCTCGGAGAGGCGCAATTCGGTGGCGAGGTTGTCGATGCGGTCGCTCATTGCTTATTGCTCTTGATGCAAAGCTCGTTGTGCACCGAAGAGGTGGCTCTTGGTGACATAGGATGACATGCCGTCGTCTTGCTCCAAGAAGAGTGGGTTGGTGGAAGTGGTTGTCCTATCCATCATTCCAAACAAAGATATGTGAGTGGGAGAAGGAGAAGAACCAATACCAAATGTACCTTGACCGATGTTGAAGATGGATCAACGATCACTCAATGTGTAAAAAGGAAATAGCACAATTGGTACCAATCCTTGTCGGTTTCTCACACCTACACAAGTAAAAGCTTATGGTGGAGCTTGGTTAGGATGGTGGCACAAAGTTGGATGCAATTGTAAGTGAGCTTCAATAATGTTGGTAAATATTCACAAATTTGCAAATGCAACAAGTAGACCAAAAGCAAGATATAGTACACAGAAACACACACGCAAATAGATAAGTGAGGTCATGCAAACAAGGGTGAGCTAAAATGTGGAATCCACTAAAATGCTCGTGGTGCACAACACTAGAGAGACGCTAGCACGATTGCACAATAGGTGTATACGAAACTTGTGCACAACCTACTAAGCAAAAATGCAGCGACTTCTATCCCAAGTATGCTATATGTATGATGTTTCTATGCTTTGATCCAAGATGATCGAGTATGAAAATATTAATTTTGTATGATGCTATGGTTCTTTCTTATAAGCTCTTTGCTTATCTTTCCTCTTTGCTTAAAAGCTTGTTTGGCTCTTTGTTGTTTGAGCTCTTTTCTCATGCAATGCTTCACGAACCAAGATAGCAATTGAGTATATGCAATGGCCAATTTGTGACAGAAGAGATGATACCAAGATATGCACCACGGTGATATGGTATGAATGCTATGGGAAGTATGATCACTAATGTGCACAAGTCACGTTGCCGGCAATACTCAAAGGCTAGTCTCGATGGGTAAGCGACGCAAAAGTAAGGCTATGGTGTAATCAATGCAATTGCTAGAATGTATGATGATATCATGATACCAAGATGATACCAATGTGAGGTTGATACTACAATGTTGTAGTCGATCGTAGTAGTCCGTGGCGATGATGAGCGGTAGTGATGTCGATGTCGAACCGTACCTAGATAGCCGAAACACAAAAGGACACGGTTACCACAACTCAAATTCTCCAAGACCAAAATGTGTCAAAATCGTCGAAGGTGGATAGCGGTCAAGCTATGGAGGTGGTATGCGGAAGTGGTGGTGGTGTAGTAATGTGTATGCGGAAGTGGGTGTGGTGGCTGAAATTTTTTGAGGGAAATTCAGTTTTGTCAGGGATCAGCGGACGTCCGGTGGTGGAGTGGTCGTCCGGTCGTCGGACGTCCGGTAAGATCGGAAATCCGTAGATTCGAATCTGGTCAGGGGTTCCGGTCTTCCGGTGGACAACAGACGTCTGGTGGTCGGGGTCAACGCCGGATGTGAAATTGGGCGGAATTTTCTAATTTTGAGGACAAAATTCGAGGGAATTTGTGGATGGAAGGTGGGAAAACTGGGGAGATGCTAGATCCACTCGAGGCAAAGCAAATCAATGGATCAAATCCAACAAAACTTCATCACACCAAAAAATCACAAAAAAATTTGGGGAGCTATTTTTGTGGGGAATTTTCGGATTAGGACGAAAAACAACAAAATCAAGCTAGAAAACAAAGAGAGGGGGCTCCGAAATCGTGATCAACGTGGCTCATGATACCAAGATGATGTAGGGTAGAACCCTAACGACCCGATCTTTCACGAAAGGAGCGGATCCCAACGAGGAACACGAGGAACACGAGGGGGAAAACAAGGGGAAACACAAGAGAAACACTCAAACCAACAAGAATATATCACACATGCGCTAGACCCAAGAACTCAAAGAGAGATACATGACCCAAAGTCAACAAAGGACGATACAAGAGGTAACAGATTCTTCTCCGTGCGGAGGTCTTGATGATGGTCTTCTCCATAAAGGAGGTCTTGAATCCAACGTGGATCTTCTCCGAAGAGGGGCCACGGTCTCTCTCGTGGAGTAGATCCGTATGGATGAGCAAAGCTCTATCTCAAGTATGAGCTAAACCAATGCTGACCCTGCTAGGAGGAAGGAGAGGTGTATTTATAGTCTTAGTGCAAAAAGGGGCGAAGTGAAGGGGTACATGGGCCTCAGCCCGCAACTGGACACAGCCAGGTACCGGATGTCCGCTGGGGACCGCTCGTCCGGTGGCTCAAGGAAGACCGGACGTCCGGTGGCGTCGGGCGTCCGCTAAATCAGTTCGGGTGCAGAGGCGTCGGACGTCCGGAGACTTCAGACTTCCACTGATTCGGTTCGGCTGCAGTGACGCCGGTCGTCCGGTGGAGGCCGGACGTCCGCTCGTTGGGAAGTGGCGCCGGTCATCCGGTGTGGGCCGGCCGTCCTTTCGCTGGAGCATGCGCAGACTAGGACTTGGGCAGGTTGGCCTCCACATGCCGGACGTCCGGTCCAGACTGGTCGTCCCGTGGCTGGAGCATCTTCGGTAGCTCTTCTTCTTGTCCTTCTTCTCGTCCATCTTCTCCTTCCGATCCACCTTGCTCCTTAGCTTCTCCAAGGTACCTGAGTATGCAAAGTGTCTTTGTTTGAGGTAGCAACCATGTCTTGTGTATAGAAGGTGGTAGTTCGAAAAGGAGAGATGTCACCTCGGTTCGAGAGCTCTTGCACGTGCTCGAGTCATGGGTCCGCTAGGCACTTGGTGAGACGATGATAGGTCCATGGGGGTGACCTTGGGATGCTCCGCATCAGCTTTCTGTCAAGTTATCCCACAAGGATTATCTGACATAAACCAATTACCCCGGGCTTGGGCCCTTCGCACTATGGCTGGCACTAGTGATGATTTCTGCCATATATAGGTGTATTTTACTCTCAATAGTACGATCATCTTCCCTTATCAATGTTTCTATTTTTGTAGTCCTCAGGTGTATGGGCAAATTTCTTTATGATGCAGCTTGTGGTCTTTCAACTGGCTCTCTTAAAAATTGCCTTTTTATAAAGGGCATTTTTATTGACTCAAAATGTAACATCAAGCGGATACAAAACATAATGAGCATCATCCGGCCTCTGCATAACTAAGATGCACATATCCAAACAAAAATAAATTGAAAGAACATAAAAAGGCGACATATCAGCAATAGTATGATCACATAGGACCGACAGTCCGCCTATGTCGAAGGAGTTGGTGCGGTGAAAGTGCGTTATATCGACTAGAGGGGGGGTGAATAGGCGATTTTTATGAATTCTTCACTGAGGAATTTGCGGGTGAGGAAATTGCTTAGTGAAGAACTACTTGCAGTGGAATAAGTACTCAAAAGTAAACATAATAGAATACAAGCATGATCATCATGATGAAATGAAGACAAGCACAGAGTACAAAAGGCGTAATCACAGGATAGCTCAGGATGAAGACAAACAGACTGAAGAAATTGGACTGAGGAAATTGAGAAAGTCTTCAGTCAAAGTCTTCAAACATAGATATGACAAGCACACAACACAGTTATGAGGAAATGAAAGAGTTGAGGAAATAGAACCAGTTGGCTTGGTGAAGACAATGATTTGGTAGACCAGTTCCAACTGTTGTCTCAGTTGTACATCTGGTTGGAGTGGCTAGGTATTTAAACTTGAGGACACACAGTCCTCACTGTATTCTCCTTGAGCTAAAGTCACACAGACCTCGTTGAATCACTCGTGGTAAGTCTTCAGGTGACTTCTGAACCTTCACAAACTCGGTCACTCGATGATCCACCTCTAGACCATGACGCCTAACTGTCTGGAAGAAGCACAGTCTTCAAAGGTAACAAGCGTCGGATCCACGCAGGATCAATCTCTTCAGTGATGCTCAATCACTTTGGGTTTGTAGGTGTTTGGGTTTGGGTTTTCCTCACTCGATGATTTTCACTCAAAGTCCTCGGAGGATGGGATGCTCTCAAATGACAAGTGTCAGTTTCTCTTGGAGCAGCCAACCAGCTAGTGGTTGTAGGGGGCGGCTATTTATAGCCTAGGGAACAGCCCGACATGATAAGACATAAATGCCCTTCAAGGATATGACCGTTAGGTGGGTAGATATTTTGGGACAGCTGGCGCAAGGCACAACAACGGTCGGAAATTTGAGGCTCAGATTCCTCAGGACTATCATGTTCCTCACTGTGTAGGCAATCCGCACTGGCGAATTCCTAACTCCTCAGTCAGAACAAATTCCTCAGAGACCAGAAGAACTTCGTCTCTGTCACTGAAGAATATGACTGAACTATATGAGATTTCCAATGGCTTCACTCGAAGGGATTGGCAGGTGTAGGATTTTGAGTTGAGCATCACTTGGAAAATTTTCCTTAGTATTTCCTCGACCCCCTTTAACAGTACGGTGTTTCCTATGACTCAAGAAAGAGAAAATGAAACTACGAAAACAAAAGTCTTCATGCTTCATGTTTTTCGAATGAATACCAAGTCTTCAAGGTCACACCAATTTCTTCACTGTCAAAGTCTTCATAAAGTCTTCAGAAATCCAAAGTCTTCATTCGAAGAACTTCATTTTTAGGGGTCGACTTTCTCTGTAAATATCAAACTCCTAATAGACTTATAGACCTGTGTACACTCATAAACACATTAGTCCCTTAACCTATAAGTCTTCAATACACCAAAATCACTAAGGGGCACTAGATGCACTTACATGTGGTTATCCGTAGATTATGCTGCCACCCATGCTGAGTGAAGACCTCCCTGGCCACCCGCTCCAACCGCATACACACCATCTTGAATAGCGGTTGATACTCCGTTCGGTGCAGTGTAGACCACGTATGGAGCGAGTGCGTACAACGGAAAATAACCGGCAAAGGAGAGGTGTTTTTGCCCTCGAAAACGAAATCATTCCTACATAGCTAGAGTGCCCATAATAAGGCATATGCTCCCACCTGAATTAGCATTTTGAACCTATTTGAAATGCCATCCAACCAATGACCAAAAATATTGGCAACACTTGTGGGTGGATACAAATTAGACGCTATTTGGATGACTGACCACGTAGAGCGTGCAAACTTGCATTGAAAAAGAGGTGTTTGATTGTCTCGTCATGAGTACAAAAACTACACTTCTTACTTCCGTGCCAATTGCGACGGGCGAGATTGTCTTTGGTTAGCACAACTCCCTTTCGAAGATACCACATAAAGATTTTAACCTTTAGTGGAATCTTCGACATCCAAATTTTCTTGTTATTATCTACTGGGACCACTAAATGTGTGAGCGCACGATACATAGAGTTGACTCTGAAGGACCCAGATGTAGTGAGGTTCCAGTGAAACACATCCTGTCCTTGTGCCAGGTTATCGACTCCAATCGAGACAATACATTTTGCCATGACATAAGACGGGGGCCAATCAAATCCCTCCTAAAAGAAATATTTGGCGGAAATGAACTGAGCACCTGCGCTACAGTATCATTCTTATCGCAAACAATGTGGTACAAAGCTCGATATTGTTCTCGGAGGCTGGCATTGCACAGCCAGTTATCCTCCCAGAAACGAATCTCCAACCCATCTTTTATCGCGAAGTATCCAAAACGGAAAAAGGTGTTTCTTCACCGCCATTAGATCAACCCAAAAGTGTGAGTCACCAGGTTTCCAATAGGCCTGTGACACAACTTTTTGGCCTAGATACTTATTGCGCGGCAGGGTTTGCCAAACACCATCCTCAGTAAGTAGTTTGAACAACCATTTACTAAGGCCCTGTTTGGTTCGGCTAAGGATTTCTAAAAGTAATGTGAAAAATCTGTTGTGGAAAAACAGTTGTGGAAAATCTGATGTGAAAAGATGTAGGTCATTTGGCAAACCAGCTGATATAACTTTTTTAGATTTTGGCCCGCAGCGGAATCAGATTTTGGAAAGCACGTCCTGGGCTGCTTCCACTTTTGGTTCGGATTTTGGCAATGGATTTCTGGAATTGGATTCTGCTGGGTTCGCCCTTTGGTTCAGATTCTGCTGCGCGGCAGCGGAATCCGTCGATAAAAGCTGAACCAAACAGGGCCTAAGTAAGGCATCATTCTTGACCTGAAGGTCATGAATGCCAAGTCCACCATGGTCTTTCGGCCTACAAACCACGCTCCATTTGGTTAGCCTATATTTTTTCTTTTCACTGTCCCCTTGCCAAAAGAATCTGGATCTGAAATAATCCAGCCTCTGCAAGACCCCTCTTGGGACTTGGAAAAAAGAGAGCATATAGAGAACCATATTTGTGCACTGAGTTGATTAAGACCAGTCATCCTCCAATAGAGAGCATCTTGCCTTTCCAACTACTCAAACGTTTCTCTAAGCGCTCTTCTACATGTTTCCACTCCGCATTAGTGAGTCGCCGATAATGAATCGGAATTCCCAAATATTTAATCGGAAATTGGCCTTGCGCACAACCAAACAGGTCGGCATACTCAGCCGCTGCCTCACTGACTTCTCCAAAGCAGAACAATTGGATTTTATGGAAGTTAATTTTAAGACTTGACATCTGCTCAAACGCTGAAAGTAATAATTTCAGGTTTTGAGCCTTATCCAAGTCATGTTCCATAAAAAGAATTGTATCATCGGCATATTGCAGAATAGAGAGGCCGCCATCCACAAGGTGGGGCACTACTCCTGCAATTTGACCGTCCTGCTTGGCACGATCAGTCAGAATAGACAACATGCCAGCCACGATGTTAATAACATTGGAGACATGGAGTCACCCTATCGTAGTCCTTTTTTGTTTGAAAGTAATGGCCTATGTCATCATTGACTTGGACATCCATACTACCTCCAGTAACAAAATTTTGGATCCACTGGCGCCATTTATCGGAGAACCCTTTCATTCTTAGGGCATGTTGAAGGAACGACCATTTGACCTTATCATAGGCCTTTTGGAAATCAATCTTGAACACCACTCCACTCATGTGTTTACGGTGCATTTCGTGAACAGTCTCATGTAGGATTACTACTCCATCGAGTATATTTCTACCTTGCATGAAAGCCGTTTGAGATGGCCGGACGACATGGTCAGCAACCGTGTTGAGGCTATTAGTAGCCACTTTGGTGAAAATCTTGAAGATGACATTAAGGAGACATATGGGTCTATATTGCTGGATTCGCTCAGCCTCCTTAATTTTCAGGAACAAAACAGTCTCGCCAAAGTTAAGCCTGAATAGATCAAGTTGGCCAGCATGAAGACAATTGAACAACTCCAATATGTCAGTCTTGATGGTATCCCAAAAATTCTGATATAATTCTGCGGGGAAGCCATCAGGGCCTGGAGCTTTGTTGTGTTCCATTTGAAACACCGCCGCTCTCACCTCCTCCTCAGAGAAAGGTGTCGTGAGGATATCGTTCTCTTCTGCTGTGACTTGTGGAGTATCATCTGTCCAGGTCTCGTCAAGGGTGAAGTTCCCTTCATCAGGTGCCCCAAACAAAGATTTGTAGTATTACGAGATATGACTTTCGAGCTCTGCCTGACCTTCGATCCGCCCCTCATCTTGTTGGAGACTGAATATACACTTCTTCCTATGCCGACCATTGGCGACAAGTTGGAAGTATCGTGTATTACTGTCTCCCTTCAAGATGAAGTCAGCTTTGGATCTTTGGTAATATTTGATTTCCTCTTCTCGCAAATGACGTGAAATCTTCTCATTGGATTGATTTTTCAATTCAACCTCTTGTTGTGACAAGATGTGAGTTTCTGTGATTTTATCGAGGTCATCAATAATGGTGGCGATTCGTTGTCTTTTTTGTATATTCCATTGGTGTGTTTCGCCCATCCAGATAGGTATCGCCTTATGGCTCTTATTTTAAAGTTTGATCTCTGAATAGGTGTGCGATCAATTGCGGGTCTCTCCCATATATTCTTGATTATGTCTGCAAAGCCATCTCGATGCAACCATCCCAATTCAAACTTTAAAGGGCGGCGTGTGGATGGGTTTGTAGAATTAGAATCAAGAATGATGGGCGCATGATCCAATAGCGCCTCGATACACTCTAGGGCCCTACCAGAGGAAATTTTATCTCCCATTCGGTATCCATGAGTACCCTGTCAAGCTTTTCGTATGTTGGCACAGAACGGTTATTGGCCCAAGTGAATTATCGGCCAGACAAACTAGCTTCTCGAAGATTCAAACTGTCAATTACATCATTGAACAGAAAAGGCCAGTGAGTGTCAAAGCGGTCATTATTTTTCTCTTCCTGGTACCTAAGGATATTAAAGTCCCCACAAATAAGCATTGGATGTGGGTTATCCTTAACCAGCACTACAAAAAAATACACATCCATGACATTTTGGGCCGAACAGTTTTTTTTCTGTCATACATATGACACTTCTATGACGATAATTGTGACAAAACCCGGTATCATCATAGATGTGGTGGGCTCCTACTTCTATGACAAAAAATCATGACAGAAAATGGGCTTTTCGTCCTGGGCGGGCCGGAGACGCAGTTGCATGACATTCTTTGGGCCGTCCATGACGGAAAAAACCGTGGTGGAAGCGAGGGGAGGAAAATTTCGAGGAGTTGCGGTTACGGTGGGAGGTCGGGGCCGAAGCGATGCGCGTTTTCTCGTACACATACGCTGGCGTGTGTGCGGCGTTGGCTCTAATCGAACCCGAAGCGAGGCGTTGGGCTCTAATCGAACCCGGCGATTACCTGCGCAGCTACGCGTTATTGAACCCGAGCGATCGATCGATGGCTGTTGGCGAACCCGATCGGCGATTCCCTCGCTCATCGCTGCTAACTGAAGCCGATCGATGCTGCCTCTGGGATGAACAGTGAGCATTGCGGGGGGTTTGGATGAACAGTGAGTGGTGGCGTTTGCCTCTGGATGAACAGGACCCCGTGGTGTGGTGGAGGGCTGGATGAGCATGAGCGGTGGTGGGGTGGTTGAGCAGGACCCGTGGTGTGGAGGGCTGGATGGACGGTGAGACGGTGGAGGGGTGCCCGTGGAGGGTGGTTGAACAGGACCTCGTGGTGTGGAGGGCTGGATGAGCAGAGACGGTGGAGGGGTGGTTGAGCAAGAGCGGTGGAGTAGCGTGCGATGGAGGCTGGATGAGCAGGAGCAGTGGAGGTGGAGGAGGTCGACGGTAGCCCGTGGAGGCTGGAGGAGGTCGATGGTGGAGATGAACAGTATCCGTGGAGTCTGTTTTGCGGTCGCCACACTCCTCCCGATGAACAGGACCCCGTTTGACCAGAAGCGCCCAACACAAGTCTGTTTAAATGCATTTTGCGGTACGCCACACCCCTCCCGATCAACAGGACCCCCGTTTCGACCGTAGGAGGTCCATTTCATCCGTTTTGCGGTACGCCACACACCTCCCGATCAACAGGACCCCCGTTTCGACCGTAGGAGGTCCGTTTCCTCCGTTTTGCGGTACGCCACACCCTTCCCGATCAACAGGACCCCGTTCCGAACGTAGGAGGTCCGTTTCCTTCGTTGTGCGGTACGCCAAGCCTCGTTTCCATCACCTGTTCCATCCAAGCCCTCCCGATGAACACGACCATGCATTCTGTTCTGACCCAGCCGGTTGGCTCCCACGCGTTCCGTTGCCTCCCGATGAACATGACGCATTCCATTACCTCCCCATGAACACGACGCACTCCGTTGCCTCCCCATGAACACGACGACGACGTTATTTCTCCGTTCCATCCCAGCCATGTACACGAGCCCTGGCCGTACGTATGCGCGAGTAGGCGTTCGAGACCCCGCCCGTATGTACACATACGTGGCCGTATTTTCTTTCTTGCACCCTGACCGTTGTACGTACGTGTACATGCTACGTGTGCGCCTCTACTACGACACGTGCGCGCCTCTACAGCGACCAGTATGTACGTACACGTTCGCGACCAGAATGACAACGCTACGTACGCTTCGACCAGGTGGGTCCCGACTGTCAGGCACTTCCTTGCGTGCAAAGATGTAGCTAGTGGGTCTCGGCAATCGGGAATCGTTTTTTGCCGGACGCACTTCCTTGTGTGCGAAGATGTAGCCGGTGGGTCCCAGCAGTCAGGGGGCGAATCGTTTTTTTTTTTTGCCCGGACACACTTCCTTGCGTGCGAAGGTGTAGCTGGTGGGTCCCAGCAGTCAGGGGGGCGAATCATTTTGGTTTTTTTGCCGGACGCACTTCCTTGCGTGCGAAGGTGTAGCTGCTGGGTCCCAGCAGTCAGGGGGGCGAATCGTTTTTTGCCCGAACGCACTTCCTTGCGTGCGATGGTGTAGCAGGTGGGTCCCAGCAGTCGAGGGGCGAATCGTTTTTTTCTTCGGAGCACTTCCTTGCGTGTGAAGATGTAGCTGGTGGGTCCCAGCAGTCAGGGGGCGAATCGTTTTTTCCTGGACGCACTTTCTTGCGTGCGAAGATGTAGCTCGTGGGTCCCAGCAGTCAGGGGGCGAATCATTTTTTTCGCGAAATACGGTGGCCCGTCCGGTGGGTCCCTGCTGTCAGGTGGAGGAATAATTATTTTGTGCGTAATAAGGAGGCACTTCCTTGCGGCTGCCATGGACCCAGCTGTCAGCCTCTCCACGTACAGTCCACGTCCGATGGAAGTCGTTCCTTGACCACGTTGACCACGCCACGCCGAGAGCACCACGGCGGTGGAAGACGACGAGGCCTAGGAAGGGGACGGCGCGGAGCCGGGGAAGACGCGACAGTGGATGCACACGCGGAGAGGAGTACGAGGGTTCGGTGGTTCGGCTGCGCTGCCGTCACCGCGGAATTGGGCGGCTGGAGCAAGAAGACCAGAGGTTGAAGAAGCACAACGGCCGTTGGATGGACATCATACGGTCACTGCAGCTAGAGTCGTTTATATTGACTAAGTTGACAAAACCCTTGGTACGTCAACTTAGTAGGCCCTGAGTCAGCTTCAAGCGGTGCGCCCGGATGTCGGGGAGGAATCATTTTTGGGCGGGTGAAGCTAGAATATCCGAGATTGAAGAAGAAGCACGACATCCGTTGGATGGACATCCAACGGCCACTGCTGCTAGAACCGTGTGTTGACTATAAGTTGACAAAGCCTTACGTACGCGTCAACTCTGTTTTTTTAGGGGACACGTCAACTTAGTAAGGCCAGAAGTGTGTGGCAGAGAACTTATAGACCATTTGAGATTTGTAAGAATGTGTAGCCCATTTTTGAATTCTAATGGAATTTACTACAGCCCATTTACAGTTTGTTAAAAGTACAGCCCATTTCAACCAATCGTTCAAAACAGAATTCAATAAAATTTCCCACATTTTGATTGGATCCGGAATATTTTTATCCCGAAATTTCTAGTCAGATTAAATACAATTTCAATATAAATTTATATTACGTAAAAATCCAACGAAACATTGCGCTCGCAACAATTAAAGAAATTAAAATTTTCAATATCCAAAAATAATAATTTATAAAGTAATCACGTGTTTGGTGCATTTTTAATAGTTACTGCCCAGTTTTTACAATTACATCCCATTTATTATTTCTTAAAGCCCATTTTCTTGTTAAGACAAATGCATCCCTCCTAGGAAAGATTTGCAGTCCAGCGGGGCGGAGAATAACAACTTGACCTTGCCTGGGTATTCCTAAAAAAAAGTATAGCTGGGCTAGCCATTTTCATCTTGAAAAAAATTAATATCTGGACTGGATATCTGGCCTGGGCTAGACGGGCCACATCACGCCAAGTTAATACCTGCAGCGATGTTTTCGTTGTTGTTCAGAGGAGAAAAATTAATGTCTGGGCTAAACATCAAAAAACTCTGCACAAATACTGCTCGAGCTGCTTGGTCCCAGTTGTCGGCCGCTTCTTGTGCAATTCTCTCGTTTATTGACTCCTCCAGGAGGTTGACAATGTTGTGGGACCGTGATGTCAGGAAACCAGGAGGAAGCAAAATAAAATATAGTTATATATATATATATATATATATATATATATATATATATATATATATATATATATATATATATATATATATATATATATATATATATATATATAAAATAAGGAGGCACTTGCGTACGTGAGGCTATGGACCTGGTGGGTCCCCATTGTCATCCTCTCCAAGTAAAGTCATCTCCTCGCCCGCGCGCGCTTCCCGCCCGAAACAGTCAGCGCCGCCTGCCCCGCTTCCCGGTGCAGGCGATTGCTCCACCTTCAAACGACACAAGTGTCATCCGTCCGTACATCTGCCGCCCACATTAATGATACGCGGTTGCCGAGGCGGCTACTCCGGCGTCACACGTCCGTCCCTCCGCCCGCCCACCATTGCTATATAAACTGTTGCGCTGGCCATAGCCGCAGTCATCCGCATCAGTTTCCTTTCTCCTGTCCACACCACTACTGCCCACCATGGCTTCCCCGCGCTCCAGCGCTCTTCGGGACGGGCGGACGACGGACCACAAGGAGATGGCAGCCATTGCTGCCGACCGGCTGGCCGGCAGGCAGCCGGAGGACGACGACGTCCCAATGGAGAACATGGTAGTCGATGATCCAGCGCCAACCCCCTCCTCCGCGCCATCCTCGCCGGTGCATTGCACCATAACCATCGGCGAGGCCCGTGCCCAATATATGGACAGGGTGAGGCAGATGCATGAGGAGCAGTTTCGGGAGGCGCAGGCCGACGCCGCCTACAACCACCATCTCCTCCAGGAGCACCTGCAGGCGGAGGAGCAGATCGCCGTGGAGCGGGCGGAGCAGGAGGCGCTGCTCGACTCGTACCGCTCCGCCCGCAAGGGTTGCCTCGAAGGCCTGGCGGTACCGCATGCGGTGGCGGAGGCTGCGCCGCCTACAAAGAGGCTAGCAAAGAGGGCGGCGAAGCGGGCGAGGTGCTGTTTGGCGAGACCAAGGGCGAGGCAGAGGGCGATGCCGGCCCGGCGAGTCCCGCCCCTTGGCGTCGATGAGGCAGAGGACATCACCGGCTCAGCCAAGGCCCCACCTTGCCGGCAACGTGGGGGGGGGGGGGGATTTCCACCGCTCCGCTGAGGCGCGGCCCGCCGGCAACGAGACAGAGGACATTTCCGGCTCCGCCGAGGCCCCTCCCCGCTGCCAACAAGGCCACGCCACATAGAAAACAAGGAAAAGTAGAACACGGTAGGTCGCCGCCGCTCGGGTCCAAGTAAGGCCACCGCTGCTACCCTCCGGTTGAAGCCAAGCTAGGCGGGTTGACCATTGACGGTCGGTTAGCTTCTTGGCCGCGACGTGGAGTGGGAGAGCTGCGCTGGAGAAAACGCTGCTTCTTTAACTGCTGGTGCAGTTGGCTGATCGACACGTGGGCCCAACAGGCCATGTCATGTCACGAATCGCACTCGCAGCTTAAGTCGATGAAGCTTTCTGCTCTCGATGGGACACAGGTGGGTAGCTTCGGTTAATTAATCGTGGGAATATTGCCTCTGACATGTGAGTCGCTGAGATGCATAATCATCGATTGTTATGAATTAATCCTGGGAATATTGCCTCTGACATGTTATTTACTTCACAACTAAAGAATAAAGAAAAAATTGATCGACGCTGCTGATAGCAAAGGGCGTCCCATTCAAAAATATCAAACGCATGTCTTGCTAAAATCAATGAGCAAAATTTGACAAGGTTGTCCCATTCCAAAATATCAAATGCCTATGATTGTGGAATGGGCAGGGTTTGCCATCAGTTCGGACATTGACATGGCACCTCGTGCTAAATAAACCAGCTGTTCTTTTGTGCAGTTCCACCAAAATCAACCAAATTCGCGCGTAGCTTGTATGATTTCGCCCTTATATGTTGCAACACCTTGAACTTATCGGCACCTCCTTTCTTGTGGTGGAAATGAATGATTCGATGTATTCATGAACATTTTGTGCAGTTCCCATTGAAATTAAGTTGAGCACCCCTGTTTGCACAAATACAAAAAGTGATTAGTATAAAGCAAACTGTACTATGATTTGACTGTTTCAACAGCACATACATGGTCCATGTAGAGCACACTTTTAGAAAAATGGAACTCACCGAAAGAATCCTAGAACAACATTGTACTCGCATCACAGCAAAAAAATGGAGATTTGTCAGTCCTTCTGAGCTGAAGTTAGTTTGGTCTTGTGGGGAGTAATGTAACCATCCTTCAACTGCTCCTTCTGATGAGAAGATAGACAGGGTTTCTTCATCCTGGCACAATCGGAACTAGTCACTTCACGTACTCCATATTCTTCTTTAGAGGAAGATGATCCTGTTGTGCAAAGACAAGAGGACTACTAAATGCTAGCATCCATGTTTGCTCGAAAAAAAGGAAAGGAAATATTTAAAACAACACAGATGAAGCACTTCTCAAGGACAATACCACTTTTTCATGACAGTATCTAAACAGTAGCACAACACCAATAGAGATGACAAAGCTCAATCATATGGATGAAATCAGTGGGCGAGTACCAACCTTTATCAGGAGGCTGATTGTGTAGAGCATACAGATGAAGCACCTCTCCGGAACCATCTGTTGCTATCTACGGGGGTGGCCATGCTTACTATATACTCCTCGATTAGTTTAGTGTTTCCAACATCTTCTTGTGCAGTTCCACTAAAATATATGGTATCTTCAAAGAAGATCCATGTTTGCACAAGTAGAGATAATTACGTATGGCATCAAATCAGTGGCAAAACAGTTGCTCGTTCCAGCCATAGCAATAAATTAAGATGCAAAACTATAACATTACTTGTGTCATCACAGTTCCAGTGCTTCATTACAGCACCGGGAGTTGATTTTTGTTTTTCTTCCGCTTGTTCTTCCCCTTCATCACTTGGTTCAATAACAGACAAGCTTCGCCTTCAATGTAAGATTTGGCATGTCAATTAGGAAGCATAATTATAGTACTAAACTTAATTTTCTGATGAAAGTGGCAAAATACAGGCCAGCAGTTGTGAAATATTCTTATCTTACCTCAATGGGATATTACGGTGCACATACAGATTGGAAGTCCTGTCTCCATTTGTGCAGTTCACTAAAATCAAGCAACATTATCGTACAAGTAGCACAACATATGAAAGCACACTGCAGAATCATGTGAAAGAAGGCTACTACTGACCTCATGATGCGGAATTCAAACAACTCACAAGAAGAAGATCTGAACCAAATTCGCCTTAACGGATAGGAAGTAAGATCTCCTCTTGTGCAGTTCCACTAAGATCAAGCAATCAAACAACGTTGTCGGTGTGACATTTTGGTTGAACTGCACAAAACACTCTTAAAACAAAAGTGTTTTGTGCAGTGCAACAAAAGGTCACAATGGCAACGAGGTGAAGTAGATAACCCTGTTTACACAGAGGTGCAAAGGAAACAATTAGTGGTCAATAACGGTGGATGACACAGAAGCCAACAAAAAGAAGCATCTACCTTATCTAAATGGGAAAGAAAGCAAGATAGTAGCATTTCTCAAACGGGGGCATTGATTAATATTAACATAGAGATTATTAAACATATAATTTTCTTTTAACTGTCGCATTGCATCAATTTTCCAGCGGCATTATTAGAGGGTGTTTGTTTATAAGGACATTTTGGTGTAGGGACTAAAAAAACTCCGTGTCAGTCCCATCTAAACCAAACAGGAGGGGCTTTTAGGGACTAAAAGTGGGCATTTGGGACTAAAGAAAGAAGACCCCGAGGGAGTCTTTTTGGGACTTTTTCCAACAGTTGCCCCTGCCACGCATCGCACCTTGTTTCTATTAGTTCATTACTAGGGGTAACATGGTCTTTTAGCATGTCATTTAATAACCTCTAGTCCATGTTTAGTCCATGGAACCAAGCAGGTAGGGACTAGGGATTTTTTAACCAAACAGGGCCTTAGATTAACAACAGCTAATGAGTTGCACGGGACGGTGGGACGACCAGCACCATGTGCATCTACCGATGTCTTGTGGTCATGCACATCTGTTGCAACAAAGAACAAACAACCAAGGAGCATATTTGTGTTGGTCCCAGTTTTGTTATCTTTAGACACCTTTCCCTATGTGAGCGCAGCAAATCTAGTCTTGCTCAAACTCTACAGCCTTGTCCCTTCCTTTCCTTTTTGAACTAGTACTTTCACCCCTTCCTTTCCTTTTTGAACCACGTCCTAGATTTATGCGATACAACTTTCCCCACTAATTTCCCACATTCCTTTCCTCTTTGAACCACGTCCTAGATTCATGCTATACAACTTTCCCCCTTCATTTCCTCTTTGAATCACGTCCTAGATTCATGTGATATACTTCCTCCGTTCCTAAATATAAGTATTTGTAAATATTCCACTATGAACCACATACAGATGTATATAGATGCATTTTAGAGTGTATATTCATTCATTTTGCTCCGTATGTAGTCCTAGTAAAATCTCTACAAAGACTTATATTTAGGAACGGAGGGAGTACAACTTTTCCCACTACTTTCCCCCACTCCTTTCCTCTTTGAACCACGTCCTAGATTCATGGTATACATGCAGCTAGAGCAATGCATGTGGAGTAAGTAAATTATACCTTAAGGTTCTTGGGGCGTGGTTCGGTGGGCGACGGGACGGCGGCGAAGAAGAAGGGGTCGGAGGCCCTCCCGCGCCGCTGCTGGGTGGAAAGTGAACAGCTGCGCCGGTAGTGGATTCCCTCCCTCGCCGACGGCGACAGTGTTAAGCCTCCTTCCCTTCCCGGCGGACGGATCCTGCCGGCTCTTTGAGCAGCAGTGAGGGGAGAGAGAGGCCAACGAAGTCTTGTTTAGATCTGGAGAGGGTGAGAGAGTGTGAAGAGAGCAACTACAAGCGCTGAGGCTCCAGTGGGAGAGGGCGAGAGAGTGTGAAGAGAGCAACTACAAGCGCTAAGGCTCCAGCGTGTGTATATATATATACTGGAGAGAGAGTGTGAAGCGTGCAAACCCTAGAAAACATTTTGACTAGTCAAAGAATCCTCCTGGCAAAAATTATGCTCAAGTGTAGTTATCGAACCCAAGACCTCAAGTTTCATGAGCGAATAGGCTAACCAGCTACACAACCCTCCTGTTATGTTCAACGAGAGGAAAATAACCTTTTATACATTCCTGCATTCGTGTGACAAGCATGCCGTGTTTTTTTTGTGTGAGAGTCATTGGGATTTCAATCATAATCGTGTCATGTGGCTTTGGTGGTAAGACTATCCACAGTGGTGCAGAAATAATGCAGCCTTAGTCACCTTACCTCTCTCCACGTAGTACGTTGGGTCCCACCAGTCAGAGGGTGAAACAAACAAATTAATAAGAAAAATTAAAAGCGCCAACGGTGTATCTTACCTCACACATCTCGCTACTTCTCGGGAACACTGTCTAATTAATCCCTCTATTCGCTCACGTACTATTTTAAGTGAATCCTTATTATAACATGCACACAAATTTTGGGCACTTGTATTCGACTTAAGTCAGTGTGCCACCATATCTCGTATACTTACTACTCCCTCCGTCTAGGCGTAATAAGTCACGTTAGAAGGTGCAATGGGACCAAGGTGCGTGCGTGTGCGTGTGTGTGTTTAACAGCATGTGTGTGTTAGAGAGTGCGACAGATCGGCCTACTCCTACAGAGAGATGGTGTGTAGTGTACGATTTTAGCTTGAGAGTCGGTGCATCCTCTCGTTTCAGGCGTGTCCGTAGGGACATCGGACAGCTGCCACGCCCGCTCGACCAGCCTGGCCCACCCAAAGCCCTCCATCGCCCGCGCACTTCCCGCTTCAAGCGGTCAGCGCCGCTCCAAAGAATCGGTGCCGCATTCATGCCCGGGCAGAGCGGACGCGACCTCTCACTGGCGCAAGAGTGATGGTTGCTTCGTCCGTCCAACTTACTGCTGGGTCTATGTGATTTGACGGCTCATTGGTCTTTATTACTGAGGTGGTAGGACTGGTGGATGTCCCACGCTTTCGGCGTACTAGATTACAATTTTTTCCATTCTTACAGCGGAGGAGTGCAAGAGCAGTGAAAACACGCAGGCTCAGTGATTGCATAGCCCACCTCACACTATCACCGTGCGACACCTAACTCTTTACATAGTACTCCCTCCGTTCCTAAATATTACTAGATGAGTCTCCGTGCGTTGCAGCGGAACAGCGGTATATCTCTCTGCGCAAAATTATCGATTTCATAGAACTAAAAAAACTCTATAACCGCATGACAAATGTGGTAGCCAAACTAAATAAACTCCCATCATCATTTAGATCATCCCACGTAAGGAAAAAAGATCAGCCAACTCCTACTGCATAATGGGATTATATTTTTCTTTTTGACATGTTAATGGGACTTAAAAGCTCACTTACATGCATGCTACCGGTGCATGCTTGCATGCAGACATGTTAATGTGATTTAAAACCCACTCACATGCATGTGCCACGGTATGTCTGCATGCTTGCATGTGGCTTAGTGTGGAGCCTCTCAACGTCTAGATCAGACGGCTATTATGGACTGATTTACTTCATCTAATGGCTACATCAATTTTGATGATGTGGCTCTAGGAGAGGATAGAGAATTCCTAGTAGTGGGGGCTAGCTATTACTAGTAGATAAGTCTTTGTAGAGATTCCACTAGGTGAACTACATACGGAACAAAATGAATGAATCTACACTTAAAATGCATCTATATACATCCGCATGTGGTTCATGGTGAAATCTCTACAAAGACTTATATTTAGGAACGGAGGAAGTACTAGTATAGTACGTACAGTAATTTATCAGCGAGATAAATTTGTACAATGCTATGAAGCTTCCAGCTTCTGTTACATGTATCTTGGTCCAAGGTTTCCCGTTGCAACATTTCATCAAATACAAAGGATACTAACATGCATGCTATTGCATCTCAATGATTGACAGATCATAGCAAATATGTACTCCCTCCGTTCCAAAATAAGTGTCTCAACTTTGTGCAAACTTTAGTACAAAGTTGTACTACTACTAAAGTTGACACTTATTTTGGAACAGAGGCAGCTAAAGAAAAAAACAATCCATGCAGTCCCTAGCCCTTGAACCGTGAACCCTGACCAGCCTTCAATTTGCTAGCAACGTTCAAGCTTCCTAATAAATGAAGTTTGCAACCTTTTGACCATCGGATCATTTTGTGCAGTTTCACCAAAATCGAGATGAGCATCCCTGTGGCAAAGAAATTGAAGCGTGATTAGAATAAGATTACTGGGACTAGTTGATGAGACATAAACTCATCACAAATACAGTACGTAGAAGCCAGTAGAGGTATGTGCGGGGCAAAGAAGTAGAGAAATATCCACAGGGAGTGATGTGGGCAGCTGGAGCAGTGGTGCAAGCCAGCTGTAAAGGGAGTTGTACCTGAGGTACGTAGCTCAACCTTGACGAGGGCGGCGGGAGGCAGCAACTGCCCACATCGCGGCAGTGAGCAAGGGATGAAGGCAACCTCACCGGCTTTGTGAGAGAGAACGGCGGGGACCCCTGATCGGGACGTGCCGACAGTGGGTTTTCACCGTCGGTGACGGCCACCGCATCTACACTAAGCATCCACCCCTTCCCCAAGAGGACGTGATCCGCCGGGATGTTAGAGATGTGGCCACAGTCGTTTTGTGCGAGAGAGTGTGAAGAGAGCAACCCCAGCAAGCAACCGTGTAGGCTGGCCCGTCCTGACTATGGCCCTGTTTGGATCATGGGGTTAGAGCTAGTTTGGGTTAGTTGGGGGCTCAAATAACCCAAAAGTATCCAAACAGGGAGGGTTAGAGTGGGTTAGTTCCATCTAACCAAACTATCCCGGTGGAGAGGTGCTTATTTGGGTTAGAGTGGGTTAGAAAATAACTCTAACTCTAACTGTGTTAGAGTATCCAAACAGGGCCTATGTATATAGTGGAGCGGTTTCCTTTTCTCTCCATATGAACCTATCATATTGTGTACGTGCCACTGAAGAAAAAAAACTTTATTATAAATGACGCGGCACCTACTACTCGTTCTCCTATAACCTTGCGCTTGGCATCTCCAAAATATTAACCTCGCGATTGGCTCTTCGCCTCTTCGGGAAGTCGAGCAATAATGGTAGTGCAGTATATATCGTTCTGGCTATATGAGACCGAATGAATTGCTGCACGTTCACCACATGGGCGAGGGTCGAGGGGCGAGGGATAGTGCTACATACGGAGCAAAATGAGTGAATCTACACTCTAAAATACGTCTATATACATCAGTATTTGGAGTATGTACTAGTAGTTCATATTGAAATCTACTAAAGGACATATATATTCCAAACAATATGATATAATCTCTATAACCAAGGTAGTAGGGACAAGGAGTAAACGGAGGGAGTAGTAAATTTTTCTCCTCGTCCCATGAGCCACCGCGCGCATGGGCGAGGGAGCGGGCGTAAGGCGGAGCAAGCTTCACCTCATCCTGCGAGCCACCGCGCCTGCGTGGGCGGGGAGGCGGCGTGCTAAGAAAGCTTCTCCTTGTTCTCATGAGTTGTGGGACACATCAAAAGTCTTGCCTCTAAGGTAGGCCCCACATGGTTTGCCTCTATTTTTAACATAACACGTCAAGTCGCAATTTGTTTGTTCACCCGTGGTAGGCGATCCTCCCTCCACCAAGTGGACAACCAGTACCGTGCCAAATTACCACGTGGGCTGCCTTTTTCGTACAGAATTGAGCTCCACCGTGTACCCGCGCGGGTGTGGTTGGAAAAGAGACGGGAGTACGTGCGCCGTGCATGCACCTCTTCTCTTCCTGCACGTCCCCCCCCCCCTACGTGGGTGTGTGTGAGAGATACAAACCACGTTCGTGAGTGTTTTTTGTTTTGGGGTGGGGGTGGGGGGTTGATTTCGTGAATTATTTGTGGGAATGTGTCGATGACATCTCAAACGAAATTTTGCATGCAATGTGTGTGAAATGGAGGCCTATCCATATCATACATAGAGGGTCGGGCAATCCACGAGAAGAGAGGGAGGGGTCATAGCTATCGATAGAGTCGAAGAGAGGATCAAGTGGGTGGGTGCGAGATCGATGAAGAGAGCCATCAAAATTGTGTGTGTGTGTGCAAGTCAAAGATATAGGGCGACTGGCCTACGGAACGTTAGAGGGCACATGTCAAGTTTGTGTGTGGCAGGAGACATGACTAGGCGCTCGATGTATCGGTGTGTGTGGGGGGGGGGGGGGGGGAGGGGTAGGGAGAGGCCTAACTATAGAGGTAGAACGACTCGTATATGTGTTGAGAAGGAGGGACCCAGCTATGTCTTGAGGGAGATCGATCGACATCCATACATAACTGAAGGACGGGAAATATGACGGGACAGAGAGAGAGAGAGGAGAGAGAGAGAGGAGAGAGAGAGGGAGGGAGAGGGAGGGAGAGGGGTAGAGTGCTGGATGGGTGATGGAGTTGCTTCTCGGAGATGGTGGGAGAGGCCTACTAGACAAACTGGGGGTGGAACTACAATGTTATCAATAAGAGTGGGAATGTATTTCTGTGTGTGCCTGTGCGTGATAGATCTGTCGGGACGCATCCATGGATGATGAAGGGGAACCATGTGTTTGGTAAGAAAACCTAACTAGATCGGTAGATCAATTGTTGTTTGTCAGAGGAAGGAGAGACACAACTAATGAGGTAGATCGATCGGCGTGTGGGTAAAAGCGAGTTATAAGGACCTAGCTAGCTATATGTATAGCGAGAGACCGGTCGGTGTCGTCCATTTGTTAGAGGCAAATAAGGCCCATGAGGCGGATAGAGCAGAGAGAATGGAGCTAGGAGGTGGTGCGAGAGGCCCAACTACTAGCTAGATAGGGAGGAGTGTCTGTTGTGGGATCGATGAAAAGAGGCGAGAGTTTACGTGTGTCGACCGTATGATAGACACGAGGCAAGGACACATAAAGGAGGAGATTGAAGGTGTGTGTGTATGTTGTAGGCAGGCATCGCTGGAGAGGTTTCTCGATCGGTGTGTGTCGGAAAGGAGTTGTGGAGACTCCGGGAGAACGACCTAAAGAAAAAAATGAATGTGACCGGTGGATAGAATGCCGAGGGAGGGGGAGGGCGAGGAGGGTGTGTGCATGCACGAGAGAAAGTTAGTGGTAGCAAGAAAGGTTAGAGGATTGTGTGGGTGTAAGAGACTAACAAAGATCATAATTTGATATGAAATTAAGCGGATTCATATATTTGAACAGGAGATCATAGTGTTTTAAACATTGCATGCATGAATATAGCGGTGATACACGTGTTGTGCACATGTTATACCATAATGTGATAATGCATGGCGTTTGCAACTCACAACTAAATGTCGAACAATCTAAACCATACTAGACATCAAACAATCTCACATTTTATTTGAATTTATGATAATGTGTGGCATTTTCAGCTTACAACTAAATATCGAACAATCTAATCAATACTATATATCGAGCATTCTCACATTTTATTTGAATTTGTGGTAATTTGTGGTGTTTGCAACTCACATCTAAATACTTGTAGGCGTAGGGGGCGGGGCACCATACATAATGTGATAAACACATTATACATATGAGACATGGTTTAGCTTATGAAGATCTAGCTAGAGCTGGAAATGTAATGTGATTTGAAATCAAAATAAAGTGGATTCAAAAAATCTAGTTCGAGTTCATATAGTACACATAGTTCATATGTAACTCGAGACTAATCATGTGGTGTGCTGTGAAGATAATACACAAGCGATGGTTTAACTTGACAATAATGATGATTGTAGATCTTATTAAAACAGAGAAAGCGAATTCAAATGCTTTGACTTCACAACAATCATTACTATAGATCTTATTCAAATGAAAGCGAATTCAAATTTAGTTCATATTGAAGCGGTAGTATATCGTTTGGAATGCACTAAAACGTTTATTTGAGTAGTAGGTTGCATGCCTTATACACGTAGCGGAATATTTTAATTGAACATAACATGACTTCAAAGTTTTGAATGACATTTGTAGTGCGCATTGATTTGGTACAGTACACGTTAGGCTTGTGCGGAAATTTCAACCCGCGCCTTGTTAGCCCGAAATATTAAAGATATATCTTTGTCTCGTTGTGCTCCGACAACTCCCTCCATCTCAACCCGCACCTTGCTATTCCTAAATTACAACGCGCGGGAAAACTCCCACCTCCTGTGAAATCCCGACATGTGAAATGCCCGTGGTACCCCTGAACCGAAAGAACCGCCTCAAATCGGTGGGGAGTACTTTCGTAACTTACCCCACATTTCAGACAAGCGCGTCTCTAAGCCATGGTTCCCCACTGCCATCCCATCCGCCCACCCATTCATACACCGAGGCCACGAAAACCCGCGACGAAACCCCACACCCTGCTCCGTCCGCCACCCAGCCGGAGCCTCTTCCCCGACGACGTCGTCCACAGCAACACCTCGACGTCCCTCATCCACCGTACCGGATGAGGATCCGTCGTCGATCTTATCGTCCCGCCGGTTCAGCCACCCCTTCCTCCACCTCCAAGGAGCTGCCCCGACGTTCCCCTCGTCTTTTGCGCCACCTCCATTCCCATGCCGCCGTCTTCACTTGCACCACCGGAAGAGCATCATCATCACCGTTTCCTCGGATGAAGTTGCGGCCTAATCGGCGCCACGAAAGAGGTTGTACACTAATCGCCGCATTTTCTTCTTGATTCGATCTCACGGTGCTGCCGGCGCTCGGTCCCGAGCCGACACGGCGCGGCTCCATCCACGGCGGCGTCGCCGGCCACTTCCTCCATGGTGTCGCTCCCTCGGTGGCGACGTCCACATCAGTAGGAGCTGCTGCTGCTTTAGCTCTCGCTCGCGCTGCTGCTCTCGCTCTTGATCTTGCTCTTGCTTGCGATGCTGCTCCGATTTAGCTACACTTGATCGATTGAATCGACTTTTGGGTCGATCAATTTTCAGGGGTGGGGGGCTCGCCGGGGTGAAGGAAGAACCAGCCCGCGGGGAGGGGGCTCGCCGAAGAGGTACCCCACTATCTATCTTAGGGTTCAGGATGGGGGCGGTGGTCACCGGCGGGGGCGGGGCGTTGGCGGGCGGTGGCGTGGGGATCGCCGGAGAAAAAGCTCGGCACGTGGGGGCCTAGAGGGATGGCCGGGGCGGCGGCGGACCGGCGGTGGGGAGTGTTTTCGGGGCGGGCGGGGCGGTGCACCGCCGGCCGTGGGCGGCGGGGGGCTGCTGTTTGGCCGGTGGTGGCTGGCGGCTCAGGGAGGTGGAGGTTGAAGATGAACCGCAGGCCCTTGATTTCGTATCCAACGGCTGCAAAATCGGCTAACCAGAGATGAAAAAGTCAGTCGACCGACGTGTAGCCTCACCCTGCTAGTGCGTTCAGTTTCGACAGCAAAATTCAATTTCGACAGCAAAGGTCAGTTTCGACACTTAAGTTCAGTTTCAACAGTTAAGTTCAGAGATGAGCGGCTGATGTATTTTACATCTAGCACTTTGTGGTTATGTATTTTACGTCATGTATTGGAGATGCTATTAGAATTCCACTCAGGTCAACATTGTTCGTTGTCTCTCTTGTCCTGCTTCAGCCTCGGCGTCGTACAACTCACCATAGTTGCTCCAACGATGAAACCCTCCATCACAGCGGAGCAGTACCTCGGGCTCTGTCGTGGTTTTGTCACGGCAGATGTCCTCATGAAAGGACTTAGTCGTGGAGCCATCGCTACGGGTTAGCTTAAAGGGGTTAAACCGGACAAGGGACACGGGAGTTTATACTAGTTCGGCCCCTTCGATAAAGGTAAAAGCCTACGTCTAGTTTGTGATGGGATTATTGTGTTTCGATGAACAGGGAGCGAATATGCTTGCCTGAATCTCGAGTTGTTGTTGTCTGTCCCTGAACCACCGCCAGGTCGTCCCTTTATATACACAGGGTGACGCCCGGCCGGTCTACAGAGTCCCGAGCCAGCTCAAACAAGTGTCCAGCTCGGTCTCTTCCTTTCCTAACTTACATTACAAGATACATAACCATGGCGGTTTACCACTATGGGCCCTAATCCGCCTTTGGGCTCCGGGCCTCTAAGCTTCAGTAATAAAATGATATCTACCGAGTCTTCATGGGCTTCAACATAGTTGAGGGTGAACCGGGCCCTCCTGGCCGGTTTACACTCAGTAGTCATATCCCCAACATTAGGCCCTAGATTGATTTGAATCTGTTCATGTCAATCTTCAATACTTCAAAGAAATCTTGTGAACATCTCCGTATATTCTCGTAAACCGCCATGTGGTCTTCTCCTGTAAACTTTGTTAAACTGCCGTGACGTCATCTTCTAGTCACAGCAAGGGACCATCATGACATCATCTCTGTATTAAAAAGATTCCCTTCATTAATGGTATCCTGAAAATCGAGGCGACAGGCGCGCCCTCTTTGCCGCTTCAGGCTCCTCGATTCTTGCGCCTGCTACTTATCCCTTTCTCCTTATAAATAAAGCTGACTAGTCTTTCCATTCTTTCCCCTTTCCTCTTCTTCTTCCTCTTGTGAACCCCACTGCTCGAGCTCCGCCGCCGGCACAGAGCGCACCGTCGTCTTCGTCTCTGGCCGCTGCATCACCCTGAATCGAACCAGAGTTTCGCGGTATCCCTCCGCAGTAGATCTGCACTGGTAAGTTTTCCCTTTTCCGCATCTTTAGATCTGTGCTAGGGTTCATGAGTTCATCTGTATAGCTCCTCGTTCATCTCAGTTCTTCGTTTTTCCTCCTGCCGTGGTTGCTTTGATCCAGCAGTAGCGTAGACCTCATGCGGTAGTTACTCTGCATCCATTTTCAGTACTAGTAGATCTTCCTTTTTTATAAAGAATCCTTAGTAGAGTGCACGACCTTCTTTATTCTGCTTAACGCCATTATAGGTCGCAGAAAATTTTCTTTATTACAGCATGGTAGATCCAAATAAATTTCATCATTGTGTGAACCTGTTTCTGTCAGTACTTGGCAGATTTTCATCTCTGGCTCCTCCACCTAAGGTCGGTTTAAATCTTAGTAGTGGTAATCCTCCACATGTCATTAGCCCTCACTTAAACCGCCGTGTCGTGGATTGCAATGTCCGGTTCACCTCATATGTACTCTTTGATTAAATTTCCGGTTTAACACTTGAACCGCCGATCGTAAACCGGACTTTATCTTTCCATTACAGCTCGGCTCTTCAAGATGACCAAGCAATTTGCTGCCTGCAACTGGGTTCCATCCCGGATTATGGAAACACAAATCAACGGATTCATTTTAACGGCGCTTTAGCTCCAAAAGTGTCCTTCATTGGCGAGTTCACATGCAGAGTGCCCTCCCGAGCCTCAAGATGGAGAAGTGATTGTATTTATGCAACATTTATCCGGGGTTTCAGTCCACCGGATCAAGATTTTTCGGGATGTACTTGCCACTTCAACTCCATCCTCGGGATATTGGACCAAATTTTGTGTCCAACATACGCAACTTTCAAGTGTTACGTGAGGTTTATCGCAAGAAGAACCAACGATTGACCTCTTTCGGGATTTCTTCCACTTAAACCGCTGCACTGAGTTCTCTGACGGCCCCAATACTGAACTTGGTGGTGTATCAATTCAAAAAAGGAAAGAGGTTGACTTTCCTCATGCCAAACTTCACAGCCACCCTAAAGACTGGAACCAAACTTGGTTTTATTGTCAGAACACTGCCCCTGCTGGAGAAAACCTCTTGTCGGGTTATCGTGCTCACCAGCTTAGCAATGGCCACCCTTTACCTCCACGAATGACTGCCAAAGAACGACAAGCTTATGCACCTCAACTCGCCAAACTCCGGGCTCTCCTCGCCAATGGTTTGACTGGTGTTGATCTTGTTCGTTGTTGGGTTTCATGGTGCATCCTTCCTTTAAGCCGCCGCCCCGGTTTGATGTATGCATATACCGGCAAGACCAATGATCCTCAACGGTTTAACAAAATAGAATTGACTGATGATGAAGTCACTGAAAGTGTTAAGAAGATACTTGATGAACCAATTTCCGTATGCACCCAAACCGGTCTGCGCCCTTTTTGCGCTGCCAACAAACCGCCAGCGGTAACGACTTTAACCTTGTACATTTTTAAGTCATCTCCATTTTAACAGTAATATAATTACCCTTTACTTTAATCCTGCAGACCAACAACTCCTTCTGGAAAAGCAAAACTCAAGATAAACCGGCCAGGGCCCCTCGTGCCAAAAGCAAAGTCACCAAGAAAAATGCCAAGAAGAAAGCTGCCGAGTCTTCTGATCCGCCAGAAGATGTTGATGAATCGGCTGAAGAGGTACAACTTGACTCCCTTGGTTCCTTTTTCGTACACCTTATTGACAATAACTATTCCCAGGATGATGCGGAGGCCAGCCATGTAGACCATGTTGAGGTAATAGCTCTTTCTTCCGATTCAGGTCTGGTGCCAGTTAAAAGGTTTCTCCGAGCAGTTCGAAAAGTGAAATACTCTCACCCTCTTGCTTATCTGGATCCAAAACTTTCTTTGAAGACGCAGCAACCTGAAGGGCGCCGCACAACCCGACATAGTGGCCAGCAAGTCACCTCTTCCGGTATACCAGACACACCAACCCGGAAACGTCGTCCAGAGGTTGCATGTTCTCCTGAAAAACTTTATCCCTTAAAGGGTTTCTTCCGATACCCTCTCAATCCGTCTGACTCGAATTATCAGGTGTCTTCCAATTCATCTGGCGGTTCATCAACCACTCAGTTGCCTCCCCTTAAAACTGTCGTTGGGTAAGTATTCTTGCTCTCCGGTTTGTTTCTTCATGCATCGGTTTACCGTACTAATATTTATTTTGACGTTGTAGTACCAAGGCCTGTTTAAGCAAGAAAGCCAAGACCAGCGACCCCACTGACGATGTTGAACCGGAGAAGACCCCCGAAAATGTCGGTGAAAATGATGATATTGTCATGGATGACTCCGCCCCGCAAGACCCAGCCACTGATGCTGATCCGCCGGAAGCTGATCCGGCTACACATATGGACACATCAAGTCCACATGCCACGCCTGCAGGTCCAGTTGTTGATCCACTAAGTTCAACTGCTAATCCGCCAAGCCCTGCTGCCACTCCGCCAAGCCCAGCCAAAGATGATGATGACGTTGTTGTTACTGGCACTACTTATACCGCCCCGGGCAATCCAGTTATTTTGTCAAAACATACCGCCAAGGACGAATTTGTTGCTGTGGGCAAGGGGAAGGGGGCAACTGACTTGTCAAACTATGCTAATCTTTCTTCTCAGGATCTTCATTCCGGATTCTTGAACCGGATTTACACAAGCCGAGATTATGAACTTGGTTTGGTAAACCTGATGAAGGAACGCTATAAGGTAAACACATTCACCCGTATCCTGTACCTTTACTGTATTGTAGCCCCCAAGGGCCGGTTTGTCTTTTACAAAGAGAAACTGGGACTTTTATTTTCCAAACTGTCCTTTGTTGATTTTCCTTGCATTTTTTCCTGATCAAATACACATTAGCCCCCAAGTGCCAAGATTGAAACTTGTATTAATCCTTGGGACTTCAAACAATTAATAGAGAAGCAATCCGCATTAGCCCCCAAGTGCCAAGTGTATAACTAGTTTGTATGCTTGGGACTTTTATGATAAATATGTATATGCTCCTCTGATTGTGGCAGGCGGATATAAATCACCACGGTACTCAAATTGCTGATCTTCAAGAGAGTATAAAAACCCAACAAGCAGAGACTTCCAAGGCCAAGGATGAGCTAAAAGCCACTTTAACCGCCATGGAACAACTTAAAGAAGGGTTCAAGACTGAGCGTGCCAATTGGGATACTGAAAAGACTGCATTGCTGAAGCGGGCTGAAGAGCCGAGTCAGCTCTTAAACCGGTGGCGGAAGAACTTACTGGGTTGAAGCGCCAAGTGAATGCCATGACCTCTGCAGTATTTGGTAAGTACTCTTGCCAAGGCTTCTTGAATTACTATCCTTGTAATTTGCCGATTTAACATGAAAGTCTCAAACCGTTGCAGGTAGCCGCATTGCTCATCTGGGCTCTAACATGCGGATGAAGCTGAAAGCAGCATATACTCTGATTGAACAACTGTATACTGGTGCTCAACGGGTTATCTGCGCAGCGTCATACAACAATCCGGCCCCAACACTGATCAAGGACACGCTAGCAAAGTTATCCATGACGCCAGCACAGATAGAAGAGATGAAGCAATTCGCTGCCAGGGCCGGCGCTTTGTTGGCACTTACCCGAGCGAAAGCATGGATAGTTGACCTGGATCCGGTGGACATCGCCAAGGGCTTTCCTAGTGCACAAGAAAACATGGCAGATTTTGATGACGAAGCCCTTAAAAATGTGACAAGGGAGATGCCTCCTCTGGCGAGTCAACTGGCGGAAGAAGCTAACTTATTTGTTCACGGTCTTTCTATGATGCCAACAACGACAGATTAACGCTGTCATGCGGAAGTGCAAAATCTTATTCCGCCAATTAGTAAGCACACTTTACGCCAGCGTTGATCCGTCCGAACTTATAAGTGAAGAGGCTGTCTTTCGGGCTTTAACCGGATTGATTGGACCACCGTGGACTTCCAACCACTAGATGGGGAGGAGGATGCTGAACCGGCGCGGATGATCCATCAACTTCACGTCAACATGGTGATGAGGCTTGATCCAGCGATCGGTTGATGCTTCACAAACTTTGCTCTCTTTGGAGGAAACACCATATTTTGGGCCTTAAAGCGCCTTGTAATAGGCTAGTGAAAATACTTTGATCTGCGGCCATCGTGCACTGGGATATACTTTGTTTGATCCGCCATGACATTTTCAGAGCTGGCTTATATATCTTCATAATACTATGCAATCCTTGTGTCTGCATAAAAAAAATCTGCCCGGGCGGTTTACCGCTGGACAAGTCACAATGCCCTATGCAAAGCTAGGCTAATAACCAAAGCTTAAAAACATGAAATAAACCATACCTGTGATTTAAAATCACTTAGTTGATTTACCAATTTATATTTGTAGTAAGGGTGAACACCCGACTTCCACCATGTAGTGCTGGTATGTATAAAGTAGAACCGGGTTGTAATGAACACCGGATGATTGTACTGATAAGCCAGTCCGGGTTGTAACACACCGGTTTGATAAAGAAGAAGGTCGACAACTTATAGTTGACAACTTAGCGGGTTAACAAACACGGATTAACATGAATATGATCTAACAACTTGTAGTTGAAAGTCAAGTCGGGTCAATAAACACCGGTTTAATTTGATGAGTGATAGTCATGCCGGGTCAATAGACACCGGTTTAAAATAGAATTTATCAACAGAGGAAAAAGAACTGACAAAGGCAAATAAAACCGTGTAGTCGAGGCTTTTCAAGGGCTATCAGGCCCAAATTCGAGGCTTTTCATGGGCTGCCAGGCCGCTGAGTTAAACCGTTTTGACAAAGCCTTTTAAGATGGGCCTCCAACTAACCATTCATCGTTTTAACTTTGACAAGTTCAGGGTCTCAATGAGAGTAACTGTCAAACGTTCGACGGGTCATGCCAGGATTACCTGGATAGGAGTTGCTTACTTGATGAAGGCAGGTTAACCCGGGGTTTTAGGTGAATACACCAGGCTTCCAAGCCGTGGGTCGATACCCAGTTACAAGGGTCCTTTCAAACTCTTTGGTATTTGACACAAAGATCCCCCAAGTAACTTTGTGAGCTGTGCTCAATGGGTGCCTATGTTTGAGCCGTGCTCTGAGCAACAGAACTCTCTTTGGCCCCATGGGTGTGAAGCTCCCAAGCTATGTAGTGGCATGATAGCCGGTTTTAACAAGTAGTACTTCGCTTTGTTAGCTGACGCCCCCATGTAAACAAAGATTTGAAGAAAACGGCGGAGACCCTGCTTATAGCAAGGATGCCGGTTTATTATATTGATCATAATATATACATTGTTGGAATATGTACATAAGAAAAGCATGTGGCTTCAAGTGTAATAAGGCCGTAGGAGAGCTATGTTCCATGGCCGCCGGGTCTCCTCCTCAGAACTGCGTGAGTCTTCTCGAACGTCAATGAGGTAGTATGAGCCTTTATGTAGATTTTTACTGACCACAAAGGGTCCTTCCCAAGGTGGGGATAACTTGTGCATATCAGTCTGATCCTGGATGAGCTGGAGCACCAAGTCGCCTTCTTGAAAGGTCCTTGACTTAACCCGGCAGCTGTGATAGCGCCGCAGGTCTTGTTGATAAACCGCCGATCGAGCCAAAGCCATGTCCCGTTTCTCATCTAACAGGTCCAGCGCCTCTTGGCGTGCTTGCTCATTATCCGCTTCAACATAATTGGCAACCCGGGGTGAGTCATGATGAATATCACTGGGGATGATTGCCTCAGCCCCGTAGACCATGAAGAAAGGTGTATATCCCGTAGATTGGTTCGGGGTGGTGTTTATGCTCCATAACATAGATGGTAATTCTTCCACCCAACAACCCGGCGTCCGCTTCAAAGGGACCATAAGCCGGGGCTTGATACCCTTCAGGATCTCTTGATTCGCCCTCTCCACTTGACCATTGGACTGGGGATGAGCCACGGATGCTACATCAAGCCGGATGTGCTCTCGTTGACAAAACTCCTCCATCTCACCTTTAGAAAGGTTTGTACCATTATCTGTGATGATGTTGTGTGGAAAACCAAAACGGAAAATGATCCTTTTGAGAAACTGAACCGTTGTGGCTGCATCACACTTGCTGACGGGCTTCGCTTCAACCCATTAAGTGAAGTTGTCAATCGCCATCAACAGGTGGGTCTTCTTATCTTTGGAACGCTTAAAAGGCCCAACCATATCAAGCCCCCAAGTGGCAAATGGCCAAGTGATGGGAATCATGCATAGCTCTTGGGCCGGAACATGAGCTCGACGTGAAAACTTCTGACAAGCATCACACCGCTTTACCAGATCCTCCGCATCAGCATGAGCTGTCAACCAATAGACCCCATGACGGAATGCCTTAGCCACCAAGGATTTTGAACCGGCATGGTGACCACAATCCCCTTCATGGATTTCACATAGAATCTCTTGCCCTTCTTCAGGAGAAACACAGCGTTGGAATACACCTGATATACTACAACGGTGTAACTCGCCGTTGTGAACAACCATGGACTTGGACCGCCGGATTATCTGCCTGGCAAGGAGCTCATCATCTGGTAACTCGCCCCGGTTCAGATACGCCAAATATGGAACCGTCCAATCCGGCGTGATGTGTAAAACGGCTACCAATTGGGCCTCTGGATCAGGAACAGCCAAATCCTCTTATGTAGGCAACTTAACGGACGGGTTATGCAAGATATCTAAAAAGGTATTGGGTGGTACCGGTTTACGTTGAGATCCCAGCCGGCTCAAAGTGTCTGCTGCTTCGCTTTTGCGCCGGTCAATATGCTCAACCTGATAACCCTTAAAGGGACCTGCCACAATATCCACCTCGCGTCGATAAGCCGCCATGAGTGGATCCTTAGAATCCCAAGTACCAGAAACTTGCTGAGCCACCAGATCAGAATCTCCAAGACAACGAACCCGGCTTAAGTTCATTTCCTTAGCCACACGGAGATCATGGAGTAAGGCCTCGTACTCTGCAGCATTGTTAGTACAAGGGAACATTAAACGAAGAACATAACAAATTTTATCACCTCGAGGGGAAGTAAGGACAACTCCAGCCCCCGAGCCTTCCAATTGCCTGGATCCATCAGAGTGAATAGTCCAGTATGTATTGTCCGGTTTGTCCTCTGGTGCCTGTAACTCAGTTCAATCATTGATAAAATCGACAAGCGCCTGAGATTTGATGGCCGTTCGAGGCATATACTTTAATCCATGTGGACCAAGCTCAATTTCCCACTTCGCAACCCGGCCAGTTGCTTCTCTGTTCTGGATTATATCACCCAAAGGAGCAGAACTAACCATTGTGATGGGATGGCCTTGAAAGTATTGCTTGAGCTTCCTACTTGCCATAAAAACTCCATACACCAGCTTCTGCCAATGCGGATACCTTTGCTTCGACTCGATCAGTACTTCTGACATAATAAACTGGCCGTTGAACCGGATATTCTTTCCCAGCCTCCTTACGCTCAACCACAATTGCCACACTGACCGAACGGGCATTGGCAGCCACATACAATAACAGAGGCTCGTTATCAATCGGAGCAGCAAGGACGGGCGGTTCAGCCAGCTGCCGCTTCAACTCCTCAAAAGCCGCATTGGCTGCGTCACTCCAAACAAAATCATCCGTCTTCTTCAACATCTGGTATAAAGGAATCGCCTTCTCTCCCAAACGGCTGATAAACCGGCTGAGGGCTGCAATTCGACCTGCCAGACGCTGAACATCATTGATGCACTTCGGTTTAGCCAAAGATGTGATTGCCTTGATTTTTTTAGGATTGGCCTCAATGCCTCTGTTGGACACAAGAAAACCCAAGAGCTTGCCTGCCGGAACACCGAAAACACATTTGTCCGGATTGAGCATCATTTTATAAACCCGAAGATTATCAAATGTCTCCTTGAGGTCCTCTATCAAGGTTTCCTTCTTTCTGGATTTTACCACAATGTCATCCACATAGGCATGAACATTACGCCCAATCTGCGTGTGAAGACAATTTTGCACACAACGCTGATAGGTTGCCTGGGCACTTTTGAGCCCAAAGGGCATAGAGACATAGCAAAAGGCTCCAAAGGGAGTGATGAAGGTCGTCTTCTCCTGGTCCTTAACTGCCATTTTAATCTGATGATAACCTGAATAAGCATCCAAGAAACTCAGGCGCTCACATCCGCCGTCGCATCAATAATTTGATCAATCTGGCGGGAGAGCAAAAGGATCTGCCGGACCAGCTTTGTTCAAATCGGTGTAATCCACACACATCGCCAAGTGCCATTTTCTTAGAACGAGCACGGATTAGCCAACCACTCGGGATGAAATACTTCCACGATAAAACCAGCAGCCAATAGCCGGGCTACTTCCTCACCAATGGCCTTGCGTCTTTCCTCATTAAAGTGGCGAAGAAATTGCTTGACCGGTTTAAACTTGAGATCAACATTGAGAGTGTGCTCAGCGAGTTCCCTCGGTACACCTGGCATGTCAGAAGGCTTCCATGCAAAAATGTCCCGGTTCTCACGGATGAACTCGATGAGCGCACTTTCCTATTTCGGATCCAGATTGGTGCTGATGCTAAACTGTTTGGATGAATCGCCAGGGACAAAATCAATAAGTTTAGTTTCATCAGCCGGTTTGAACGTCAGGGTTGAATCATGCTCAGTGGTGGGCTTCTTCAGAGGGGTCATATCCGCCGGATCAACATTGTCTTCGTAAAACTTCAGCTCCTCTCTAGCACAAACTGACTCAGCATAGGCCGCTTCACCTTCCTCGCATTCCAAAGCGATCTTCCGACTGCCGTGTACTGTGATAGTTCCCTTATAAACCGGCATCTTGAGCTGTAAATAGATATAACAGGGCCTTGCCATGAATTTTGCATAAGCCATCCGTCCGAACAATGCGTGATATGGGCTATAGATTTTCACCACTTCAAAGGTCAGCGTTTCAGACCGGGAATCATGCTCATCTCCAAATACGAGCTCCAAAGCGATCTTGCCAACAGGATATCCCGATTTACCTGGTACTATGCCATGCAAAACAGTGTTTGACGGTTTAAGATTCTTATCTGTCAACCCCATGCGACGAAAAGTATCATAGTACAGGATGTTGATACTGCTCCCTCCATCCATCAGAACTTTGGTAAACTTATAACCTCCCACCTGAGGTGCTACCACCAAAGCCAGTTGACCCAGATTGTCAACCCAGGGCGGATGATCCTCTCTGATCCACACAATGGGCTGTTCGTACCACCGTAAATAGCGTGGCACCGCCGGTTCAACAGAATTGACTGCCCTCTTGTGAAGCTTCTGATCGCGCTTGCACAGGCTAGTAGTGAACACATGATACTGCCCACCATTCAATTGCTTGGGGTGACTTTGATAACCTGGCTGCTGCTGATTCCCTTGATTATTCTGTTGACTATTACCACCTTGGTTGTTCTGATGGCCCTGATTATTCTGAAATCCAGAACTTGAACCGCCACCACCATGAAAACCTGGACCTGAACCGCCCGGCGGACCCTGATCATACCGATAAATATCAGAGTTTTTGAATTCCTTCATAATATAACAATCTTTCCAAAGATGTGTGGATGGGGCCTCCTTAGTCCCATGCTTTGGGCAGGGCTAGTTTAACAGCCGCTCCAGATTCATCCCTCCACCACGCTGGGGCGGTTTACCTTTACGGCGCTGCATATTGGTGTTAGCCACAAAATCTGAATTATCTGCTTTGCGCTTACCATTATTCCCATGGCCTCCTTGGTTATGATGTTGTCCTTTTGCACCGCCGTTCTTCTTTCCCTTCTCCGGTTTCTCCTCATCAGACTCGGGATCCTTGGTATTATCAGAATCGGCATACTTGACCAAGGTTGCCATAAGTGTTCCCATGTCATTGCAGTGGCGCTTGAGCCGTCCCAACTTCATCTTTAGTGACTTAAACCAGCAATTACGCTCCAGCGTTATGATCGCTTGGCCAGCATTAATCCGGTCTGACGAATGCAAAACTTCTGAAACCCGGCGCACCCAATGCGTTGTTGACTCGTTCTCCCCCTGAACACAGGCATCCAGGTCCACAATGGACATAGGCTGTTTGCAGGTGTCCTTGAAATTGGCTATAAATCGGGCCTTCAACTGATCCCATGATTCGATGGAATTGGCTGGTAGGTTTTTCAACCAAGTACGGGTTGTCCCTACCAACATCATTGTGAAGTACTTTGCACAGGCCGCTTCATCTACATCCAGCATCTCCATTGCCATCTCATAACTCTCGACCCATGCCTCAGGCGGCTGATCAGCAGTGTAATTTGGTACCTTACGCGGACCCTTGAAATCCTTAGGCAGTCGCACATTACGGAGAGCCCGAATAAGACACAGCACTCCCCAAGAACTAAAAGCAAGCCCGGTGCCTCGGTCCACTGATGCCATTGGCTGAATCGGGGCAGTTTGATAGCGACCCACATGCGGTGCTGCCAAAGCGGCCTCCCTTCATGCTCTGCCATTATCCACCACATCCTGCGCCGGATTACGGCGCCGAGCGCTGCTAGGCACCTCCGGTTCATCCATGTGCCTGCTATAGCTCTTGCTCGGACGAGGGGTCGAATGAATTCTATCTCGGCTATAGGAATAAGCCTACTGCTGCACCATGGCGGTTTGAAGAAGATCCCTGGCCCGCCGCGTCTCAATTGCCGCCAGTGAATCGCCCTCCATCAGAATAGCTGCCAGGCGAGATGCCGCAGCAATCATATTATCCAAAGGGCTCGAAAAGTGACCTGGTGGTGTTGGCACATACGGCGGCGGGTTGTCCGTCCGTCGAGGTGGTTCCATTATCCGTGGTTGATCCGGCGCCGCTCCAGGCGCATCGGTTCGGTTTGTAGCTGCCGGTTTACTCGTCCCAGCCCTCGGCATATTAAAGAGATTTAATCCTTCGAAGACTGGCTGCATACGCGATCGGTACTTCCTGCGCATCAGGTCATTTGCCGCGTTATGATCTAACATGAGCTGGAAATTATGTGCCTGTATCTGCTGTGATTGGGCATCCAAAGCGGCCCGTTCGTCAGCCATCCTGGCATCCTCAGCTGCCAGGTCCTCCTTAGCTTGTGCTATCTGGTCCTTTAGCTTAGCAACTTCCGCATTGTGCTGATCCTGTGTCTCGGGGGTAACTGTCGTGGTTAACAAGGTTGTCCAGGCATCCATCAAATCGGAGAGAACTTAAGCCGGCCTGCGCACCGAGCCTCCTGCCACGGCCGCTGATCCAGAAATCATGGCTGCTGTAGATGAAGATTGCAAAGCGGGCTGTGTTCCGGCCATGTAGATAGCAACTCGACTCGGCGGTTCAGGGAGGTCCGGAATACTGTTACCGTCGGAATAGCCTCCGAACACACCATCATGAACTTGGTATAAGGACTCGGTTTCACCGGTGGATGATTCACCGTCGGAATAAACAGTTGTCTCGCCTTCAGACACCGATTCAGATCCGATCCCATGGACACATCCTACGAACGCACGCTTCATGGCAGGCTTAACCCGGGCAGGACTTGCACGCTGAGCCGTCTCGACGAGGTCGGTGCAGGTGTCCGGCTCAGGGCCCGGTTCGCTGATCTTGCCGATGAAGACATGAATTCCGCCAAAGGGGACCCGGTACCCGTACTCGATTGAGCCGGCCTCGGGGGCCCATCCTTCGTCGTTGATGTAGAGCTTGCTGCGACGACTCTTGGTCATCCGGCCAACCGCGTACCCCTTCAGCCCTTCAAAGTTGCCCTTCAAACATTCAAAACCATCATGTGATAGCCCCACGGTGGGCGCTAACTGTCGGGGTTTTGTCACGGCAGATGTCCTCATGAAAGGACTTAGTCGTGGAGCCATCGCTACGGGTTAGCTTAAAGGGGTTAAACCGGACAAGGGACACGGGAGTTTATACTAGTTCGGCCCCTTCGATGAAGGTAAAAGCCTACGTCTAGTTTGTGATGGGATTATTGGGGTTTCGATGACCAGGGAGCGAATACGCTTGCCTGAATCTCGAGTTGTTGTTGTCGTCACTGAACGCCGCCGGTCGTCCCTTTATATACACGGGTGGCCTTGGCCGGTCTCTGAGTCCCGAGCCAGCTCATACAAGTGTCCATTTCGGTCTCTTCCTTTCCTAACTTACATTACAAGATACATAACCATGGCGGTTTACCACTATGGGCCCTAATCCGCCTTTGGGCTCCGGGCCTCTAAGCTTGATAACAAAGCGCTATCTCACGGAGTCTTCATAGGCTTCAACATAGTTGAGGGTGAACCGGGCCCTCTGGCGGTTTACACTCGATAGTTATATCTAACAGGCTCCATCTCCAGGCGCCTAAGATCTTCTTCCCCTCCTCCGACAGCAAAAGTCGGCGGAGCATCCTCACCGCCAACCCAATCACATTTGAGATCGACATGGCTTCGCCAAAGAGGTTGTACACTTGTTGCATCTCTTTTTTACTCTACATGTTATATATATTGTCCACTGAGCACACGGATTTGTTCCTTTAGTGTCTCCTTGAAAGAAAAAACGTAGGAATTTTAATTTTCACGTGTCCTCCTTTTCAGATTCCTATTTATGAAGCAGAAGACTAAGAGATAGTAGCATAATAGCATTATAACCGTACATTTTCTTGTGGTTTGACTTAATCTCACCATGCTTCTTTGCATCCTCTGATCTTCCAATTGTTGTGAATCAAACACCCAGATTGGCCGAAATCATGTGTTTTTAAATTCTCTGTTTTGCATGTGCATTCCTATCCTATTCCAGTCTATTTCCTATCCCTGCATTGTTGGAATCCTCCAATTCAAACGAGCACTTACAGAATTACTTCTCGTACAGATAGTTGTCAAAGAAAACCTTGTGTTGTTTGTCCCACTCCTGCTGCGCTGTCGTCCACCCCAGCTCAGCTGCTCCAACGACAGAAGGGTCCAGCACAATAGTGATCCGGCCTCCAGACTGTCTTTCACCGCCTCAGATCTTCTTCCCCGCCGCTTGCAGCCATGAAAACTGCATTACCATCATCAACCGAGCAGATGACCTTGAGGACTACACGGGTCCGCAAGAGAGGCTGCACTCTTTCGTGTCTGCTTACGTTATGCATCGCTTAATATTACATGCTACTTTATCGTCATGTTCATCGATTAGACTCTGAGTCAGCTCCAAACTAATGGTCAAACTTGAGTTTTTAAATGGTTGTGCGATACATATAGGGGCTGCTATCAATAGTATCTATCTACTATCTGGTTAATCTCCGGTGTCTACTATGAGTTTCATGTTGGGTGGGAAACAAACAGTAAAGAAGCCATTATCAATATTTTTTAACTGAAGCCATTATCAATATTTTTTAACTGAAGCCATTATCTGCCTGCTATTATTGGTTTTGGGTCTATCCACAGGTTGCTACTATCACTCTGGATTACTGCATGCACTTCTTACATAATCTCACTATGTTTTATTCCTATGCATGACAGTTATTGTAAACAATGGAACTGAACATGTAGAGCAAAAGAGACGAGCCTTGCGTGGCAATAAAATTCCATGCAGACGTCGCTCCATGGTAGCGCAAAGGCAGCCCCCCTCCATGCATTTGGATTGTAATCAAGAGGAAGATATCTGTTACGAGGGGATCGGAAGAGAAGACAACTCCTATTTACCCCGAGGTCTTCGCTCTAACTTGGCATCTTGATGTTGGTTATATCATGCATATGGTGTCTTGCATTGCTTACTTTATACATCAAATATGTCATCTGCTTAATTTAGACATCATTTGTGTGAATGCCATCTGTTTAGTTTATTCATCGTTTATGTGAATTATGCAATGCCATCTTGTTTAGCCAGGCATCATATATGTGAATTTTGCAATGCCATCCTGCTTAGCCAGTCATCTTATATGTAAATTATATCAGGCCATCCTTTTTTTGTTACATATTACATTTGTCAACAATGTTAGTACATTCAACTGCTCTTCGTGTGCATCAGCCATTTGACACGGTGATGGCAAATTCTAGAGTGAAAACAAGGTCTTCAGAGCAGACTATGCTATCTGACGAAGCGCATATCTCGCTGGTTACGGATAGCTCCTCAGAGGAGGATTCAGAGACAGATGACCAGTCCTATTCCCCGAGGTGTATGCTCTAACTTGGCAGGGTTATGTTGCTCATATCATGCGTATGGTGTCTCGCATTGCTATGTCATTTGATTATTTTAGACATGCTTTGTGTGAATGCCACCTGTTCAGTGTCTAATTACCATATATGTGACTTATGCATTGCCATCTTGTTGCAAGACATTATATATGTGAATTATACAATGCTATCTTGTTGCAAAGGCATTATATATGTGAATTATGCAATGCCATGTTGTTTAACCAATCATCATGTATGTGAATTATATCATGCTATCATTTTTTTTATTACATGTTCCATTTGTCGACAACGTTTGTATATTCAACTACTCTTCCTGTGCATCAGCCATTTAAAGCGGTGATGGAAGTATCTGGAGTGAAAACAAGGTATTGAGAGCAGAACAATGCTACGATGAAGCAGACATCATCTTTGATTCTGAAGAGCTCCTCGAGAGGAGGATTGAGACCGATGACCAGTCCTATTTACCCCCTGAGGTCTATTCTCAAACTTGGTAGGGTTATATTACCCATGTCATGCATGTTGTCTTGCATTGCTTAGTTTTTACATCATATATGGATTGCCATCTGCCTACTTGCTTAAAATATAAATCATATATTTGAATTATATCATGCCATCATGTTTACATAGTACATACACATCATCTATCTGAATTATGGCATGGCAACCCATTTAATAAAGACATCATACAGTTATATCATCTCATCCTGTTTAGTGTTTACAGTCATCATATTTTGAATTATGGCATTCTATCCGTGAATGTATGTGAATTATGGCATGCCAACCTATTTAATAAACACATTATATAGTTATGTCATGTCATCCTGTTTACATAGTCTCATATTTTGAACTATGTCTTTCCATCTTTTTTAGTTAGCCATCATAATGTGAAATTGTGTCATGCTATCCTGTTTAGTTAGCCATCATATATGTGAAATTGTGTCATTCTATCATGTTTGGTTAGACAACATAAATATGAATTATTTCATGCCCTCTTTTATTCCCCACTATCCATTGCACCTGTCTATCATACAATGTCTATACTTTCAATTACTTTTCTTATTTATCGTCCATTTGAATTGGAGAGCATGATGGCAGTATCTAAGGGAGTAACAACACGGTCTTCAGAAAAGATAGTGCTACCAGTTGATGCAGATAGAACCACGATTGTACTTGCCCAAGGACCAGATCCACCACACATAACCCAAACTCTCGCAGATTGTACCCCTACCCAGTTGGACAGAGAACCAGCTACACCCCTTCTAACCCCAACGCCGGCAGATAGTAACCCAGTTTCAGTTGACACAGCACCGTCTCCACCACAGAGCACCCAAACACGAGCAGTTAGTAAGGGAACTGCAGTGCCCAAAGCACGAGGACCACCACTCCGAATCCCAACTCAACGCTTAAAGGAGAAGAAGATTTGTTCTCGGGTCAGGTTACGTAGCTATGGTTCATACTCCTTTGTTGTTGCATTCTTGTATTTACTCATACCAACTATTTTCAAATTTGAAGGATGGAATTGAAACTCCAATGGCGCATAGCAAGGTATGTTTTAAACCTGTTTCTTTAACTGGTTTCTTTGTTGTAACCTGCTCTATGTTGATTTCAGTTTCAATTGAATAAACAGTTATGTTCTCATGTCATGCACATTACAAGTGTTGTTATTGCTCTATAGTTACCCACACTTATATTCTGTCTATTCTGCTTTGTCTTGAACAAATATTATTTGAGCTGTGTCTCTATCTTGATTTGCCAACAAAAACTAGAATGATATAGACCATAAAGTGACCATGGTACATAGATATATGTTTGTTTCATGCTGTTATCCTGTCCACTTTACTCTTGAACTCATTTACCAAAATGAGTTTCATATACAACATAGTAAACATGTGATGTGTCTACTTGTTTCTCTTTTAGAATGCGGACAAAATATTGGAGAACAGTGCCGTGTTATCCAATGGTAAAGGAAGTAATGCAGATAAGGTTCAAGATAGTGAGACATCCTGTTGGTCTCCAAAAAGCTGATAAAAACTATCTTGACGACGGTGAGGGAACCCAAAAGTCTGTCTTGATGTAGTGTTCGAGTTCTTGGCCACTCTGCTGGCACAAACTCTTGAACTCGCTGCTGAATCAGTTAGTCTTCTTGAGTCTCAACTTCAAGTTGAAAGACATCGATCGGATGTCTTTGCGACGGAAGTGAAGGGTGAGGAAGTCCTGCAGAATTCAGATGCATATTTTTGGTACAACGACAATATTTGGAGGATTTAAGCGCCAAACAAGAGAAAGTTAATAAGCTTGCTAAGCATCTTGCCGACATTATGGGTACCAGGATATTGTTTCTTGAGATCTTGAAGTGGTTTCAGTTCTGGATTTGTTTTGCTGCGGCGTTTATTTTATTTGGTCGACAACTTTGACAACGGTGTATATGATATTTGCTTTGTTCGCTATATTTGCCTTTGGTGGCGAACTTTGATGCCGATGGATGTAATATGTGTAATAGCCGTGATAGCCTAGCGTTAGTTGCTTGCTTATTTATTTCCTTCTTGTCTTGTTTATTTGTTTGCTTGTAGTCATTGCAGTTCTTTTTCGCGGTTTGCTAGCGGGTGCAATAACCTATTTTTAAAACTAGGCCACAATAACCATGGGCTAATATTTCTTGTAGTGACCTTTGGGCCTCCCTGGCGTAGAAGCGATGGGCCTTCTACGGGCCGTAGAAACAATGGGCCTTCTGGTCGTAGAAACAATGGGCTTCTGCGGGCCGTATCATCAATGGGCCTTATACGGGCCGTATGATCGATTGGCCAAACATGGACCAAACAGACCGCATTATGGCCGTAAACGGGCTAGAGTTGGAATCGTCCGTTCATGGGCCGACCATAACGGGCCATCGTTAATAGGCCGTGTTGATGGCGCTATGAAAGCGCCCAGCGTATTAACGGACCACAAGCGGGCGATTGTAACCACGGGCTGAATTTGGCCCACAAGCGAAAATAGCGAGAACGAGCCGTAAGTAAGCGAATCTTTGAAATGAGCCCAAGAATAAATGGGCTCGAGAAGGCGGAAGATAACATGGGCTGAAGCCCAACGGAATAACGGGTCGTTAATGGGTATAAAGTGATACCTTTGTTCATTACGGGTCGGTTTCACCACGGGTCGTTAATGGATGTAAAGTGATACGAGTTCATTACGGGCGGTTCACCACGGGCGTTAATAGGCCAAGAGTTACATAGGGCCTCATATGGGCGAAAGGCGTCATGGGCCGTACATGCGCCAGAAGTGAAAACGGGCTGGAATCATATTGGATGGCCCAGATGACGCTACTGGGCCTAATTCGGATAGGGCATAACGGGTCTTGGGTTAGCGGGCTGTAAATGGGCTATATGCGAACAGGCCGTTAACAGGCTTTCCATGGGCCGGCCCGCCACCTTTTGACTAAGTTAAACGGGCGGCCTTTTCACAGGAATGGGCCTCTGTTGGGCCGTGCCACGTGTCGACGTATCATAGGCGCCTTACGTCCAATGAGTGGATGACATCTGTCCCAACGATGAGCAGACACGTGTTTCCTCCAGCCAATGATAATTTTACACGTGGAAAATCCCCATTGGTCGGGGCTGTTAACGGGTTATCGGATCCAAAACCCGACCCGATAGCTTAACGGTGTTCCGTTACAGTGGATGCCACGTGTCGGTCACCCTTGACGAAAGCACTTCTGTGACGCGTGATTTATCGTCATGGAAGTGGAGACTACCGTGATGATAATTTTGGTAATGTCATGGAACACTTCTACGACAGCACAGGTATGACTATCTTGATTCTGTCATAAAATCGTCATGGATGTACATGCATGACAGAGAACGCGACCTACTGTGACAAACACGTATCATCACGGAAGTGTTTTTTTTGTAGTGCAGGTTCACCAATTCCGAAGGAAAGCGGATTTATGCTCATCTTGGGCAGCCCCATAGACTGCAACCAGACTCCATGTAAAATTATCAACTCTATTTAGGTTGAATTTCATGTGAAAGTCACCAGTTGAAAAGGCTAACAAGTCCATGGTTGCGGTTTGTATCCCAAGTAAGATTCCTCCAGACCTTTCAAGTGCTGGTAGACTATGCCATGTGAAGTCAAAACCACCTGATAAGTGGTCTAGGACATGCGCACGGAAGTCACATTTACCAGCCTCAGAAATTGCCACAAAAATCCAACCCATGTTCTCGCACACAATCACCGATGTGTTTATGTTTAGCCAAGTCTGAAAGACCTCTGCTATTCCAAAACATGCCTCTCATGTAGAAACTCAGGTAGGGTGGATTTCTTCACCTTCTTGGGTGGGTTTTTTCTCTTTTTTGAGGAATGGGATTTAGATTTACGCGAAGACGCTGTAAAGTCACAAAACATTGACCCGGGTCTTGCATCATCCAATCCTACCTCAGTAACCACTCCAACCAAGTCGGAGAGAAGCGGACCATCATGGTTAGGTAAGGTGCTCAAACACTTAGGAGAAATCTTTAATCGGTCGATCTCCATGTGTTTTAGCGCTCTCACCGAAACACACACATCATCATCATTTTTTCCAATTGCAATTCCAACATTATTTAAACAAGATGAAATGCGAGAACCAGAAAAAGAAAGGAATGATTTATTGCAGGGTGTACCTATTGGCGAGTCGAGGTTATGCTCTGCCTGGCACCACATTGCCTTGAATAGGGTATTCTCATCCGTGGTTGAAGACCCATCAGTAAAAGAGACGAGACGACCGCTACGCCGGATGAGAGTAGTCGTTGTAGTAGAAATACTCGTCATCGGTAATGCCGGAGTAGACGGGGGCGACCCCAAAGGAGTAGCAACTCCTGCCAATACAGCAGCAGATGTACCAGATGGAACCACAACAGTTGTGCCAAATGGAACCACATCAGCCGTAGCAACTCGAGGTGCAGTCTGCTGTAGCGAGGTCGCTGACTCGGGAGCAGGCGAAGCCATGACCTGGGCATAGAGCTGCTTCGTCGGGCATTCCTTGGCAGCATCGACGGGCGACGAGCCAGATGCTCCTTGCATGGCCGGCTGGGACGCATGTGTTGCCGTCCCCGTGCATGCATGCATGCATGCGTGCTTGATGCAAGAGACCCAACAGCCGGTGTGGACGTGCATGTATGTCATTTAAAGAAAAATACCGCAAATCCACATTCAACATCTAAGGAACTATCAAAATATATCAACCGTCACCATCTGTGAATTCAGTCGTCCGGTTTAAACAACCAAATGCGTGTCTTCATTCAATTGAAAAAAGCACAAAGACATATTACATTGTCGAAAAATAGGTTGATTCTAAGCAATGTTCAATTACACCACAATACATGCTCGAAACCTGGCATCGTCCTTCTTCACCGGACCAGCATACTGCCCTGCTGTGCAGTACAGGGGAACGATCTCACCATTGTCGAGGACGGCTCGGAATGGGCAGCGCGACCGTAATGGTCGTCTCCGGGTAGTAAGATGGCAGCGGGTACGCGCGGATACTGTAGGTTGGCATGTCGCGCCGGCAGCACGGACACGTGGCCGCCCTGCAGAACCATTGTGCGATGCAGCTTTCGTGGAAGGAGTGTAAGCAGCCGGGCAATCTTGTGACGAGTCCACGGTTGTTGTTGTCCACCAGCTCCTCCATGCAGATTGGGCACTGCGCCACGGTCACGTCATCGCCGCCTCCAGGAGCATGCGCCGGTGCCATCGGGGGCCTGCGGGTCGGGAAATGGGCAAGTTTTGTTTTTTCAGTACGTTTCATACAAAAATGTCAAACCAAGAATGAAGATTGACCGAAATTTCCCAAAATTTTGAAATAAACCGGAGCAGAAGTGTATGTAGAATCTTTAGCAAATAGACGCGTAAAATTTATACAATTCATGCAAAAAAAACAGATTTACTCCTTCGTGCGAGCGTTGCGGCACTCGATGCCCACGCGGAAAGTATTGGATGGTTGCATGCTCGGTGCCTTTCTTCTAATAAGTATGAAAAAAATCCAAAATAAACTTTAAACTTGTAGGCGAAAGCTATATTAAACCCTGAACTTTCAATTTCGGAAATCAGCACACCAAACTTTCTGATCCCGGTCTATTTTCAACCTTCAGACCTTTTCCAAACAGGGATTGTGCATCTTTTTTTAGCATCCAACCAAGCTTTTATTCATCAAAAACCACAGCTCGTTATGGGATTGTTGGAGCAACACATGGCGATCCCTCCCCAACGAAATAGAATGCTTGGCTAACCTATGAGCTTTAACATTGACGATATGACTTTCAAAAGTAAAAGAACAACTAAAAGAAGCAGCTAAGTTGTGCACCTGGCAGGTCGAATCCCGGGCATGCTTACTACGGTCGCGATTGAGCCGGCCCAACATATGCGAAGCGATTTTTTTCTTTTCCGAAATATAACACCCGAATTAAAAATACCAAAAAAGTGGAACTCGAACTTGCGCCCTGGTGCTGCTCACCTCGTCCAGCTAGCCACAAGAAGCATTGGATGGCACTGCTATAACAAGAGGCCGGGACAATTTAACCGCTGCGTTCAGATTTGAAAATATATTGTTAAGGGCAAACAACAATTCAAGACGTGCAGGCCCGACAATGTTTGAAATCTCCGATTTTTTTTCAAAAGTGCAAACACTTTTGAAAATTCTGAATACTTTTTCAACAAACGAACAATATTTTTGCGAACACAATCAATTTTGGAAAAGCAAACACTGTTGAAACATAATAGTTTTTGAAAAAAATTGGGAACATATATATTAACCTGAACAAATTTTGAACAATCTTTACAATGTAAAAGAAATGTTGTATAGCTTTACAAAATGTAAAAGTGTATATGGAAAAACGTTACCGTGTCAAAATTTCAATTTTGTTTTTTGGAATTTCGTAATTATTTGCATTTAAAAACTTAGGTATTTCAAAATTGTTCACATTTTCTCAAGAAATTTTTCAAAAGTTTACTAAAAAATATTTCATCTAGGAACGCTCCTGTCTGTTCTTATATGTGAGTGTGTCACCCGATATATAATCAATATTGTGTAGGCAAACGATTATAGTCATCATCCTTCATAGCTATTGGCAAGGTGCGACCTTGAGGCCTCTCAAGCACACTGTTTGATATTAATATTTTTTGTCGCTCCTGAGTGAAGACAAGTGCGTTCGTGTAATTTAAAAAAAATAAAAAGTATTTATTGGCGTTACGAAAATGTAAAATAATTTTTTATTATTATTACGAAAAATGTACAATGAAGAAAAAAAAAGATAAAGCAGACTGCATGTGCGATGCGCTAATGGGCCGGCCCATTTTGTCCTAATGTCCAGCTAGTCAGTCAACAATCCTTGCCACGTCAGCAAATACCACCTAAAAGCCCTCAAGGTTTAAAATAGACCGGAATCGAAGATTTCGGTGTGCTGATTTCCGGGATTGAAAGTTCAGGGTTCGATTTAGCTTTGGCCTACAAGTTTAAGGTTTATTTTGGACTTTTTTCAATAAGTATCCCCCACCTTGAATTCAACTATGGGACTCGGTGCCTTTCCTCTTATAAATCCCTCTCTCCTAAATTCAACCATGGGGCCACTGTCTTTCTCTAAACATTCCATCTATATTATGCCAGACACAATGCTACAAAGGAAGGTGAACCAGTCACATATGAATTTTTGTACAGATTAGAAAAGGAATAAAGAACATATACCAAAGAAGGAAAGATGCTCCTGTCGGAAATCGACCGTGGGCAAGTGGGCGTGAGATAGCCCTGCCCCAAAAAATTATTATCCTCAACCTCATGTGGGCATGCTCCACGGTGTTGCTGCTATCAACAGGGTCGCCCCGTACACGGAGTAGTGACGGTCACAACCTTCGCCCTCCACAGGAAAGAGAATAATGGGGAAGAGTACTTGAGGAGGTGGGCTTGGGAGGAAAGGAGGTTGGCCTTTGGAGCACTAGAGGAGGAGGGTGGGCGGAGGCGGATCGCTTGCTTCCTCTGCTGGACTTGGGTTGCCAAGGCATTGCACTAGGGGTGGAGATTTGGGGCGGGGGCGGGGAGGGAGGATGAAAGTTAGGGTTACAAAGGTTGGTTGCAGTTTATATACCATTGCGATGTGTGTGGGCTATTTTGGACCAAGGCTCGACCTAAAATTCAAATATGGCCAAAATTCTTGGACGGTTTGTACTAATACCAGGCCCAAACAAGATGGATGAATTTTGGCGAAATTAATTGTTTGGGCGAAATCCAAAACTCGATATCATCGGTGAGGTGCGTTTAGAATTTTACTAATCCCAGCCCGGCAGGCTCACTCGGTGTCACGGACCAAAATGCGGCCCACTCCACGTACAACATCACGCTTCCGACTTCAGTGAACCAACCGGGCAAGGGACCTCCTATTTGGCGCACTGCGCTTTAAAGACAGCGAGCGCCAAGCCCCCAGCTCCCCTTGTGCCCTTTCGGGCGGCCCATGTACTGGCAGGATGCCCACCTTTTTCATTTTGATTTCTTTTTGCGTTATTCTTTTCAGAACAATTTAGCATTTAAAAATTCAAATTTCGAAAAACTAGAATTTTGAAACAGGTTTGAAAATCATAAAATGTTCGTGAATTCAAAAATTGTTCATGATTTTGAAAATTGTTAGGGAATCCTAAAATGTTCTTGATCTTGAAAAAGTTGGTATGTTCAAAACAAATTATAATTCCCACAGATTAAAAATGTTCATCTATTTTGAAAAATATTCAAAAATGTACATGAATTCCTAAAAACTTTCATGAATTTCTATAAAATGGCCACAATATTCAATTTTTGAGGGATAATTTCGAAAATAGTTCCCAAATTTTAGAAACTGTTCAAAAAATTCAAAAATGTGCCTTGATTCAAAAAAGTATTCATGAACTTAAAAGAATGTTCATAAAAAAAGTTCCTGAATTTCAGAAAATGTTCCCAAATTTCAGAAAAATGTTCACTGTTCAAAATAGTTGTTCGCAAATGTTAAAAAAGTGTTTGTAAATTTGTAAAAAAGTTCACAAATTTATAAAATGTTCGCAATACAACAAAGTGTTTATGTATTTGAAAAATGTTCACTATTTCAAACAAAAAATCTCGAATTTGAAAGATGTTCGCGAATTAAAAAAATAAATATAAAATAAAATAAAAAATTAAAAATAATATAGGAACAAGGAAAATAGACAAAAGAAAAAGAAAAAGAAAGAAAAGGGACAAGAACAAGGATAACCAGATAAAAAAGGAAGAAAAAACAAAAAAAATAAAAGAAAGAAAAACCAAAATTGAAGAAACCGGTTCAAGGAAGGTCCTAGAACGTGCGCGCCAAACAGGAGTGGCCCCGGGCACGCACCTCCCATCTGTCGTCTCCAACGGTCGAAATTGGTGTCCATCGAGATCCGCACCGTCCAGCGTGGTCGCCACGACCGGAAAGTGTCGGGGCTGCAGGCTTGCAGCGTGGTGAGTGGTGGGGAGGATGGGCACGGACGCGCAAGCATCTCTATGACGCTGCCACAATCTCTGCGCTCCTGCTTTGACGCGGACGAGGTCTGCGCGCTCAAGCGTCAAGCTGGCTCCTCGCCACCATGCAATGGAGGTCAATACAGAAGATAAAATGCACTAAATGGTCAAGTTACACTGTTCAGCAAGCGAAAAATGTCCAAGTTAGAATGCTCAACTATTAACAAAGTAGTACATACCAGAGCAAAAACAAATGCCTAAATAGACCATTAGGGTATTGGAATTAGGAACCACAAATTCAACAAGAACAATAGCTTGATGTTCATACAAAGTATCCCATTCGAAATTTTTATTATCTTAGATACACAACAACGCAAAGAAATAAATGAGCAAGTAGTAACCAACCAATTAGCCAAGGAATTCGCATGATTCTAACATAGTGTCTTAGCAAGGCGCGACATGACGCTGCACGCAGCATAAACATGTGAGTTAATATTCAGATCTTTTCTATTTAATTTAGTAGCAAAATAAAATGGTGTAGGGGATATATTCATGGAATTCTATGCTATACATGCCATGAAGAGCAAAAAAAAAAAATACCAGGAGAACTTCTTTTGCAAGCATATGTGGATGTTGAAATGGTTACTATGGTATGAACCTTCCAGATTAGCTATATAGGGCGTACAATGCAGAATGAAGTACATAAATACTTACAAATCATGAGTTCTAACAACAACCTATTACTTAAGAGTGGATACTTTGATCGTCGGTGGTTGAGACAAACACTTTGACCAAAGAGCCAAATTGTCGACAAGCAGCACAGTGATGTTTATTCCTGTTCGTTAGTGAATCATCATTTTCTCGATAGCAAAGTACAAATTTGATAGACCATAAGGGGTATTCTACCCTCATCCATGTAGTATATGTTGTCATAGTAGTTGGTACACTAAAGTGAGGGACTGGTCATTTTCATTATCTTTCACAAGTAAATTTCTTCACATGTATACCAAATATGTAGGGCCTCCCGGTTTTGCTCTTGTACGGAGACTGAGGAAGTCTTTTGAAATGGCATGCAATGATTTTCATGTTATTCTATAATAGCCTTTCTCCAACCTGATCATTTTAGAATAAGCTTTCCTTTTTTTTTTTTTGCTCTTTCTCTTAGCGTGGTTTATTATTGTTTTCATAATTTCAAGCTATGTGCGCAATATACATGATTCTTTGCACACAAAAAAAACATCCATTATAGCTATGGCTGGAAGAATAAACGGAGTGCCCCTGTTTTGGTGAAGACCGACTGCTGATACTCCGTCCGTGAGTGAGATGATTGTCCATGCATCCTATTCCTTCCGTTCGGAAATACTCGTCCGAGGAATGGATGTATCTAAATGTATTTTAGTTCAGATACATTCATTTTATGCATTTCTCGACAAGTATTTTCGGACGGAGGGAGTACGTACGTACACTCTTCGACCAAAGTAATTATGGAGTAGAAAATAAACAAACGGATATATTACACCCCGAATGAAAAAACAAAGAAAAGAAGGGAGGGAGACGGCATAATTTTCTGTTAGTACCATCGTTTGGGAAGTAGTTTGTTTCCTTTTCTACAATACTACAAATTTCTTTGATGATGCAGGCTGTGGTCCGTCAGCAGGATCTCTTAAAAGTTGCCAAGTGTGTCATTTAAAGAAAAATACCGCAAATCCACATCCGGTATCCAAGGAAAGGAACTTCTCCGTAGCAAAACAGATCAAACATCATGTGTACGTTCAGTTGTCCTGTTTAAACAACCAAATGTGTTCATTCAGCTCAAAAAAGCAGAGAGACAAATGCCATTTCAGGAATTCAGTTTGATTCTGAGCCACATTACATTGTGAAACCTGACATCATCCTTCTCCACCGGAAGATCGAGCTGGCCACGAGAAACATACTGCCATGCTGTGCGAACATGCTCGTGCCGATCTCATCATTGGGTCTCGACGGAGGCCACACGCCGGAACAACGGTCCATCGCGGACCCGATTCAGTACTACGGGGATGTAAGTGACCCCCCGGGGCGTGTACGGGGCCGTACGGCGTTGTCGGGGACGGCGCCGGATGGGCCGCGCAGCCGCCGCGGCTGTCTCCGGCGAGGACGCGGCCGTGGTCACCTTGTACGCCGTCATGTCGCGCCGGCAGCATGGGCACGTCTCCGCCCCGCGGAGCCACTCCGTGATGCATCTTTCGTGGAAAGCGTGTGAACAGCCGGGCAATCTCGTGATGATTCCGCCTGTGTTGGCCGCAGCGCCGGCGTCGGCCACCAGCTCCTCCATGCATGCAGATCGGGCACTGCGCCGCCGCCGCGTCATCGCCGCCAGAAGCCATCGAGTTCACGTCCCAGGTGCAGCTCTCAGCGGGCGATGCCTTCCAGAAGATCTGCTGTCTCCAACTCATTTGTGAATTGTGATGATGCATGGTGGGCTGATGCATAAACACGAAAAAGTGGAGGGACTCAGGCCGGAGTCGGACTCACTAAGGCCCTGCTTGGAATGGGTGTAAGTTTTTACACCTGTATTTATCTTACAGGTGTAAATTACAGGTCGCCACTTGATTCCAGCCTGAAATTAAAACGACGGAAAGACATCCGTATCCTAAACCGGCCAAAAATGAGCTGAAACGCTGATCCAAGCAGGGCCTAAGTAGGAAACAAACAGTTTGATAACCAAACCGATTTCTAGCCAGAAACAAAGCTAGCCGAAAATATTGCCCAAATTCCCTATTCGCCGCTGATTGTGTCGAACTGCCTCCCAGAACTGGGTATTTTCTGTATGTTTTCTTTTATACTTTTTTATGTGCTTGTATGGATTTCTTTTAGTTTTTTATTTTTTTACTTATCATTTCTCTGCTTTTCCCCTTTATTATCTTTTTTACTTCTTAAAAATTTCACCCTTTTAAATTTCACCCCTTTTCAAAAAATGTTCACGTATTTAAAAAATGATTGCGTTTTCAATATTTGTTCAGAGTTTCAAAAAATGTTTCCACTAAAAAATTCACAAGCCCGAAATATGTTAGCTTTTTCCCAAATTTCGTTTGTAGTTTAAAATAATCTTTCCATTTTCAAAAAAGGTCATGCTTTCAAAAACTGTTGCGTTTTCAAAAATTATCCGTGCTTCGAAAATTGTTCAAGTTTTTCCAAAAATGTTCTAAGTTCAAAAAATTGTTGACATTTCTCAGAAATAATCTGGGATTAAAAAACATATTTTTAAAAAATATTCTGAATTTTGAAATAGTTCACAACTATCAAGAACATGTTTTGAATTTTATCAAAATGTTTCAGATTTGACGCTGCAGCGCTTTCTTAAATTTTATGCGCTCCCATCAATCACCAGTTGCATCAGTTCCAATGGCTAGCATCACGCATTTAGTATTGGAGGTCGAGTTTGATTTCAAGCAAGCGCATCGCATTTTTGGGATTTTTATATCTCAGCTACAAACACACTACTCGCTTCGCCCCAGTGGGCCGGCCTAGTCGCGTGGATTCCTATGTGATGCACTCCTATATGTATGTTATAAAATAGGCAAACCCTATTTAGCGCTGCAGGCGCCGGTGGGACCTCCGACGTGACGCGCGTTGCGTCCAACAGGCGCTTCGCCAAGCAGGGGGGTGGGGAACCCTACTGGGCTGGCCCAGCTTAGAGCAAGCAAATCGAAGGAACTCATGTGATAATTCCAAAAAACGTAATAAGCGCATGCAAGGGATCGACCCCAGGACCTTGCAAGAACTTACTACTTCCATAGCCACTGTAATACCTGCGACTTCGTGTCGAAGATAGCATCCGAGTTGATGTGAACTATGAGCCGCGATAGGTTTCGACTCATTTTCAAATTTCGGACGTGATTTCTTTGAAAAATTATACTTCTCCAGAAACACCAACATCTTTTGAAGAAAGAGAAACAAAATGTAATAAAGAAACATTTTTTGAATTTATGAACATATTTTAGAAACGTGATTTATTTTTTGAAAAAAATGAAAAGACTTGACAATTTTAATATTTTTTTAGAATAACAAACATTTTTCTCAAATTGTGAACATTTGTTTATTTGTGAAAAAAATTTGAAAACGTGATTTTTGATTTTGTGAACAAATTTGGAAGGATGAAACATTAAATGAAATTCCCAAACATTTTTTAGATTTATGAAAAAAGCAAATAATTTTTAAATATCATACTATTTTGAGTGTCAGAACGAATGTTTAAAACGTGAGCAATTTAAAAATTCTAGAACAAAATTAGAAATCCAGAACATTTTCTCAACTTTCCGTGCATTTTTTTAAATTGCGAACAAATTTTCCAAACATGAACATTTTCAAAATTTGTGAATTTTTTTTCTAAATGGGAAGATTTTTTGAAATTTCCCAAATTTCCTAAATTTGGGAACAATAACTTAACATTTTTCAAATTTCTGAAAAATTGTTGAAAATAGAAAATACAATGAGAAACAGAAAGGGAAAAAAAGAAAAAAAACTGAGAGAGAACCGTCTGTAAGATTCCCATAACGCATAAAACCAGACAGAACTGCCAGAAGATTCCTAAAGCCGAATCACGTAATTGGGCCGGCCCAGTGCATGCGATCCCGCTCCCTCCCCTGTGTGCGTTTGCTCGACATTATATGACGCAATGAGCGTCCAAATTGTCTCAAAAAAAAAAACGAGCGTCCAAAACCTAAATCGTTTTCTGTTATTTCTTTTTTTTCTCATCCTGGTTCACTGAATTGTTTGCAAATTCGTGAACTCTTTTTAAATCAATGATTTCTTTTAAATTCGAAGGACTTGTTCTGAAAATCGATGAACTTATTTCAAATTTGTGAACTTTTTCCAAATCAATGAACTTTTTTTTCAAATCGGTGATATTTATTCAAAATTGATGAACTTATTCATAACATCGTGAACTTTTTAAAATATCGATGATATTTTTGAAGTTTGATGAAATTTTTTTACAAATTCGATTAACTTTTTTCAAATTCTATGAACTTTTGTTAAAATCAATGAACTTTTTTCAAATCTGATGACATTTTTTGATTGATCTTTTTTTTCAAATTCAATGAACTTTTTTAAAATTCTATGAACTTTTTACAAAATCAATGAACTTTTTTTGAATTCGATGAACTTTTCCAATTTCGATGAATTTGTTTTAAAATTCTATGAACTTTATATCAAATTCAATGAACTTTTTTTCAATTTGGTGATTTTTATTTCAAATTCGATTAGCTTATTTCCAAAATCAATGAGCTTCTTTCACATTCGGTGATTTTTTTTTTAAATCGATGAACTGTTTTTCCAATCTTGTGACCTTTTTTTCTAGATTGATGATTTTTTTTCAAAATCAATAAGTTTTTTTTCATATTCCTTGTTTTCTACATTTTTATGAATTCAACGTTCAAAATTTACGTTTTTTATTTAAAATTAATTTATACTACGTATATAATATACTAGATGATTCCCTGCGCGTTGCTGCGGGAGCTCTTAGCCATATATGGTGGTAATACATAAATCGACAACTTTGTTTCCATAGTAGATATATGATCTTAAGATGAAAAAAATGGTATGGACATAGTACTTGGGGTATAGTTATAAAGATTATAAAATCTGAATTATACAACCACCACAAGAAATCTCACATGACTTGCATAGATATTAATATATGTAAACACAATAAGAAAATGGATTCCAAAATGGGGACGCTATGAATGGAAATGCACAAATTGTCATGTTGAGATTCTTTGCTTACTTGAGATCCGAAAAGAATGAATGGTAATTTACACATCAAGATGTAAATCAATAATCTATGCATACTTCAAATCTGCAAATAATGTAAACTAAACACGAATATTAGCCATTGTAGTAGCTTATTATGTTTGAGCGGAACTCTTATCGACAATAAGAACAGAGCGAATCATATCATCGGAGCAAAAAGATAACAATTTATTCTCTCTTTTTGCCCCAAAGCGAGTTCTAATTCCTTTTGTCTCAAAAGTCTGGTGAAAATACCATGAGAACTTATACATAAATAAGAACCGATATCCAAATTATCAACTTGCAGCCGAATCTGTTTGCAACTAAACTTGAAAAATAATGAGCCACATTAAGCAAGTTAAAAAACAATGAAAATTTGTATCGTTTAGGATCTCAAACATGATGAATTCTTTTGTTCACACCTCAGACAATAGGCATATTCCAGATTTTTATTGCAGCAAATGAAAATTGGGCACACGCTACATGGAGTCCGGCAATCAAATACTTCACAAAACTTGCAGTATTTGTGCTGATTTGAGCTCTCGTGCTTAACTTCCCATTTATCCCGATCGTTGTCCTTTTGAACTTTCATATAGGTATACCAAAGGACGTTTATCCCTACAATATATATAATCGGGTATCAGGATACCAATGGTTCGCAAAGGAACCATATCTATCTATATGTGGTAAGAAAGTATATACTTAAAACTGTTAGATGTGTATAGTCCCTTTTCGGAATATCTCCGTTGTATAAGGGGTTTTTTGCACTTTGACACACATGTATATGTAATGGCCTTTGGCCCTCAGGAAATGTTAGCTGTTCATTTATCCAACATGGTATCGATCCATGAGTTCCTCTTCCTCTCCCAGACGCTGCAGCTCCGTGCCTAGCTTCCTCGTCGCCGCCATCTCCTTCCTCGTTGTCGGCCATCCTCTTCACGCCTAGGCGCGCCTCCTCGCCCGTGGCGCTCCAGCCTCGCTCTAGCCGAGTCAGAGCCGTGCTCGACGCGCTGCGCCCAGCTGGCTGCGCCCGCCCGCCAGCGTGCTCGACGCCGCGCCAGTGCTGGCTGCGCCCGCCCGATGCCCTCGCCCGCGCTCGGCGCGCGCCGAGCCGTGCCCGCCGGGCGCTTCAGGCTGCGCCCGCAGACGCGCCTCGGTCGCCGGCGCCGGCCGTCCTCCTCTGCATCTGGTGGTGGCTGCATCGCGCCTCCTCCCCACAGTGCGGCCGGGCAGCTCTCCTCCCGCCTCCCGATTCTTCACTCGGGCTAGCGTGAGTCTTTCCGCCCCGATCCAGATCGAGGAGCGTTGACCAAAAAAAACGAGGAGGAGCACAACCGAGTTTCCTCATGTCTTCCTCGGGCTATGTTGCAGTCCCTAGGTGCTCTGTGATCTTCGATGGCACCAACTATGCTGAGTTTGTGGGGTTCATGCGCATCCACATGCGAGGCCTTCTTCTGTGGGGTGTTCTTTCTGGCGAGGTTTCCTGCCCGTCGTGCCCTGCTGCGCCAGTGGCTCCAATTCCACCGGTGCCGCCGGTCCTTGCTGCTGAGGCTTCTCAAGCTGACCGGGATGCCGCCAAGGCCCTTGATGATGCTGTCGTTGATGCTTATGATCAGCAAGTTTCTGCTTACTCCGATGCTCTTTCGGTGTACCGTGATGGTCTCTCTGCTTACACTCAGTGGTGCAATGATGATGCTCGTGCGGCGGCTGTTCTCACTGCCAGTGTCCTCCCTCAGTTTGCTTCAGAGTTTATGGGACTTGGCACAGTTGCAGCGATGTGGTCTTTGAAGGAAATATGCCCTAGAGGCAATAATAAAAGTTATTATTTATTTCCTTATATCATGATAAATGTTTATTATTCATGCTAGAATTGTATTAACCGGAAACATAATACATGTGTGAATATATAGACAAACAGTATGTCACTAGTATGCCTCTACTTGACTAGCTTGTTAATCAAAGATGGTTATGTTTCCTAACCATGAACAAGGAGTTGTTATTTGATTAACAAGGTCACATCATTAGTTGAATGATCTGATTGACATGACCCATTCCGTTAGCTTAACAGCTTGATCGTTTAGTATGTTAATGCTTTCTTCATGACCCATACATGTTCCTATAACTATGAGATTATGCAACTCCGTTTACGGAGGAACACTTTGGTACTACCAAACGTCACAACGAATCGGGTGATTATAAAGGAGTACTACAGGTGTCTCCAAAGGTACTTGTTGGGTTGGCGTATTTGAGATTAGGTTTTGTCACTCCGATTGTCGGAGAGGTATCTCGAGCCTTCTCGGTAATGCACATCACTTAAGCCTTGCAAGCATTACAACTAATGAGTTAGTTGTGAGATGATGTATTACGGAACGAGTAAAGAGACTTACCGTAACGAGATTGAACTAGGTATTGGATACCGACGATCGAATCTCGGGTAAGTAACATACCGATGACAAAGGGAACAACGATGTCGTTATGCGGTTTGACCGATAAAGATCTTCGTAGAATATGTAGGAACCAATATGGGCATCCAGGTTCCGCTATTGGTTATTGACCGAGAATGGTTCTAGGTCATGTCTACATAGTTCTCGAACCCGTAGGGTCCGCACGCTAACGCTCTTCGATGACAGTTCATAATGAGTTTATAAGTATTGATGCACGAAGGTTGTTCGAGTCCCGGATGTGATCACGGACATGACGAGGAGTCTCGAAATGGTCGAGACATAAAGATTGATATATTGGAAGCCTACATTTGGACATCGGAAGTGTTCGGGTGAAATCGGATTTTCTCGAGTACCGGAGGTTACGGAACCCCGGGAGGTCCATGGGCCTTAATGGGCCATGGGAGAAGAGGAAGGGCAGGCCAAGGTGGGCTGCACGCCTCCCCTCTAGTCCGAATAGGACAAGGAAGGGGCGGCGCCTTCCCTCTTCCCTCCTCCAATCCTAGTCCAACTAGGAGAGGGGAGTCCTACTCGGTGGGAGTAGGACTCCTCCTGTCGCGCCTCCCCTAGGGCCGCCACCTCCCCTTGGCTCCTTTATATCTGGGGCAGGGGCACCCCAAGACACACAAGTTGATCTACGGATCTTGCCTTAGCCGTGTGCGGTGCCCCCTTCCACCATATTCCACTTCGGTCATATCGTTGCGGAGCTTAGGAGAAGCCATGCGCCGGAGAAGTCATATCGTCGCGGAGCTTAGGCGAAGCCCTGCGTCGGTGGAGCATCAACATCGTCACCACGCCGTCGTCTTGACGGAACTCATCCCGACACTTTGCTGGATCGAGTCCGGGATCGTCATCGAGCTGAACGTGTGCAGAACTCGGAGGTGCCGACGTTCGGTGCTTGGATCGGTCGGATCGTGGAGACGCGTCGACTACATCAACCGCGTTGTTATAACGCTTCCGCTTTCGGTCTCACGAGGGTGCGTGGGCGGACCTCTCCCTCTCGTTGCTATGCCATCACCATGGTCTTGCGTGATCGTAGGAAAATTTTTGAAATTACTCGTTCCCCAACAAAGTGGCATCCGAGCCTGGTTTTATGCGTTGATGTCATGTGCACGAGTAGAACACAAGTGAGTTGTGGACGATACAAGTCATACTGCCTACCAGCATTTCATACTTTGGTTCAGCGATATTGTGAGATGAAGCGCCCGGACCGACATTACGCAGACGCTTACGCGAGACTGGTTTCACCGCCCGAGCACTCGTTGCTTAAAGGTGACCGGCGGGTGTCTGTCTCTCTCACTTTAGTTGAATCGAGTGTGGCTACGCCCGGTCCTTGAGAAGGTTAAAACGGAGTCTATTTGACGAAGTATCGTTGTGGTTTTGATGCGTAGGTAAGAACGGTTCTTGCTCAGCCCGTAGCAGCCACGTAAAACTTGCAACAACAAAGTAGAGGACGTCTAACTTGTTTTTGCAGGGCATGATGTGATGTGATGTGGTCAAAAACGTGATGCTATTGTATGAGATGATCATGTTTTGTAACCGAGTTATCGGCAACTGGCAGGAGCCATATGGTTGTCGCTTTATTGTATGAAATGCAAACGCCATGTAATTGCTTTACTTTATCACTAAGGAGTAGCGATAGTCGTAGAAGCAATAGTTGGCGAGACGACAAGGATGCTACGATGGAGATCAAGGTGTCGCGCCGGTGGCGATGGTGATCATGGCGGTGCTTGGCGATGGAGATCACAAGCACAAGATGATGATGACCATATCATATCACTTATATTGATTGCATGTGATGTTTATCCTTTATGCATCTTATCTTGCTTTGATTGACGGTAGCATTATAAGATGATCTCTCACTAAAAATTATCAAGAAGTGTTCTCCCGAGTATGCACCGTTGCGAAAGTTCTTCGTCTTTGAGACACCACGTGATGATCGGGTGTGATAGGCTCTACGTTCAAATACAACGGGTGCAAAACAGTTGCGCACGCGAATACTCAGGTTAAACTTGACGAGCCTAGCATATAACAGATATGGCCTCGGAACACGAGAGACCGAAGGTCGGCGTGAATCATATAGTAGATATGATCAACATAGTGATGTTCACCATTGAAACTACTCCATCTCACGTGATGATCGGACATGGTTTAGTTGATTTGGATCACGTAATCACTTAGATGACTAGAGAGATGTCTGTCTAAGTGGGAGTTTTTAATATGATTAATTAAACTTAAATTTATCATGAACTTAGTACCGATAGTATTTTGCTTGTCTATGTTTCTTTGTAGATAGATGGCTCGTCTGTTGTTCCGTTGAATTTTAATGCGTTCCTTGAGAAAGCAAAGTTGAAAGATGATGGTAGCAATTACGGACTGGGTCCGTAATTTGAGGATTATCCTCATTGCTGCACAGAAAAATTACGCCTGGAAGCACCGCTGGGTGCGAGCCTGCTGCAGATCTTGAGCGAAGTTGTGAGCGTCCCGCAAAGCGAGCTGATGACTAGTCTATAGTTCGAGTGTGCCATGCTTTACGGCTTAGAACCGGGTCTTCAACGACGTTTTGAGCGTCATGGAGCATATGAGATGTTCCAGGAGTTGAAGTTAATATTTCAAGCAAATGCCCGGATTGAGAGATATGAAGTCTCCAATAAGTTCTATAGCTGCAAGATGGAGGAGAATAGTTACATCAGTGAGCACATACTCAAAAATGCAGGTATAACAATCACTTAATTCAGCTGGGAGTTAATCTTCCGGATGATAGTGTCATTGATGAATTCTCCAATCACGCCACCAAGCTACAAGAGCTTCGTGATGAACTATAATATGCAAGGGATGACTAAGACAATCTCGAGCTCTTCGCGATGCTGAAAGCAGCGGAGGTAGAAATCAAGAAAGAGCATCAAGTGTTGATGGTCAGCAAGACCACTAGTTTCAAGAAAAGGGCAAAGGGAAGAAGAAGGAAACTTCAAAAGAACAGCAAGAAAGTTGCTGATCAAGAGAAGAAACCCAAGTCTGGACCTAAGCCTGAAACCGAGTGTTTTTACTGCAAGCGATCGACATCGGAAGCGGAACTGCCCCAAGTATTTGGCGGATAAAAAGGATGGCAAGGTGATCAAAGGTATATGTGATATACATGTTATTGATGTGTACCTTACTAATACTCGCAGTAGTACACTGGTATTTGATCTGGTTACATTGCTAATATTTGCAACTCGAAACAGAACTACGGATTGCGAAGATTGGCTAAGGACGAGGTGACGATCGCGTTGGAAATGGTTCCAAAGTCGATGTGATCGCGATCGGCACGCTACCTCTACATCTACCTTCGGGATTAGTTTTAGACCTAAATAATTGTTATTTGGTGCCGCGTTGAGCATGAACATTATATCTGGATCTTGTTTATTGCGAGGCGGTTATTCATTTAAATCAGAGAATAATGGTTGTTCTATTTATATGAGTAATATCTTTTATGGTCATGCACCCTTGAAGAATGGTCTATTCTTGTTGAATCTCGACAGTAGTGATACACATATTCATAATGTTGAAGCCAAAAGATGCAGAGTTGATAATGATAGTGCAACTTATTTGTGGCACTGCCGTTTAGGTCATATCGGTGTAAAACGCATGAAGAAACTCCATCTTGATGGGCTTCGGAATCACTTGATTATGAATCACTTGGTACTTGCGAACCGTGCCTCATGGGCAAGATGACAAAACGCCGTTCTCGGAACTATGGAGCGTGCAACCGATTTGTTGGAAATCATACATACCGATGTTTGTGGTCCAATGAATGTTGAGGCACTTGGCGGGTATCGTTATTTTCTCACCTTCACAGATGATTTGAGCAGATATGGGTATATCTACTTAATGAAACACAAATCTGAAACATTTGAAAAGTTCAAAGAATTTCAGAGTGAAGTGGAAAATCATCGTAACAAGAAAATAAAGTTTCTACGATCTGATCGTGGAGGAGAATATTTGAGTTACGAGTTTGGTTTACATTTGAAACAATGTGGAATAGTTTAGCAACTCACGCCACCGGAACACCACGGAGAAATGGTGTGTCCGAACGTCGAATCGTACTTTACTAGATATGGTGCGATCTATGATGTCTATTTCCGATTTACCGCTATCGCTTTGGGGTTATGCTTTAGAGACGGCCGCATTCACGTTGAATAGGACACCGTCAAAATCCGTTGAGACGACGCCTTATGAACTGTGGTTTGGCAAGAAACCAAAGTTATCGTTTCTTAAAGTTTGGGGCTGCGATGCTTATGTAAAGAAACTTCAACCAGATAAGCTCGAACCCAAATCGGAAAATGTGTCTTCATAGGATACCCAAAGGAGACTGTTGGGTACACCTTCTATCACAGATCTGAAGGCAAGATTTTCGTTGCTAAATTCGGGTCCTTTCTAGAGAAGGAGTTTCTCTCGAAAGAAGTGAGTGGGAGGAAAGTAGAACTTGATGAGATAATCAGATCTGCTCCCTTATTGGAAAGTAGTTCATCACAAGAAATGGTTCCTGTGACAACTACACCAATTAGTGAGGAAACTAATGATGATGATCATGAAGTTTCAGATCAAGTTGCTACTGAACCTCGAAGGTCAACCAGAGTAAAATACGCACCAGAGTGGTACGGTAATCTTATTCTGGAAGTCATGTTACTTGACCATGGCGAACCTACAAACTATGAAGAAGCGATGGTGAGCCCAGATTCCGCAAAATGGCTGGAAGCCATGAAATCTGAGATGGGATCCATGTATGAGAACAAAGTATGGACTTTGGTTGACTTGCCCGATGATCGGCAAGCCATTGAAAATAAATGGATCTTTAAGAAGAAGACTGACGCCGATGGTAATGTAACTGTCTACAAAGCTCGACTTGTTGCAAAAGGTTTTCGACAAGTTCAAGGGGTTGACTACGATGAGACTTTCTCACCCGTAGCGATGCTTAAGTCTGTCCGAATCATGTTAGCAATTGCCGCATTTTATGATTATGAAATTTGGCAAATGGATGTAAAACCGCATTCTTGAATGGATTTCTAGAAGAAGAGTTGTATATGATGCAACCAGAAGGTTTTGTCGATCCAAAGGGTGCTAACAAAGTGTGCAAGCTCCAACGATCAATTTATGGTGCGGTGCAAGCCTCTCGGAGTTGGAATAAGCGCTTTGATAGTGTGATCAAAGCATATGGGTTTGTACAGACTTTTGGAGAAGCTCTGTATTTACAAGAAAGTGAGTGGGAGCTCAGTAGCATTTCGATATTATATGTGGACGACATATTATTAATTGGAAATGATATAGAATTTCTGGATAGCATAAAAGGATACTTGAGTAAAAGTTTTCAATGAAAGACCTCGGTGAAGCTGCTTACATATTGGGCATCAAGATCTATAGAGATAGATCAAGGCGTTTAATTGGACTTTCACAAAGCACATACCTTGATAAAGTTTTGAAAAAGTTCAAAATGGATCGAGCAAAGAAAGGTTTTTACCTGTGTTGCAAGGTGTAAGATTGAGTCGACTCAATGCCCGACCACAAGCAGAAGATAGAGAGAAAATGAAAGATGTTCCTATGCTTCAGCCATAGGCTCTATCATGTATGCAATGCTGTGTACCAGACTGACGTATGCTTAGCTGTAAGCTTGGCAGGAAGGTACCAAAGTAATCCAGAGTGGATCATGGACAGCGGTCAAGAACATCTGAAATACCGAAAAGGACTAAGGATATGTTTCTCGTATATGGAGGTGACAAAGAGCTAGTCGTAAATGGTTACGTCGATGCAAGCTTTGACACCGATCCGGACGATTCTAAATCGCAAACCGGATCGTGTTTTTATTAAGCGGTGGAGCTGTCGGTTGGTGCAGTTCTAAACAAAGCGTCGTGGCGGGATCTACATGTGAAGCGGAGTACATAGCTGCTTGGAAGCAGCAAATGAAGGAGTCTGGATGAAAGAGTTCATTTCCGATCTAGGTGTCATACCTAGTGCATCGGGACCGATGAAGATCTTCGTGACAATGGTGCAATTGCCTTGGCAAAGGAATCCAGATTTCACAAGAGGACCAAGCACATCAAGAGACGCTTCAATTCCATTCGGGACCAAGTCCAAGTGGGAGACATAGAGATTTGCAAAATACATACGGATCTGAATGTTGCGAGACCCGTTGACTAAGCCTCTTCCACGAGCAAAACATGATCAGCACCAAGACTCCATGGGTGTTAGGATCATTACTTTGTAATCTAGATTATTGACTCTAGTGCAAGTGGGAGCTGAAGGAAATATGCCCTAGAGGCAATAATAAAAGTTATTATTTATTTCCTTATATCATGATAAATGTTTATTATTCATGCTAGAATTGTATTAACGGAAACATAATACATGTGTGAATATATAGACAAACAGTATGTCACTAGTATGCCTCTACTTGACTAGCTTGTTAATCAAAGATGGTTATGTTTCCTAACCATGAACAAGGAGTTGTTATTTGATTAACAAGGTCACATCATTAGTTGAATGATCTGATTGACATGACCCATTCCGTTAGCTTAACAGTTGATCGTTTAGTATGTTAATGCTTTCTTCATGACCCATACATGTTCCTATAACTATGAGATTATGCAACTCCGTTTACGGAGGAACACTTTGGTACTACCAAGCGTCACAAGCGAATCGGGTGATTATAAAGGAGTACTACAGGTGTCTCCAAAGGTACTTGTTGGGTTGGCGATTTCGAGATTAGGTTTTGTCACTCCGATTGTCGGAGAGGTATCTCGAGCCTTCTCGGTAATGCACATCACTTAAGCCTTGCAAGCATTACAACTAATGAGTTAGTTGTGAGATGATGTATTACGGAACGAGTAAAGAGACTTACCGTAACGAGATTGAACTAGGTATTGGATACCGACGATCGAATCTCGGGTAAGTAACATACCGATGACAAAGGGAACAACGATGTCGTTATGCGGTTTGACCGATAAAGATCTTCGTAGAATATGTAGGAACCAATATGGGCATCCAGGTTCCGCTATTGGTTATTGACCGAGAATGGTTCTAGGTCATGTCTACATAGTTCTCGAACCCGTAGGGTCCGCACGCTTAACGTTCGATGACAGTTCATAATGAGTTTATAAGTATTGATGCACCAAGGTTGTTGAGTCCGGATGTGATCACGGACATGACGAGGAGTCTCGGAACCACTCGATTCGATCTGGAGTTTCAGCGGGTTCATGAGTTCTTATCACGTCTCCGCTCTGAGTTTGAACCGCGCCGTGCTCACTTGCTTGCTCGTGGCCGTGTTCCTATCTCGGAGGTGCTTGCTGAGCTTCATGCTGAAGAGACCCGGCTTCGCTCTGCTGGTTTGCTGGTGGTCCCGTCTGTGCTGGCCGCTCGGGCTCCTGTGTCGTCTGCTCGGCTCACCACTCCACCGCTCCTCCCCACACCTTCAGGGGGGGTGAGTCGCCCTGCTTACACTGAGAGGGGCCGGTCGCGCCGTGACACCTTCTGTGGCTACTGCTCTCGGCCCGGTCACCCAGAGTCTGATTGCCATGAGAAGAAGCGAGACCAGCGGCGCTCCTTGTCCAGTGGGACTCCTGGATCTTCATCGACTCCGTCACTCACTGACCAGGACATTGTGAGGCTCAAACGCCTCCTGGCTTCCTCAGGCTCTTCGTCGACTGGTTCAGCTGCTGCTGTGACTGCAGCCACTTCTCCACCACATCAGCATCTACACAGTCAGGTACATCTTCGTGGGTTTTGGATTCTGGAGCCTCCTTCCACATGTCTTCTGATTCTTCTGTGTTGTCTTCTCTCCGACCTCTTGATTCGCCTGTTAATGTTCTTACTGTTGATGGCACACCTCTTCCTGTTGCTAGCCGTGGCATTCTTTCCACTCCCTCCTTTTCTGTTCCTAGTGTCTCGCATGTTCCTCGTCTTACCATGAATCTGTTTTCCGCCGCTCAACTTACTGATTCTGGTTGTCGTGTCATCCTTGATACCGACTCTTGCTCTATCCAGGATCGTCGCACCAAGGCTTTGGTTGGTGCTGGCCCCCAGCGCCATGAGTCAGAGGGCCTTTGGGAGGTTGACTGGCTTCGTGTTCCTTCCGCTGCCACCACTCCTGCTAGCTCCCATGCTCTTGATGCCTATTCGTCTGCGTCCTTCCAGCAGTGGCATCATCGCCTTGGTCACATCTGTGGCTCTCGCTTGTCTTCCTTAGTTCGTCAGGGCCTCTTGGGGTCTGTCTCTGGAGATGTTTCTTTACATTGTAATGGTTGCAGACTTGGAAAACAGACTCAGTTGCCTTATCCTACCAGTGAGTCGGTATCTCAGCGTCCTTTTGACTTAGTTCATTCTGATGTCTGGGGTCCTGCTCCCTTTGATTCGAAAGGTGGTCATTGCTACTATGTTTTGTTTATTGATGATTTCTCTTGCTACACTTGGCTCTACTTTATGAAATCTCGTCGCGAGGTTCTCCCTATATACAAACGTTTTGCTGCCATGGTTCACACCCAGTTTTCCACGCCCATTCGTACTTTTCGGTCGACTCCTTGGAGAGTATATCTCTCATTGTTGCGTGGTTTTCTCATGAACAGGTACTCTTGCCCAGTTCTCCTGTCCGGTGCTCATGCTCGAATGGTGTTGCCGGCTTAAAGCATCGTCATTTACTTGAGACGGCTCGTGCGCTGATGATTGCTGCTTCCCTTCCACCCCATTTTTGGGCTGAGGCTGTTTCCGCATCCACCTATCTCATCAACATTCAGCCATCCACTGCTCTGCAGGGTGGCATTCCTATGGAGTGTCTCACCGGTCGCTCTCCTGACTACTCAGCTCTTCGTATGTTTGGATGCGTCTGCTATGTTCTTCTTGCCCCCCGCGAACGCACCAAACTGACTGCTCAGTCGGTCGAGTGTGTTTTCCTTGGCTACAGTGATGAGCACAAGGGCTGTCGGTGTTGGGATCCAGTGGGTCGTCGCTTGCACATCTCGCGTGATGTGACTTTTGATGAGTCTCGCTCTTACTACCCATGTTCTTCTTCCTCGAGCTTCTCTGTGGACGACCTTTCTTTCCTTATTCTTCCCGATACACCCCGCTATGTGCCTCATGTGTCACCTCCTCCTGCGGCACCTCTCCTTCCTTCTCATTCACCTCCGACACCGACCTCTCCCCCATCCTCTCCAGTCCGTCGCCCTCTCTCCCCGTTTCCTCTCCACTATACTCGACGTTCTCGTCCTGAGGATATTGCCTCTGATGAGCCTTCCACCTCGGGTGCACCTCCTCCCACACCCCCTCCGGTTCATAACCTCCGCGCTCGGCCTCGTCCTCCGCCTGATCGCTACTCCCCTGATCGGTACGGTCTCTCTGTCTTGCCTGAGCCCACTTCCTATCGCACTGCCATGACTCAGCCTGAATGGCAGCTTGCGATGGCTGAGGAGCTTGCTGCCCTTGAGCGCTCTGGAACATGGGATCTCGTTCCCCTCCCTTCCGGTGTCCGTCCCATCACCTGCAAGTGGGTCTACAAGCTCAAGACTCGCTCCGATGGTTCTCTTGAGCGCTACAAAGCTCGTCTTGTGGCCCGTGGTTTTCAGCAGGAGCAGGGGCGTGATTATGATGAGACTTTCACTCATGTGGCTCACATGACCACTGTCCGCACTCTTCTTGATGTGGCTTCTGTTCGTCAGTGGTCTATCTCTCAACTTGATGTTCAGAACGCTTTTCTCAATGGCGAGTTGCGTGAGGAGGTTTATATGCAGCCACCACAGGGGTACTATGCTCCTGATGGTATGGTCTGTAGACTTCGCCGCTCTCTATATGGTCTCAAACAGGCCCCTCGCGCCTGGTTTGAGCGCTTCGCATCTGTGGTGACCGCGGCTGGTTTCTTGCCCAGTAACCATGATCCCGCGCTGTTCATTCACACGTCTCCTCGAGGTCGGACTCTTCTCCTTCTCTATGTTGATGACATGATCATCACTGGTGACGACACTGATTACATTGCCTTTGTTAAGGCCCGCCTTCACGAGCAGTTCCTTATGACTGATCTTGGTCCTCTTCGCTATTTTCTTGGGAATGAGATCTCCTCCACCTCTGCTGGCTTCTACATCTCTCAAGAGAAATATATTCAGGATCTTCTTGCTCGAGCTGCTCTTAGTGATGACCGCACTGTTGTGACTCCTATGGAGCTCAATGTTCAGCTTCGTGCCTCTGATGGTGACCCTCTTCCTAATCCCACTCGCTATCGTCACCTCGTTGGTAGCCTTGTCTATCTTGCTGTTACACGTCCTGACATCTCCTATCCCGTTCACATCCTGAGTCAGTTTGTTTCAGCCCCCACCTCTATCCACTATAGTCACCTCCTCCGTGTTCTACGATATCTTCGTGGCACGATCTCTCAACGTCTTTTCTTTCCTCGCTCCAGTTCTCTTGAGCTCCAGGCTTACTCTGATGCTACAGGCTAGTGATCCTCTCGATCGACGCCTTTGTCCGCTTACCGTGTCTTTCTTGGTGGCTCTCGATTGCTCGGAAGACAAAGAAACAGACTGCAGTTTCTCGCCGAGTCTGAGAGGCTGAGTTGCGAGCCATGGCTATGTTGACGGTGAGGTGATCTGGTTGCGATGGTTACTTGAGGATTTTGGTGTCATGGCTACTACCTCCACTCCCTTCTTGTCGACAAGACGGGTGCTATCAAGATATGCTGCGTGACCGGTGAAGCATGAGCTCACCAAGCACATTGGTGTGGATGCCCACTTTGTGCGTCTTCTTGTGCGAGATCGACTCTCGCCCTTCACTATGTGCCCTCGGAGTTACTGATTGGCTGATTTCTTCACGAAGGCATGCACTCGAGCGCAAACATACCTTTTTTCCTCTCCAAACTCAGTGTTGTTGATCCACCATGAGTTTGAGGGGGGGGATGTTAGATGTGTATAGTCCCTTTTCGGTATATCCCCGTTGTATAAGGGGTTTTCTGCACTTTGACACACATGTATATGTAATGGCCTTTGGCCCTCAGGAAATGTTAGCTGTTCATTTATCCAACAAAAACAACATCATGTTTGGATTCATAACAGAGATACTTGAGTAGAGGAGGACAGGAAGATCAACGGCCTAGCAGGGCTTTTAGTGAACTGAGATGAGCGGCAACTGCAAAAAAAAGGATGAACCTTAAATTGGGTATATACCATAGAATAGATAACCCGTGTTGTTGATGATATGTTCAAATATCTACCTGCTTGCTCCATAAAGCAGCAAAATGATTTGTCATCTTCGTGTTCGGTTGTACTTTGCATGAACATCCGAAGAACCGCTTTCAATATATTCTGCATACTGCAAGGTGCAACATAAATAGGTCAAATGCTAGACAATGTGAAGTCCATCGTAATTAAGGATTTATAGTAAACCTTCTTTAGTCCTCTACCAACAGACTTCTCATGATCGTAGTCCTGAACGTATTAAATCTTTCCGTATAACTGAACATTGCATTCAATACTTTAATCTTCTCAGTTCCTAAGAAGCACGAAAAATGAGAATACATGGTCAGCGATGATAAGAAATCCACACCTTTGAAGCAAATCAAGGAAAATGACCCTCTCATATAATCACCAAACATCGTCCAAAAATAGAAGCATGTAGTATACACCTCTGAAGAAACATATCCCACTGAGTCGTATATACTACATTTAATATCAGGTCAATTTGTGGCCTAACTGTGCTACAACTTACCTCAAACAGATGGATGCCTAGGCGCAGTTACAGCAACCGATTTTCCACCTCCTTTCCCAGGTACTTCTCCACCAGGGTTGCATAGTCAGGATTGAAATCACAGAAAACTCCTCCGTGAGTGGTTTGTTGTCAGCAGATTTTGCCCGGAGAGACCTCCACCGACGACCACAGCACCCACGGGAGCGGCTACACCTGAATAGCTACACTGATTGGTGGAAGAGCGGACGCGGAATTAGCAGCCGTGGTCGCCGGAGCGGCGTCGCGCGCAATGGATGGCGGGGTGGCTTGCAAAGGTCACATTTAGCAGTGTCGATCGGGATGCCTGGTACTGTCGACGGGGTGAGAGCAACATCGCCTGGGTCGTGGGGCGGCTCGACCCCGCCGCTCACCGGGGTCGCATTGGATGGCATGCCTTGCTCGCCGGGGCTGGTTCACCAGTGTCACATGGCAGCGACGCTGTGCTCGCCGAGTCACTCTAGAGGACTCCCGAGGTGGAACGGCGTACAGGATGCACGACCACATGCGCCTGGTGGTGGATTTTTGTGATCAGATTCATTTGTCAGTTAGGGAAGGGGAAGCGGAGGGGAAAAGCCAATGGAGTTTTTCTGATTTGATTAGATTCATTCGTCAGTTATGGAAGGGGTAGCGATGGGGAAAACGGAAGGAGGATTTATTTACTCTAGTGGAACCGAACGTGGCATTAAAGTTTTGGACGCCGATAACGCCCACACGTGTGGGCATTAAAGGATCTGGCCACACACCGTGTGTGGTGTGAGCAGGAGGCAGCCCACATGAGTTGTATGTGGGCGGACATTAGAATTACCCACATGTGTGGGCGCGGCTACTTCGTGCCATACGTCCAACAAGTACTACTCATCTTCACCTCGCGCTTGTGGCATGAAGCAAAAATGCCCACACATCCTAGCGCAGCTACGTTAGGTACCCGCAGGATGACGATTTAGTTGCCATCCTGGTTGGCAGATGTAGTTATCCGGGATGGCAAGTGTAGTTGTAAAAGCATGGCAACTCTATCTGTTTTGATTAACTATAGTTGCCATGTCTAATTTATGGTAGTTGCCGCGTGTAATCAAACCGTAGTTACCGTGTGTGATTAACTACTTGCCACACATGGTCAAACAGTAGTTGTCATGTGTGTTTACCTAGTTGCCATGTGTGGTCCAACCATAGTTGGCATGTGTAGTTAATCGTAGTTGCCATGTGTGTTTATTTGGTTGCCACGTACGCGCAACTGTAGTTGCCATCTAGCAAAAGAATCACAGTTGCCATGTTTGCTTACCTAGTTGCCACGTTCGCGTAACTGCAGTTGCCATCCACAATGTAGGAGTGTCGTGTGGGCGAAAATCAGTTCGTCCACACGCGCATGGACTAGGTGGTGGTTGTGTGGGCAGAAACTAGTTCACCCACACAGCGCAGCTGGCAACAACGTGATGCGGGGCGTGTGGGCAAACTCTTCAACGCCCACACACCAGCCCCGTCCTACGTGGCACACCAAATCTCCCTTTTCGTGTCAAGATTCATGCAAAAGACAATCAACTACCATCCAAGCGTGTGGGTGAGTTGAAGAACACCCACACGTGTGGGCGTTAGTGTTTCCGAAAGTTTTTCCCTCAAGCTAGCAGCGCTGATGTAGCAGGATGGATCCTGCGCGGAGCCGCAAGCCAGTGTGTGGCGAGCGCAGGGCGAGCGCAGGATGGGTCTTACCAGCAGTAACTGAAGAGAACGTGGATGTTTTCTATTGTAGTGGGTCCCGCATGTAAGCCTCTAACTAAATGCTGTCGTGGCAGTGCTGCTGATGTGGATAGGCTGCATGTCAAGAGAAATAACATAGTGAGGATGAACAATTTAGGTATTATAGATTAATTATGTGCAGTACTAAAAGGGTTAAATAGTATAGTTTCCTTCTATTAGACAAGAAAGTGGTGGCTGGTCTAGTGGTGAGCACAGCGTGGCAGGCCGTTGCTCGACACTTCTGGGGCAGAGTTCAATTCCTCCTCCTAACAGATTTTTTCCCTTCATGTTCCTTTTCCTGCGTGTCGATGGGCCGGCCTGCTAGTGCACCGCGTGCGAGCGCTAGTTTCGCTCGACAACCCTTAAAGCGCCAATTAGGAGCTCCCTATAAAATGTGTCATATAGGGTGAGGGGGACTATGGGTGTGTTTGGTTAGTGGCCTGGGGGACCTTCCTGGAAAAATAAGGTGTCTGGTTTGAGCCTGGTACGTTTGGTGCTTCCTGCCTGATGAGGCGAGCCTGGACTAGGGTTGTTTTGTATTTGGCCTGGCCTGGAGAAGTATTAAACAACTACTAGTATTATAATATACCTAAAAGGACAGCAAGTCTTATCGAAACGTGGCTGATTAGTACCAGGCAGCCAGCCAGGCGTCCCTTTTTGAGCGCCTGGTCCAGGCTAAGTAGCATGCCTGGGTTATATACCAGGCTAAGTAGGCTGTCACGTCAAGGAGCCAGGCTAGCACTCATTTCTCCAGGACAGTAACCAAACACCATCCAGGCACACTTCAGGCAAGCTCCAGGCCAGGCGTGGTACACTGTGGACACGATCCAAGCTGACCCTATATAGCCCTAGTTCCCTCCTTCGGTCATGGATTGTCGAACACTCAGAATTGTATCCATAGTCCAAAACGCATTGCATCTTCTTTTTCATTCACCTCTTTCCCCACTAATTTTTTTAATGGATACTTATCAAGCTAGTATATACAAACTTACCCATTTTGATGCTGAAATATGTCTACATCACTGGGGAACATACTATGAATAATATTTTTGCCGCGCACGATCACACCCAGCAACACTATGAAAAAGACATGCAACGATCAATCCCGCAAACTAGAACGCAACAGAAATAAACTAAATTGTTGAAGCGCGATGATTCCCGCGGCTAGGCCATACCTCCCAGCCGCGAGAATTTCTCCATGATGATCCGCCGATCTAATCCCACCGTTCCAAAATATAAGGTGTATTATTTTTGAAAATTCAAACTTCTCTATGTATGACCAAGTTTATAAAGAAAAATTCAGTAATGACAATACCAAATCAGTATCATCAAATTCATCAGCAAATACATTTTCACATTTATTTCTTCAATTGAAGTTGGATAACAATCTAAGAACTTGGGAATAAGGGGATGAACTGGTTACTTGGCAGCTTGACTTGCTCTCTTGATCAAATAACCGGAAGCCTTTTGTGCGCAGATATGAGAGGTTTTCCCTTGATGGAGGCTAGAAACTTTTACTTTTTTACTTTAAGAAAGTCATAATATGGAATATATGAGATGGATTTGTATGTGATAGCTAAATTTGGTTCTATCCTCAAGGGGTTATTTTATTTTGGAGATGGTGATATATTTATCTATAAACTTGGTCAAACATAGAAACGTTTGACTTTTTGGAAAACTATACACCTTATATGTTGGAAGGCGAGTAGTACTAAAGTAGACAGTACCTTCGAGGTATCCACACATCTCACTAGAGGTACGACAACACTCTGTGAGCCAGCACAAAACTGTCGAGAGAACTAGAGGGAAAAGGAGGCGCATAGGGCAGCTAGCCATTAAGCATAGGACCCTACAATATTGATAATATGTGGACATGTTTGGAACACCTTCCGGTCAATAATTATTAGTGGGATCTGTCCATCCATAATAATTCCCACATATCAACAAAGTTCTTTGTCGATCAAGCCTTATGTTATCGCATACAATTCCCTTTGCTTGGCGATACATTACAAAACCCAAGACTAGACTTTTATCAGTATCCTTGTGAAACAACACTTCGATCACTATACCCAATTATCCTCGTTGTCAGTTTTGTTCTCTTTTCTCGCTTCCATATTCCGGCATGCCCGTGATCACTATCATGCTTGTGTCTGGCCAGACGATGATGGATACCGTAATACTGAGTGGGTCTGGAGAGTACCTCTCCATCATTAGAGGAGCAAATCACAGTGTTGAACTATCTATCACCTTAACATACTTCTTCAGTTTACCCGTAATGTACCTTTATGATCACCCAGTTGGGGGTAACGTTTGGATACCCCAAAGTAACCATCTGGTATGAAGGTCCACGATATGCCCATGGTCAACGGACGCAAGTAAATGCTACTCCCTATGACCCAAAAATGGTGCCATGGCTTTAGTATACAACTTCAGTTCAAATTCACCTTTTTATCGGAGGGAGTAACACATAATGTGATAATACCGACAACATAGTGACAATGGCATCTTGTTGAAGGAAATATGCCCTAGAGGCAATAATAAAGTTGTTATTTAATATTTCCTCATTTCATGATAAATTTTTAATATTCATGCTAGAATTGTATTAACCGAAAACTTGATACATGTGTGGATACATAGACAAAACACCGTGTCCCTAGTAAGCCTCTACTAGACTAACTCATTAATCAAAGATGGTTAAGTTTCCCTCACCGTAGACATGTGTTGTCGTTTAATGAACGGGGTCACATCATTAGGAGAATGATGTGATGGACAAGACCCATCCGTTAGCATAGCGTATTGATCGTTCAGTTTTATTGCTATTGCTTTCTTCATGTCAAATACATATTCCTCCGATTATGAGATTATGCAACTCCCGGATACCGGAGGAATGCCTTGTGTGCTATCAAATGTCACAACATAACTGGGTGATTATAAAGATGCTCTACAGGTATCTCTGAAGGTGTTTGTTGGGTTGGCATAGATGGAGATTAGGATTTGTCACTCCGAGTATCGGAGAGGTATCTCTGGGCCCTCTCGGTAATACACATCATAAAAAGCCTTGCAAGCAAAGTGACTAATGAGTTAGTTGCAGGATGATGTATTACGGAACGAGTAAAGAGACTTGCGGTAACGAGATTGAACTAGGTATGAAGATACCGACGATCAAAGCTCGGGCAAGTGACATACCGATGATAAAGGGAATAACGTATGTTGCCATTACGGTTCGATCGGTAAAGATCTTCGTAGAATACGTGGGAGCCAATATGAGCATCCAGGTTCCGCTATTGGTTATTGACCGGAGAGGTGACTTGGTCATGTCTACATAGTTCTCGAACCCGTAGGATCCGCACGCTTAACGTTCGTTGACGAGATAGTATTATATTAGTTATGTGATTTGATGACCGAATGTTGTTCGGAGTCCCGGGTGAGATCACGGACATGACAAGGAGTCTTGAAATGGTCGAGATGTAAAGATTGATATATAGGATGATGGTATTCGAACATCGGAAGTGTTTTAGGAAGCACCGGGTACTTATCGGAACACCGAAAAGGGTTCCAGGCAAAAGATATGGGCCTTATGGGCCAAGAAGGGAAACACACCAGCCACAAAGAGGCTGGTGCGGCCCCCCGCCATATGGGCTGACCAAATTGGAGAAGGAAAGGGGAAGGAGGAAAGGAAAGAGGGAATAGGATTCCCCCTTCCCCCTCTTCCCTTCCTATTGGAGCAACCGGCTTGTTTCCAGTGTATGCATGTGATGCAACCTATGAACAGATCATTGCCAGGTTTTTGCTACACGCCATTCTTCCTCTCGTTTCTAGTGTGTGAATGTGGAGCAACAAGCATGTTTCTACTCATCCGCATTGACTGAATAAGAAAATATAGACGGGCAAGCTAGAGCACCTGGACAGAATCGATTAACCCTCTTGGGAGGTTAGCCTTGTACATGGCGTTTTCCTTGTACAGACGGGCAACCTATTAAGAACTTTGTAGAAAGGATTCTGGGCAAGGCTCTTGGAAACTAGTATATCAAGGTATCACGGGTCACAGAAAACCCAGATATAAACCACACAGGTAGCTATTGTACTTCTGTCAATTCTTTCTTAAACTGATCAAATACCTGCTCATTGACGCCCAAGCACATATAGGTGTATTTTACTCTCAGTAGTACGATCATCTTCCCTTGTCAATGTTTCTATTTTCGTAGTCCTCGGGTGTATGGGCGAATTTCGTTCATGATGCAGCTTGTGGTCTTTCAACTGGCTCTCTTAAAAATTGTCAAGTATGGCATTTAATGAAAAATACCGCAAATCCACATTAGTATCAAAGGAACTATCAAAATATATCAACCATCACCATCTATGAATTCAGTCGTCCGGTTTAAACAACCAAATGTGTGTCTTAATTCAATTAAAAAAAGCAAAGAGACATATTACATTTCACGAATTCAGTTTGATTCTGAGCAATGTTCAATTACACCACAATACATTGTCGAAACCTGACATCATCCTTCTCCACCTAAGGCCACTCGTCGGAACAACGGTCAGTTAAGTGGCCCCTGGGACGTGAAGGGAGCCGTACGGCGTTGTTGAGGACGGCGCGGAATGGGCAGCGCAACCGTCATGGTCGTCTCTGAGTAGAGCGATGTCATGTTCAGCGGGTACACGCGGTTATTGTACGCTGCCATGTCGCGCCGGCAGCACGGACACGTGGCCGCCCTGCAGAACCATTGTGCGATGCAGCTTTCGTGGAAGGAGTGCAGGCAGCCGGGCAATCTTGTGACGAATCCGCGGCTGCTGTTGGGCACCAGCTCCTCCATGCAGATTGGGCACCGCGCCACGGTCACGTCATCGCCCCCTCCAGGAGCATGCGGCGGTGCCATCGGGGGCCTATGGGAAATGGGCAATATTTGTTTTTTCAGTACATTTCATACAAAAATGGCAAACTAAGAATGAAAATTTCCCAAAATTTCCCAAAATTTTGAAATAAACCAGAGCAAAAGTGTATGTAGAATCTTTAGCAAATATACGTGTAAAATTTATACAATTTAATGCAGAAAAAAAGTCGGATTTACTCCTTCATGCGAGCGCTGCGGCACTCGATGCCCAGGCGGAAAGTGTTGGATGGTTGCATGCTCGGTGCCTTTCTTCTAATAAGTACCCCCTACGTTGAATTCAACTGTGGGGCTTGGTGCCTTTCCTCTAATAAATCCCTCTCTCCTAAATTCAACTGTGGGGCCCGTTGTCTTTCTCTAAACATTCCATCTATGTTAAGCCAGGATGCTACGAAGGAAAGGTGAACCAGCCACGTATGAATTTTTGTGCAGATTAAAAAAGGAATAAAGAACAGATGCCAAAGAAGGAAAGATGCACCTGTCGGAAATCGACCGTGGGCAAGTGGGCGTGAGATAGCCTTGCCCCAAAAAATTTATTAGCCTCAACTTCATGTGGGCATGCTCCATGGTGTTGCCGCCAACAGGGTCGCCCCGTACACGGAGCAGTGACGGTCACAACCTTCGCCCTCCACAGGAAAGAGAAGAATGGGAAGGAGTACTTGAGGAGGTGGAGCGCCGGAGGAAAGGAGGGTTGACGCACCTGGAGCACTAGAGGAGGAGGGTGGGCGGAGGCGGATCGGCGCTGCTTCCCTCTGCTGGACTTGGGTTGCCAAGGCCGCTGCACTAGGGGTGGAGATTTGGGGGCGGGGGGCGGGGGAGGGGAGGGATGAAAGTTAGGGTTACAAAAGGTTGGTTGCAGTTTATATACCATTGCGATGTGTGTGGGCTATTTTGGACCAAGGCTCGACCTGAAAATTCAAATATGGCCAAAATTCTTGGACCGGTTTGTACTAATACCAGGCCCAAACGAGATGGATGAATTTTGGCCGAAATTAATTGTTTGGGCGAAATCCAAAACTCGACATCATCAGTGAGGGTGCGTTTAGAATTTTACTAATCCCAGCCCGGCAGGCTCACTCGGTGTCACGGACCAAAAATGCGGCCCACTCCACGTACAACATCACACTTCCGACTTCAGTGAACCAACCGGGCATGGGGACCTCCTATTTGGCGCACACGCGCTTTAAAGACAGCGAGCGCGCACCCCAGCTCCCCTTGTGCCCTTTCGGGCCAGCCCATGTACTGGCAGGATGCCCACCTTTTTTCATTTTGATTTCTTTTTTGCGTTATTCTTTTTCAGAACAATTTAGCATTTAAAAAAATTCAAATTTCGGAAAAACTAGAATTTTGAAAAAGGTTTGAAAATCATAAAATGTTCGTGAATTCAAAAATTGTTCATGATTTTGAAAATTGTAGGGGAATCCTAAAATGTTCTTGATCTTGAAAAACGTTGGTATGTTCAAAACAAATTATAATTCCCACAGATTAAAAAATGTTCATCTATTTTGAAAAATATTCAAAAAATGTACATGAATTCCTAAAAAACTTTCATGAATTTCTATAAAATGGCCACAATATTCAATTTTTGAGGGATAATTTCGAAAATTGTTCCCAAATTTTAGAAACTGTTCACAAAATTCAAAAATGTGCCTTGATTCAAAAAAGTATTCATGAACTTGAAAGAATGTTCATAAAAAAAGTTCCTGAATTTCAGAAAATGTTCCCAAATTTCAGAAAAATGTTCACTGTTCAAAATAGTTGTTCGCAAATGTTAAAAAAATGTTTGTAAATTTGTAAAAAAGTTCACAAATTTATAAAATGTTCGCAATACAACAAAGTGTTTATGTATTTGAAAAATGTTCACTATTTCAAACAAAAAATCTCGAATTTGAAAGATGTTCGCGAATTAATAAAATAAAAATAAAAATAAAATAAAAAATAAAAATAATATAGGAACAAGGAAAATAGACAAAAAAAGAAAAAGAAAGAAAAGGGACAAGAACAAGGATAACCAGATAAAAAAGGAAGAAAAAACAAAAAAACAAAAAGAAAGAAAAACCAAAATTGAAGAAACCGGTTCAAGGAAGGTCCTAGAACGTGCGCGCCAAACAGGAGTGGCCCCGGGCACGCACCTCCCATCTGTCGTCTCCAACGGTCGAAATTGGTGTCCATCGAGATCCACGCCGTCCAGCGTGGTCGCCACGACCGGAAAGTGTCGGGGCTGCAGGCTTGCAGCGTGGTGAGTGGTGGGGAGGATGGGCACGGACGCGCAAGCATCTCTATGACGCCGCCACAATCTCTGCGCTCCTGCTTTGACGCGGACGACGTCTGCGCGCTCAAGCGTCAAGCTGGCCCCTCGCCACCGTGCAATGGAGGTCAAGACAGAAGATAAAATGCACTAAATGGTCAAGTTACACTGTTCAGCAAGCGAAAAATGTCCAAGTTAGAATGCTCAACTATTAACAAAGTAGTACATACCAGAGCAAAAACAAATGCCTAAATAGACCATTAGGGTATTGGAATTAGGAACCACAAATTCAACAAGAACAATAGCTTGATGTTCATACAAAGTATCCCATTCGAAATTTTTATTATCTTACATACACAACAATGCGAAGAAATAAATGAGCAAGTAGTAACCAACCAATTAGCCAAGGAATTCGCATGATTCTAACATAGTGTCTTAGCAAGGCGCGACATGACGCTGCACGCAGCATAAACATGTGAGTTAATATTCAGATCTTTTCTATTTAATTTAGTAGCAAAATAAAATGGTGTAGGGGATATATTCATGGAATTCTATGCTATACATGCCATGAAGAGCAAAAAAAAATTACCAGGAGAACTTCTTTTGCAAGCATATGTGGATGTTGAAATGGTTACTATGGTATGAACCTTCCAGATTAGCTATATAGGGCGTACAATGCAGAACGAAGTACTTAAATACTTACATATCAACAATCTATTACTTAAGAGTGGATACTTTGATCGTCGGTGGTTGAGACAAACACTTTGACCAAAGAGCCAAATTGTCGGCAAGCAACAGAGTGATGTTTATTCCTGTTCGTTAGTGAATCAACATTTTCTCAATAGCAAAGTACAAATTTGATAGACCATAAGGGGTATTCTACCCTCATCCATGTAGTATATGTTGTCATAGTAGTTGGTACACTAAAGTGAGGGGCTGGTCATTTTCATTATCTTTCACAAGTAAATTTCTTCACATGTATACCAAATATGTAGGGCCTCCTGGTTTTGCTCTTGTACGGAGACTGAGGAAGTCTTTTGAAATGGCATGCAATGATTTTCATGTTATTCTATAATAGCCTTTCTCCAACCTGATCATTTTAGAATAAGCTTTCCTTTTTTTTTTTTGCTCTTTCTCTTAGCGTGGTTTATTATTGTTTTCATAATTTCAAGCTATGTGCCCAATATACATGATTCTTTGCACACAAAAAAAACATCCATTATAGCTATGGCTGGAAGAATAAACGGAGTGCCCCTGTTTTGGTGAAGACCGACTGCTGATACTCCGTCCGTGAGTGAGATGATTGTCCATGCATCCTATTCCTTCCGTTCGGAAATACTCGTCCGAGGAATGGATGTATCTAAATGTATTTTAGTTCTAGATACATTCATTTTTATGCATTTCTCTGACAAGTATTTTCGGACGGAGGGAGTACGTACGTACACTCTTCGACCAAAGTAATTATGGAGTAGAAAATAAACAAACGGATATATTACACCCCGAATGAAAAAACAAAGAAAAGAAGGGAGGGAGACGGCATAATTTTCTGTTAGTACCATCGTTTGGGAAGTAGTTTGTTTCCTTTTCTACAATACTACAAATTTCTTTGATGATGCAGGCTGTGGTCCGTCAGCAGGATCTCTTAAAAATTGCCAAGTGTGTCATTTAAAGAAAAATACCGCAAATCCACATCCGGTATCCAAGGAAAGGAACTTCTCCGTAGCAAAACAGATCAAACATCATGTGTACGTTCAGTTGTCCTGTTTAAACAACCAAATGTGTTCATTCAGCTCAAAAAAGCAGAGAGACAAATGCCATTTCAGGAATTCAGTTTGATTCTGAGCCACATTACATTGTGAAACCTGACATCATCCTTCTCCACCGGAAGATCGAGCTGGCCACGAGAAACATACTGCCATGCTGTGCGAACATGCTCGTGCCGATCTCATCATTGGGTCTCGACGGAGGCCACACGCCGGAACAACGGTCCATCGCGGACCCGATTCAGTACTACGGGGATGTAAGTGACCCCCCGGGGCGTGTACGGGGCCGTACGGCGTTGTCGGGGACGGCGCCGGATGGGCCGCGCAGCCGCCGCGGCTGTCTCCGGCGAGGACGCGGCCGTGGTCACCTTGTACGCCGTCATGTCGCGCCGGCAGCATGGGCACGTCTCCGCCCGCGGAGCCACTCCGTGATGCATCTTTCGTGGAAAGCGTGTGAACAGCCGGGCAATCTCGTGATGATTCCGCCTGTGTTGGCCGCAGCGCCGGCGTCGGCCACCAGCTCCTCCATGCATGCAGATCGGGCACTGCGCCGCCGCCGCGTCATCGCCGCCAGAAGCCATCGAGTTCACGTCCCAGGTGCAGCTCTCAGCGGGCGATGCCTTCCAGAAGATCTGCTGTCTCCAACTCATTTGTGAATTGTGATGATGCATGGTGGGCTGATGCATAAACACGAAAAAGTGGAGGGACTCAGGCCGGAGTCGGACTCACTAAGGCCCTGCTTGGAATGGGTGTAAGTTTTTACACCTGTATTTATCTTACAGGTGTAAATTACAGGTCGCCACTTGATTCCAGCCTGAAATTAAAACGACGGAAAGACATCCGTATCCTAAACCGGCCAAAAATGAGCTGAAACGCTGATCCAAGCAGGGCCTAAGTAGGAAACAAACAGTTTGATAACCAAACCGATTTCTAGCCAGAAACAAAGCTAGCCGAAAATATTGCCCAAATTCCTATTCGCCGCTGATTGTGTCGAACTGCCTCCCAGAACTGGGTATTTTCTGTATGTTTTCTTTTATACTTTTTATGTGCTTGTATGGATTTCTTTTAGTTTTTATTTTTTACTTATCATTTCTCTGCTTTTCCCTTTATTATCTTTTTACTTTAAAATTTCCTTTTAAAAATTTCACCCTTTTATATTTCACCCTTTTCAAAAAATGTTCACGTATTTAAAAATGATTGCGTTTTCAATATTTGTTCAGAGTTTCAAAAAATGTTTCCACTAAAAAATTCACAAGCCCGAAATATGTTAGCTTTTTCCCAAATTTCGTTTGTAGTTTAAAATAATCTTTCCATTTTCAAAAAGGTCATGCTTTCAAAAACTGTTGCGTTTTCAAAATTATCCGTGCTTCGAAAATTGTTCAAGTTTTTCCAAAAATGTTCTAAGTTCAAAAAATTGTTGACATTTCTCAGAAATAATCTGGGATTAAAAAACATATTTTTAAAAAATATTCTGAATTTTAAAATAGTTCACAATTATCAAGAACATGTTTTGAATTTTACCAAAATGTTTCAGATTTGACGCTGCAGCGCTTTCTTAAATTTTATGCGCTCCCATCAATCACCAGTGGCATCAGTTCCAATGGCTAGCATCACGCATTTAGTATTGGAGGTCGAGTTTGATTTCAAGCAAGCGCATCGCATTTTTGGGATTTTTATATCTCAGCTACAAACACACTACTCGCTTCGCCCCAGTGGGCCGGCCTAGTCGCGTGGATTCCTATGTGATGCACTCCTATATGTATGTTATAAAATAGGCAAACCCTATTTAGCGCTGCAGGCGCCGGTGGGACCTCCGACGTGACGCGCGTTGCGTCCAACAGACGCTTCGCCGGGCGAGGGGGAACCCTACTGGGCTGGCCCAGCTTAGAGCAAGTACGAAGGAACTCATGTGATAATTCCAAAAAACGTAATAAGCGCATGCAAGGGATCGAACCCAGGACCTTGCAAGAACTTACTACTTCCATAGCCACTGTAATACCTGCGACTTCGTGTCGAAGATAGCATCCGAGTTGATGTGAACTATGAGCCGCGATAGGTTTCGACTCATTTTCAAATTTCGGACGTGATTTCTTTGAAAAATTATACTTCTCCAGAAACACCAACATCTTTTGAAGAAAGAGAAACAAAATGTAATAAAGAAACATTTTTTGAATTTATGAACATATTTTAGAAACGTGATTTATTTTTTGAAAAAAAGGAAAAGACTTGACAATTTTAATATTTTTTTAGAATAACAAACATTTTTCTCAAATTGTGAACATTTGTTTATTTGTGAAAAAAATTTGAAAACGTGATTTTTGATTTTGTGAACAAATTTGGAAGGATGAAACATTAAATGAAATTCCCAAACATTTTTTAGATTTATGAAAAAAGCAAATAATTTTTAAATATCATACTATTTTGAGTGTCAGAACGAATGTTTAAAACGTGAGCAATTTAAAAATTCTAGAACAAAATTAGAAATCCAGAACATTTTCTCAACTTTCCGTGCATTTTTTTAAATTGCGAACAAATTTTCCAAACATGAACATTTTCAAAATTGGTGAATTTTTTTCTAAATGGGAAGATTTTTTGAAATTTCCCAAATTTCCTAAATTTGGGAACAATAACTTAACATTTTTCAAATTTCTGAAAAATTGTTGAAAATATAAAATACAATGAGAAACAGAAAGGAAAAAAAAAAAAAACAGAGAGAGAACCGTCTGTAAGATTCCCATAACGCATAAAACCAGACAGAACTGCCAGAAGATTCCTAAAGCCGAATCACGTAATTGGGCCGGCCCAGTGCATGCGATCCCGCTCCCTCCCCTGTGTGCGTTTGCTCGACATTATATGACGCAATGAGCGTCCAAATTGTCTCAAAAAAAACGAGCGTCCAAAACCTAGATCGTTTTCTGTTATTTCTTTTTTTTCTCATCCTGGTTCACTGAATTGTTTGCAAATTCGTGAACTCTTTTTAAATCAATGATTTCTTTTAAATTCGAAGGACTTGTTCTGAAAATCGATGAACTTATTTCAAATTTGTGAACTTTTTCCAAATCAATGAACTTTTTTTTCAAATCGGTGATATTTATTCAAAATTGATGAACTTATTCATAACATCGTGAACTTTTTAAAATATCGATGATATTTTTGAAATTTGATGAATTTTTTTTACAAATTCGATTAACTTTTTTCAAATTCTATGAACTTTTGTTAAAATCAATGAACTTTTTTCAAATCTGATGACATTTTTTGATTGATCTTTTTTTTCAAATTCAATGAACTTTTTAAAATTCTATGAACTTTTACAAAATCAATGAACTTTTTTGAATTCGATGAACTTTTCCAATTTTGATGAATTTGTTTTAAAATTCTATGAACTTTATATCAAATTCAATGAACTTTTTTCAATTTGGTGATTTTTATTTCAAATTCGATTAGCTTATTTCCAAAATCAATGAGCTTCTTTCACATTCGGTGATTTTTTTTAAAAAAATCGATGAACTGTTTTTCCAATCTTGTGACCTTTTTTTCTAGATTGATGATTTTTTTTCAAAATCAATAAGTTTTTTTTCATATTCCTTGTTTTCTACATTTTTATGAATTCAACGTTCAAAATTTACGTTTTTTATTTAAAATTAATTTATACTACGTATATAATATACTAGATGATTCCCTGCGCGTTGCTGCGGGAGCTCTTAGCCATATATGGTGGTAATACATAAATCGACAACTTTGTTTCCATAGTAGATATATGATCTTAAGATGAAAAAAATGGTATGGACATAGTACTTGGGGTATAGTTATAAAGATTATAAAATCTGAATTATACAACCACCACAAGAAATCTCACATGACTTGCATAGATATTAATATATGTAAACACAATAAGAAAATGGATTCCAAAATGGGGACGCTATGAATGGAAATGCACAAATTGTCATGTTGAGATTCTTTGCTTACTTGAGATCCGAAAAGAATGAATGGTAATTTACACATCAAGATGTAAATCAATAATCTATGCATACTTCAAATCTGCAAATAATGTAAACTAAACACGAATATTAGCCATTGTAGTAGCTTATTATGTTTGAACGGAACTCTTATCGACAATAAGAACAGAACGAATCATATCATCGGAGCAAAAAGATAACAATTTATTCTCTCTTTTTGCCCCAAAGCGAGTTCTAATTCCTTTTGTCTCAAAAGTCTGGTGAAAATACCATGAGAACTTATACATAAATAAGAACCGATATCCAAATTATCAACTTGCAGCCGAATCTGTTTGCAACTAAACTTGAAAAATAATGAGCCACATTAAGCAAGTTAAAAAACAATGAAAATTTGTATCGTTTAGGATCTCAAACATGATGAATTCTTTTGTTCACACCTCAGACAATAGGCATATTCCAGATTTTTATTGCAGCAAATGAAAATTGGGCACACGCTACATGGAGTCCGGCAATCAAATACTTCACAAAACTTGCAGTATTTGTGCTGATTTGAGCTCTCGTGCTTAACTTCCCATTTATCCCGATCGTTGTCCTTTTGAACTTTCATATAGGTATACCAAAGGACGTTTATCCCTACAATATATATAATCGGGTATCAGGATACCAATGGTTCGCAAAGGAGCCATATCTATCTATATGTGGTAAGAAAGTATATACTTAAAACTGTTAGATGTGTATAGTCCCTTTTCGGAATATCCCCGTTGTATAAGGGGTTTTCTACACTTTGACACACATGTATATGTAATGGCCTTTGGCCCTCAGGAAATGTTAGCTGTTCATTTATCCAACATGGTATCAGTCGCCAGGTTCCTCTTCCTCTCCCGCACGCTGCAGCTCCGTGCCTAGCTTCCTCGTCGCCGGCCATCTCCTTCCTCGTTGTCGGCCATCCTCTTCACGCCTAGGCCGCGCCCTCCTCGCCCGGCGGCGCTCAGGCCTCGCTCTAGCCGAGTTCAGGCCGTGCTCCGACGCTGCGCCCAGGCTGGGCTGCGCCCGCCCAGCGTGCTCGACGCCGCCGCGCCCAGTGGCTGCCGCCCGCCCGTGCCCTGCCGCCGCCGCGCCGAGCCGTGCCGCCGGCGCGCTGCGCCCACGGCCGCGCCTCTGGTCGCCGGCGCCCCGGCCTCCCTCCTCCGCATCTGGTGGTGGCTGCATCTGGCCGCCCTCCTCCCACAGCTGCGGCCCAGGGCCGGCTCTCCTCCTGGCCTCCCGATTCTTCACTCGGGCTAGCGTGAGTCTTTCCGCCCCGATCCAGATCGAGGAGCGTTGACCAAAAAAAACGAGGAGGAGCACAACCGAGTTTCCTCATGTCTTCCTCGGGCTATGTTGCAGTCCCTAGGTGCTCTGTGATCTTCGATGGCACCAACTATGCTGAGTTTGTGGGGTTCATGCGCATCCACATGCGAGGCCTTCTTCTGTGGGGTGTTCTTTCTGGCGAGGTTTCCTGCCCGTCGTGCCTGCTGCGCGCCGATGGCTCCAATTCCACCGTGCCGCCGGTCCTTCTGCCGAGGCTTCTCAAGTCGACCGGGATGCCGCCAAGGCCCTTGATGATGCTTCCGTTGATGCTTATGATCAACAAGTTTCGCCATACTCCGATGCTCTTTCGATTGTACCGTGATGGTCTCTCTGCTTACACTCAGTGGTGCAATGATGATGCTCGTGCGGCGGCTGTTCTCACTGCCAGTGTCCTCCCTCAGTTTGCTTCAGAGTTTATGGGACTTGGCACAGTTGCAGCGATGTGGTCTTATCTTTGTCAGCGCTATCAGCCCTCTGGAGATGCCCTCTTCCTATCTGTCGTGCGTTAGGAGCATGCCCTTCAGCAAGGTGATTCCTCTGTTGATGAGTTCTATTCACAGTGCTCTGCCATCTGGCGTCAGCTTGACTCTTTTCGGACAGTTGTTTGTGGCACCTGTCGTTGCTGTCAGACCACTCGGTCTGATCTGGAGTTTCAGCGGGTTCATGAGTTCTTATCACGTCTCCGCTCTGAGTTTGAACCGCGCCGTGCTCACTTGCTTGCTCGTGGCCGTGTTCCTATCTCGGAGGTGCTTGCTGAGCTTCATGCTGAAGAGACCCGTCTTCGCTCTGCTGGTTTCTTTGGTGGTCCCGTCTCTGGCTGGCGCGGGCTCTGTGTCGTCGCCCGCTCGGCTCACCACTCCACCGCCTCCTCCCCACACCTTCAGGGGGGGTGAGTCGCCCTGCTTACACTGAGAGGGGCCGGTCGCGCCGTGACACCTTCTGTGGCTACTGCTCTTGGCCCGGTCACCCAGAGTCTGATTGCCATGAGAAGAAGCGAGACCAGCGGCGCTCCTTGTCCAGTGGGACTCCTGGATCTTCCTTGACTCCATCACTCACTGACCAGGACATTGTGAGGCTCAAACGCCTCCTGGCTTCCTCAGGCTCTTCGTCGACTGGTTCAGCTGCTGCTGTGACTGCAGCCACTTCTCCACCACCGCAGGCATCTACACAGTCAGGTACATCTTCGTGGGTTTTGGATTCTGGAGCCTCCTTCCACATGTCTTCTGATTCTTCTGTGTTGTCTTCTCTCCGACCTCTTGATTCGCCTGTTAATGTTCTTACTGTTGATGGCACACATCTTCCTGTTGCTAGCCGTGGCATTCTTTCCACTCCCTCCTTTTCTGTTCCTAGTGTCTCGCATGTTCCTCGTCTTACGATGAATCTGTTTTCCGCCGCTCAACTTACTGATTCTGGTTGTCGTGTCATCCTTGATACCGACTCTTGCTCTATCCAGGATCGTCGCACCAAGGCTTTGGTTGGTGCTGGCCCCCGGCGCCATGAGTCAGAGGGCCTTTGGGAGGTTGACTGGCTTCGTGTTCCTTCCGCTGCCACCACTCCTGCCAGCTCCCATGCTCTTGATGCCTCTTCGTCTGCGTCCTTCCAGCAGTGGCATCATCGCCTTGGTCACATCTGTGGCTCTCGCTTGTCTTCCTTAGTTCGTCAGGGCCTCTTGGGATCTGTCTCTGGAGATGTTTCTTTACATTGTAATGGTTGCAGACTTGGAAAACAGACTCATTTGCCTTATCCTACCAGTGAGTCGGTATCTCAGCGTCCTTTTGACTTAGTTCATTCTGATGTCTGGGGTCCTGCTCCCTTTGATTCGAAAGGTGGTCATTGCTACTATGTTTTGTTTATTGATGATTTCTCTCGCTACACTTGGCTCTACTTTATGAAATCTCGTCGCGAGGTTCTCCCTATATACAAACGTTTTGCTGTCATGGTTCACACCCAGTTTGCCACGCCCATTCGTACTTTTCATGCTGACTCTGCTGGAGAGTATATCTCTCAGCTGTTGCGTGGTTTTCTCATGAACAGGTACTCTTGCCCAGTTCTCTGTCCGGTGCTCATTCTCGAATGGTGTTGCCGAGTTTAAAGCATCGTCATTTACTTGAGACGGCTCGTATACCGATGATTGCTGCTTCCCTTCCACCCCATTTTTGGCTGAGGCTGTTTCCGCATCCACCTATCTCATCAACATTCAGCCATCCACTGCTCTGCAGGGTGGCATTCCTATGGAGTGTCTCACCGGTCGCTCTCCTGACTACTCAGCTCTTCGTATGTTTGGATGCGTCTGCTATGTTCTTCTTGCCCCCGCTGAACGCACCAAACCGACCGCTTTCATCGGTCGAGTGTGTTTTCCTTGGCTACAGTGATGAGCACAAGGGCTGTCGGTGTTGGGATCCAGTGGGTCGTCGCTTGCGCATCTCGCGTGATGTGACTTTTGATGAGTCTCGCTCTTACTACCCATGTTCTTCTTCCTCGAGCTTCTCTGTGGACGACCTTTCTTTCCTTCTTCTTCCCGATACACCCCGCTATGTGCCTCATGTGTCACCTCCTCCTGCGGCACCTCTCCTTCCTTCTCATTCACCTCCGACACCGACCTCTCCCCCATCCTCTCGAGTCCGTCGCCCTCTCTCCCCGTTTCCTCTCCACTATACTCGACGTTCTCGTCCTGAGGATATTGCCTCTGATGAGCCTTCCACCTCGGGTGCACCTCCTCCCACACCCCCTCCGGTTCATAACCTCCGCGCTCGGCCTCGTCCTCCGCCTGATCGCTACTCCCCTGATCGGTACGGTCTCTCTGTCTTGCCTGAGCCCACTTCCTATCGTGACTGCCATGACTCAGCCTGAATGGCAGCTTGCGATGGCCGAGGAGCTTGCTGCCCTTGAGCGCTCTGGAACATGGGATCTCGTTCCCCTCCCTTCCGGTGTCCGTCCCATCACCTGCAAGTGGGTCTACAAGCTCAAGACTCGCTCCGATGGTTCTCTTGAGCGCTACAAAGCTCGTCTTGTGGCCCGTGGTTTTCAGCAGGAGCAGGGGCGTGATTATGATGAGACTTTCACTCCTGTGGCTCACATGACCACTGTCCGCACTCTTCTTGATGTGGCTTCTGTTCGTCAGTGGTCTATCTCTCAACTTGATGTTCAGAACGCTTTTCTCAATGGCGAGTTGCGTGAGGAGGTTTATATGCAGCCACCACAGGGGTACTATGCTCCTGATGGTATGGTCTGTAGACTTCGCCGCTCTCTATATGGTCTCAAACAGGCCCCTCGCGCCTGGTTTGAGCGCTTTGCATCTGTGGTGACCGCGGCTGGTTTCTTGCCCAGTAACCATGATCCCGCGCTGTTCATTCACACGTCTCCTCGAGGTCGGACTCTTCTCCTTCTCTATGTTGATGACATGATCATCACTGGTGACGACACTGATTACATTGCCTTTGTTAAGGCCCGCCTTCACGAGCAGTTCCTTATGACTGATCTTGGTCCTCTTCGCTATTTTCTTGGGAATGAGATCTCCTCCACCTCTGCTGGCTTCTACATCTCTCAAGAGAAATATATTCAGGATCTTCTTGCTCGAGCTGCTCTTAGTGATGACCGCACTGTTGTGACTCCTATGGAGCTCAACGTTCAACTTCGTGCCTCTGATGGTGACCCTCTTCCTAATCCCACTCGCTATCGTCACCTCGTTGGTAGCCTTGTCTATCTTGTTGTTACACGTCCTGACATCTCCTATCCCGTTCACATCCTGAGTTAGTTTGTTTCAGCCCCCACCTCTGTCCACTATAGTCACCTCCTCCGTGTTCTACGATATCTTCGTGGCACGATCTCTCAACGTCTTTTCTTTCCTCGCTCCAGTTCTCTTGAGCTCCGTGCTTACTCGATGCTACAGGCTAGTGATCCCTCGATCGACGCCTTGTCCGCCTTCTTGTGTCTTTCTTGGTGGCTCTCTGATTGCCTGGAAGACAAAGAAACAGACTGCAGTTTCTCGCTCGAGTACAGAGGCTGAGTTGCGAGCCATGGCTATGTTGACGGCTGAGGTGATCTGGTTGCGATGGCTACTTGAGGATTTTGGTGTCATGGCTACTACCTCTACTCCCTTACTGTCAGACAATACGGGTGCTATCAGTATTGTGCGTGACCCGGTGAAGCATGAGCTCACCAAGCACATTGGTGTGGATGCCCACTTTGTGCGTGCTGCTGTGCAGGATCAGACTCTCGCCCTTCACTATGTGCCCTCGGAGTTACAGTTGGCTGATTTCTTCACGAAGGCTGCAGACTCGCGAAAGCAGCATTTTTTTCCTCTCCAAACTCAGTGTTGTTGATCCACCATGAGTTTGAGGGGGGGTGTTAGATGTGTATAGTCCCTTTTCGGTATATCCCCGTTGTATAAGGGGTTTTCTGCACTTTGACACACATGTATATGTAATGGCCTTTGGCCCTCAGGAAATGTTAGCTGTTCATTTATCCAACAAAAACAACATCATGTTTGGATTCATAACAGAGATACTTGAGTAGAGGAGGACAGGAAGATCAACGGCCTAGCAGGGCTTTTAGTGAACTGAGATGAGCGGCAACTGCAAAAAAAAAGGATGAACCTTAAATTGGGTATATACCATAGAATAGATAACCCGTGTTGTTGATGATATGTTCAAATATCTACCTGCTTGCTCCATAAAGCAGCAAAATGATTTGTCATCTTCGTGTTCGGTTGTACTTTGCATGAACATCCGAAGAACCGCTTTCAATATATTCTGCATACTGCAAGGTGCAACATAAATAGGTCAAATGCTAGACAATGTGAAGTCCATCGTAATTAAGGATTTATAGTAAACCTTCTTTGGTCCTCTACCAACAGACTTCTCATGATCGTAGTCCTGAACGTATTAAATCTTTCCGTATAACTGAACATTGCATTCAATACTTTAATCTTCTCAGTTCCTAAGAAGCACGAAAAATGAGAATACATGGTCAACGATGATAAGAAATCCACACCTTTGAAGGAAATCAAGGAAAATGACCCTCTCATATAATCACCAAACATCGTCCAAAAATAGAAGCATGTAGTATACACCTCTGAAGAAACATATCCCACTGAGTCGTATATACTACATTTAATATCAGGTCAATTTGTGGCCTAACTGTGCTACAACTTACCTCAAACAGATGGATGCCTAAGCGCGATTCTGACAACCGATTTTCCACCTCCTTTCCCGTGTACTTCTCCACCGAGGTTGCATAGTCAGGATTGAAATCACAGAAAAATCCTCCGTGAGTGGTTTGTTGTCAGCAGATTTTGCCCGGAGAGACCTCCACCGACGACCACAGCACCCACGGGAGCGGCTACACCTGAATAGCTACACTGATTGGTGGAAGAACGGACGCGGAATTAGCAGCCGTGGTCGCCGGAGCGGCGTCGCGCGCAATGGATGGCGGGGTGGCTTGCAAAGGTCACATTTAGCAGTGTCGATCGGGACGCCTGGTACTGTCGACGGGGTGAGAGCAACATCGCCTGGGTCGTGGGGCGGCTCGACCCTGCCACTCACCGGGGTCGCACTGGATGGCGTGCCTTGCTCGCCGGGGCTGGTTCACCAGTGTCACATGGCAGCGACGCTGTGCTCGCCGAGTCACTCTGGAGGATTCCCGAGGTGGAACGGCGTACAGGATGCACGGCCACATGCGCCTGGTGGTGGATTTTTGTGATCAGATTCATTTGTCAGTTAGGGAAGGGGAAGCGGAGGGGAAAAGCCAATGGAGTTTTTCTGATTTGATTAGATTCATTCGTCAGTTATGGAAGGGGTAGCGATGGGGAAAACGGAAGGAGGATTTATTTACTCTAGTGGAACCGAACGTGGCATTAAAGTTTTGGACGCCGATAACGCCCACACGTGTGGGCATTAAAGGATCTGGCCACACACCGTGTGTAGTGTGAGCAGGAGGCAGCCCACACGAGTTGTATGTGGGCGGACATTAGAATTACCCACATGTGTGGGCGCGGCTACTTCGTGCCATACGTCCAACAAGTACTACTCATCTTCACCTCGCGCTTGTGTCATGAAGCAAAATGCCCACACATCCTAGCGCAGCTACGTTAGGTACCCGCGGGATGACGATTTAGTTACCATCCTGGTTGGTAGATGTAGTTATCCGGGATGGCAAGTGTAGTTGTAAAAGCATGGCAACTCTATCTGTTTTGATTAACTATAGTTGCCATGTCTAATTTATGGTAGTTGCTGCGTGTAATCAAACCGTAGTTACCGTGTGTGATTAACTACTTGCCACACATGGTCAAACAGTAGTTGTCATGTGTGTTTACCTAGTTGCCACGTGTGGTCCAACCATAGTTGGCATGTGTAGTTAATCGTAGTTGCCATGTGTGTTTATTTGGTTGCCGAACGTTATAACAACGCTCGATGACGATCCCGGACTCCGATCCAGCAAAGTGTCGGGATGAGTTCCACAAGACGACGCGGCGTGGTGGACGATGTTGATGCTCCACCGACGCAGGGCTTCGCCTAAGCTCCGCGACGATATGACTTCTCCGGCGCAGGGCTTCGCCTAAGCTCCATGACGATATGACCGAAGTGGAATATGGTGGAAGGGGCACCGACACGGCTAAGGAAAGATCCGTAGATCAACTTGTGTGTTATGGGGTGCCCCTGCCCCGTATATAAAGGAGCCAAGGGGAGGTGGCGGCCTAAGGGGGCGCGACAAGGAGTCCTACTCCTCCGGGAGTAGGATTCCCCCAATCCTAGTTGGATTAGGATTCCGGAGGGGAAAGAGAGAGAGGGGCCGCCCACCTTTCCTAGTCCTAATAGGACTAGGGAAGGGGGGCGGCCACCTAGGGCTGCCCTTCTCCTTTCCTCCAAGGCCCACTATGGGCCCATGTAGTTCCCGGGGTTCCGGTAACCTCCCGGTACTCGATAAATTTCGATTTCACTCGGAACCTTCCGATGTCCAAATGTAGGCTTCAATATATCAATCTTTATGTCTCGACCATTTCGAGACTCCTCGTCATGTCCGTGATCACATCCGGGACTCAACAACCTTCGTGCATCAATACTTATAAACTCATAATGAACTGTCATCGAAGCGTTAAGCGTGCGGACCCTACGGGTTCAAGAACTATGTAGACATGACCTAGAACCATTCTCGGTCAATAACCAATAGCGGGACCTGGATGCCCATATTGGTTCCTACATATTCTACGAAGATCTTTATCGGTCAAACCGCATAACGACATCGTTGTTCCCTTTGTCATCGGTATGTTACTTACCCGAGATTCGATCGTCGGTATCCAATACCTAGTTCAATCTCGTTATCGTAAGTCTCTTTACTCGTTCCGTAATACATCATCTCACAACTAACTCATTAGTTGTAATGCTTGCAAGGCTTAAGTGATGTGTATTACCGAGAAGGCCTAGAGATACCTCTCCGACAATCGGAGTGACAAAACCTAATCTCAAATACGCCAACCCAACAAGTACCTTTGGAGACACCTGTAGTACTCCTTTATAATCACCCGATTACGTTGTGGACGTTTGGTAGTACCAAAGTGTTCCTCCGTAAACGGAGTTGCATAATCTCATAGTTATAGGAACATGTATGGGTCATGAAGAAAGCATTAACATACTAAACGATCAAGTGTTAAGCTAACGGAATGGGTCATGTCAATCAGATCATTCAACTAATGATGTGACCTTGTTAATCAAATAACAACTCCTTGTTCATGGTTAGGAAACATAACCATCTTTGATTAACAAGCTAGTCAAGTAGAGGCATACTAGTGACATACTGTTTGTCTATATATTCACACATGTATTATGTTTCCGGTTAATACAATTCTAGCATGAATAATAAACATTTATCATGATATAAGGAAATAAATAATAACTTTATTATTGCCTCTAGGGCATATTTCCTTGATCTCCCACTTGCACTAGAGTCAATAATCTAGATTACAAAGTAATGATCCTAACACCCATGGAGTCTTGGTGCTGATCATGTTTTGCTCGTGGAAGAGGCTTAGTCAACGGGTCCGCAACATTCAGATCCGTATGTATTTTGCAAATCTCTATGTCTCCCACTTGGACTTGGTCCCGAATGGAATTGAAGCGTCTCTTGATATGCTTGGTCCTCTTGTGAAATCTGGATTCCTTTGCCAAGGCAATTGTACCAAGATTGTCACGGAAGATCTTCATCGGTCCCGATGCACTAGGTATGACACCTAGATCGAAATGAACTCTTTCATCCAGACTCCTTCATTTGCTGCTTCAAGCAGCTATGTACTCCGCTTCACATGTAGATCCCGCCACGACGCTTTGTTTAGAGCTGCACCAACCGACAGCTCCACCATTTAATAAAAACACGATCCGGTTTGCGATTTAGAATCGTCCGGATCAGTGTCAAAGCTTGCATCGACGTAACCATTTACGACTAGCTCTTTGTCACCTCCATATCGAGAAACATATCCTTAGTCCTTTTCGGTATTTCAGGATGTTCTTGACCGCTGTCTAGTGATCCACTCTTGATTACTTTGGTACCTTCCTGCCAAGCTTACAGCTAAGCATACGTCCAGTCTGGTACACAACATTGCATACATGATAGAGCCTATGGCTGAAGCATAGGAACATCTTTCATTTTCTCTCTATCTTCTGCTGTGGTCGGGCATTGAGTCGACTCAATCTTACACCTTGCAACACAGGTAAAAACCTTTCTTTGCTCGATCCATTTTGAACTTTTTCAAAACTTTATCAAGGTATGTGCTTTGTGAAAGTCCAATTAAGCGCCTTGATCTATCTCTATAGATCTTGATGCCCAATATGTAAGCAGCTTCACCGAGGTCTTTCATTGAAAAACTTTTATTCAAGTATCCTTTATGCTATCCAGAAATTCTATATCATTTCCAATTAATAATATGTCGTCCACATATAATATTAGAAATGCTACAGAGCTCCCATTCACTTTCTTGTAAATACAGGCTTCTCCAAAAGTCTCAGATAAACCCATATGCTTTGATCACACTATCAAAGCGCTTATTCCAACTCCGAGAGGCTTGCACCGGACCATAA